>JARFJB010002231.1:4110000-4240000 GCA_036346205.1 Vesta saturnalis | reverse complement strand
TATTTCTTTTGTGTACATTTTCTTTTTGAAGTAGCCAACGCTAATTTGCCTTTTTTTTTCGGGTGTTAGTTTTAATGTGTTTTTCAAATATTAATCTATAAATAACAGTCACCCTTTTTTAAGTTAAACCGCGTATGTTAACGATTTGTGTCTGTTATCAATTAAAGAAAGAAAGATTCAAGTGTAAGTGGGTATTTTTATATAAATGAAAGCTCGTAGCAATTAATTTTACAAGCGTATTAAAAATCAAACAAGTGCAAAGGTATCTCATTCGCACGCGGACTCATTAAGCGGAAATCTGCTAATATAAAAGAGAGTATAGGCCTCCCTCACTTTTGTATTTGGATGAATTAGCATTGTTGTTGTTGTTTATATCTATATTTGTGTAGAGGTGAGCCTGGCCAACGGGTACAGGATACCGCTTGATTATTAATTGTAATACTCCCGGGTCCAGATGATCTTTAAACACCTCGAATTTTATTTGTACTGTTTTTATTGTTGTATAGATGAATGTGTAGCCTGAGAAAGGGGCGCTGTATTTTTCTAACGCACTCAAACTTATATGTCGGTCACGATGTTATGATCTAGTTACAACTTACCCTTGTAAGGCTTTGTTTCATGACTCTTTTTCAGTTTGTTTAAGTAGAATTGTTTGCCTGCGAACTAATTTCTTTTTATATGTAATTTATTGTAATTTTATGTATGTATTTTGTGCTGTAGTAGTCACTAAACAATTCTGTACGTGTAAATTCCTTGTCTATTTCCTTTTCTCCTTGCCTTTACCTTATTATCACCTATGAAATTTTACTATTGTTGTATTTTATATGTACCGTAATTTGCCTTATTGTTTTATGTGCTTATTTACTTAAAGACCGGTATGATTGGTTTTAAAGGGCCGCATGTTTGGTATTACGATTTTTATTCTGATTATTTATGACACAATTGTAGGTGTGACTACATGGGTTTTTTTTTTATTGTGTTTATGTGTAACTAAACTGCTTTTTATTCATTTTTCTCTTAATGTTATAATTTTGTACGCATTTTAACCTGATTTAATGGTGGTTTGTTATATATTTAACCCTTTCATTGTTTTTTTTTTGTGTTATTTAATTTATTAATGTACTTGTGCAATTACTTATTTATGAATAAAGTGGGTTTTATTGGTGGTTCTTTCCCACAATAGTATATTAGCGGACTGAACTACCATTGAGCAAAGCTCGTTAATTTTAATTTGAGTAGTTTCATTGTTTACCTGCCCCACATGATGCAAGACTTAACCTCGTCCAGCCTATGTCAGTCAAATAGCACACGGTACCTACCAATGCACAGCCAATTCGTTTGATCAGATTTGAGGTTTGCGAGTAATTGAATATAATAATCAGAGGCCGCTTCCGAAACGTCGCGTTATAAAAAACTGTGGAAATAGGACCATCAACTCAACTAACAAAAAATTGTACTGAAGCTGTTTAAATTGAAGTTGGCTTGCATTGATGACGATGACATTAATTGTTATCAAAACGTATAGAGTTTGTATAACTTGTATTAAAGTACACGATTTAAACATCTAAAGGGTAAGTAATTATGTTATTAGATATAAAAATAACATTTTGTTCCGCGAAGCTGTAAGGCAAATGATCCAGTGTGTACCACTAATTTTTATTACTTCGAATAATATATACTAGGTTATTTTTAACCTTCCATTAGACGCATAGCACCTAAGAGGTGCACGCCGTAATAGAATCACGTGTTATAAGGAAGGGGTGGGAGTAACGGGGTGACAGGATTTGCCATGTTCCTGACTATTCGTTCTTTCGAATAGTGTATGAGTTGCTATTGAAAATGAAAGAAAAACACGCTGCATGTATTTTTTTTTCTCATATTTGTTGGTATTACTATTGAAACTAACTGTTCTGTGTTCATCAAAATTAGTTATTAATATCCAAAACGTACATGTCACCCATGAGGTGCTCGCTACTATGATTGTTACAATTTTGTTTTAGGATCGCGATGAGTTCCAAGAAACTGATTTTTAATTTTGGAAAATAAAGATGACATCATAGCTAAAATCCATCAAATGCTATGTGATGATGAATTAGATAACAACCAAGACGAATTAGAAGTACCAGATGGTCCAACCTTGAAGAAGCGGACCATATTGAAATTAGAAAAGAAAACTCAGACACAGCAAAGTAATGAAAAATGTGACTACGGCGAATCAGCAGTGACCATTACATAGCTTATCGAAAGAAAGTTGCGGAAACAAAATTTGTTGGTTCACCTTCCAGGAGTAGTTGGTGCCACCAAGGATGCCCAAACAATTTCTAGCACCTGGTATTGCTCTGAGATGATTCGATATTAAATCGAATAGTCGAGTATACCAACTAATATATCGAACTTATACCATCAGCATTTTCGCGATGCTCGTGAGACTGACCTGATTGAGATTAAGGCATTCATTGGTCTGTTATATTTAGCCCGTGTTTATCGAAATTCTCACTTAAACCTTGAAGATTTATGGGGCTCAAATGGGGATGGTATTGAGACCTTTAAGCTAACAATGAATTCATCCAGATTTAGATTTATAATGAGATGCCTTAGATTTGACGACAAACAAACTAGAGCAGAACGAAAACATCTTGATAAACTTTGTCCTGTGAGAGAAATAGTTGAGAAATACAAATGAGAATTGTAAAAAAATCTTATTCCTCGGTGAGAACATTGTAATTGACAAAAAGTTAGCAAAGTTTCGTGGTAAATGCATATTTCGTCAGTACCTATCATCGAAACCTGCAAAATATAGGTTAAATTTTTTTCATTAGTTGACTCGCGGATATGTCCAATTTGGAGATACATGCAGGTCAGCAGCCACAAGGACCATTTGCACTTAATAAAACGTAGAAAACGTAGAACCAATTATCAATACAGGTCGTAAGATCACCACTGACAATTGGTTTAGTTGCTTTTCTCTGCTGAAAGATTTAGCAGACACCAAATTATATTTTGTGGGAGCGTTAAAAAATAAATGGCAAATCCATGCAGAGCTGAACAATGTTAAGAATGGTGATGAAAAGTTTAACATTTTTGGTTTTAGGAAGAAGGGAACAATGATATATTACGTTCCTAAGAACGAGAAAACGGTTATTTTAATTTATAGCCTACATTTCGGCGTTTCAATGCATACTGAGTCAGGTAACCACAATAAATCATAACCTTATACAATCAGACTAAAGGACGGGTAGACACTGTTGATAAGCTATGCGCAACATACAGTGTTGCAACATACAGTGTTGCTCGAGGTATCCGACGATGGCCTATGGTCATCTTCTTTTCGATATTTGCAGGAAATGGTGGAGTTACATAGAATCGGCGGATGTTTTCTGGCCTACTTGCAAAAGATCTTGGGAATGAACATTTGATTCGACGTGCCTCAAATAATAAATTCCCGCAATCTCTGCGCCCTAGATCATCAGACGTCACAAATCTTCCGATAGAATCCCAATCTACAGTCGAGATTCCTCAAAATGTCGAAAATGGCAGCAAGAATAATACCGCTGGAGAAAATGCGATACATATTATGCATGTTGTCATTACCTACAATCCCAACCATGAATCGCATTTTCGCAAAGGGAACGTAAATTCGAAAATGAGGACAATTCACAAAAATATAATTGTTTGTAGATAAAACAGGTGTAAAACAGCAAAATAAATTATCAATTTTGTATTGATGTGAGGATTTTATTTTGAAATTAATTAATATTTGCGCTTAGTTTATATCTACAATAGAAATAAAAATTAAATATATAAAAACTTGTACTGTTTATTTTTCTTTCTGTAGTTTTTTTTTTTTTTTTGATTAATAAATAATACGTTTGCTTAACAGTTCGTACTTGATTTCTTGACTTTAAGATTAATACAAAATACCAAGAATATAAGCTTTAGATTGTCTAACTAACATTGCACCTAGCTGGTGACAGCTGGTAAATAAATGCTTGAAAGTTGCGCGTCGTAATTCACATTTTTTCAAACTTCATCAGAATGGATTTTTTGCACATTATAACGTGCAAAAAAGCGATATCGGATTTTTCGTCTCGATCTTATAATTTTCTTTGAGTACTGTTATAAAAAATCTTCGATCTACAGAGCGTTTTCTTTGCGTACTCGTTAAAGATTCTTTACGTATTCGTTGAATATTCTTTAACTATTCGTGAGTATCAATTTCGTGTCTTGAGAATATACGTCGTGTACCTTTTCGTCTCACTTTTGGTTTTGCCACGATGTTCTCTTCACTGGGAATACTCGTAAATGGCTGGTAGCTGTGCATTGTCACTGGAGATCACGATAATGGAATCTAACTGTCTGTGGCCTACGGACGACTCGGAACTTTCACAGCAGCACTAACTAAGGCTCAAGTATTCGTCAACACCAGGTCAGACTATTTGATTATCGCATTGTATTGCTGAGTTTATTTCCTAACCTGTCACACGTTATAAGCTGCCTTCCGCAAAGATCACTACATCCTCTATAAAAGAAAAGGTGCGTTTCAATTAACCATATCACAAAGTATTTTTTTAATGAACTGTTTACCTTTGTTCCAATTTCTTTGTCACATTGACATACGAATCCATTTAACTTTTCACTAATGTAGAACTGTTAGAATTTGATTAAATCGTTAGCTAGTATTTTGTGCAAATATTATAACCAAATTAAGAGTCATTATTTCGAAATTTTACATAACACACCCAGTGTGTTTCAACGAACCAGAGAGGTATACTACGTTCTTTTATTGAGATATAAATTTATAAGGTTGATGTATATTACAAGTAGAATATCGCGACTTGCCTTCGTCAGTATTAATATTGGAATCTATGTTTACTTACGAAGTGTTATTATTTCATATAGCAATATTAGAATAAAGTCATACGTAGCACTGGAAAAATTGCATATATATATATATATATATATATATATATATATATATATATATATATATATATACCATGTCCAAGATAAGGATGCCCACTATGGGGATCTCGGAAACGGTAAGAGATGGAAGGTTGGTTAAATAGAACAAAAGTTACGCATTTTAGAGGATGTATTTATGGTCTTTGTAGAACTCGAATATCTCTTTTAGTTTTTGAGATATTTGAAAAAAATTGAATTTTCTGATTTTCGTTTTTATTTTTTTCTGACCTTATTTGAAGAGCTATCAAGAAAAGAAGAGCACATTTTCATTGCCACTTTTCTAGCTCTACTTAATGCTGTTATTCAATTTTTGATACAACGTTTCGTTTGTTAGCAACCATCATCAACTCTATTTTTTTAAATACACGAAAACATTATTTTTGCCATATTTAAATTCTCTCGTTGGTTCTGAATTCAACGATATATCACACTTTATATTTTTGATACGTTTCGGATGAGAAAATTCATATTCAATGTAAAACATCGAAAACTTACAGTTAAAACTAATACTAGAAACATTAGAAAACTGTAAAATTATTATAAAATTATGTTTTGTAATTTTAAATGATAGAAAAATAAAAAACAAATTTATTTTAAAGGTTAATAAACTCACTAAAGATGTTCAAAAACATTTTTCATCATTTGAGGAGTAATACTAGCAAACGCTTCGAGAACTAATCTTTGTAAAATTTCTTCGTTTTCAATATCGTTTCCATAAATGTAATTTTTAATGTATCCCCAAAGAAAAAAATCTGAAGGTGTTATATCTGGAGAACGGGCTGGCCACAGTATATTTGCATGAGTCCCAATACATCTTTCTGGAAATCTAACTGACAGGTATTCTCTGACAACTTTGGAATTATGCGCTGATGCACCGTCCCGCATAAACCAACAACCTTCAACTTCTTGGAAAGGCAAATCATTCAAACGTATCTCTAATTCATTTTGGAGTAAAATTTGGTAACGTTCAGAATTTAAGGACTCGTGGTAAACGAAAGGACCTATAATTCGAGGACCGAATATAGCAGCCCACATATTATATCCGAAACGGTGTTTGGCCGTTTTGTACAGACGTGGATTTAATCTTGCCCAATAATGAGCATTTCTACGATTAAAAATTCCAAAATATTCATTGTCTTGAGATTGACGTGTATACCATTCGCAAAATATTTTACGTCTTTTGGGTCACCTGGTCGAAGTCCTTGGCAAATTCTAAATTTATATGGATGTACTTTCTCCTTCTTTAGAACATAATGAGCTGTGGAATGGGCTATGCCAGTTGCCTCTTCAATTTCCCTAGTAGAAACCTCTGGATTTTCCGTTACAGCTAATAAAACGGTATTGACTTTTTCTTCATTGCAAGGTTTTTTCGAGATTTTACAGCCTTACAGGTTTTTTGAACGCACCATATTCTTTTAGATTAACTGCTAATCTGCGAAAAGTTCTTTTGTGAGGTTGACGTCTTTCTGGATATTTGTTTAAATACATTATTTCGGCTTCAGAACAATTACGTTGAGACAAAATGTAACACGTCAGTATATCGAATTTTTCATTATTTAAAAAAAATGTACTCCTACCATATTGTTTTTAGGTAAACACAAAATGTAATTAACTCAAAGATCACCAAACAAACGTAATACAGACAACAGTCAATTATGACAGGTAGGTAAATAAAATGCAAAGCAATGCATTAAAATTGTGCTGCTTTAAAAACAACTCTGAGACGCGCCCAGAATGCGGCAAAAATAAAGTTTAGAACGTTCTAGTAAAAAAGTTAACAAAGATAAAAGTGAGTTTGCATTTTTCTGGAAGTGAGTTAAGTATGTAGAATGATTTTAAGATGGTCATGGCACTCTAGATGAGAAAATAAAATTCAATTTTAAAATTACATTTGGAAAAAAATCGATTTAAATATTACGCAATCGGCCGTATAATGACCTCCATAATCCGAAAAACAAAAAATATACAGGGGGTGTCATTTAAAAATCAAAAGTTAAGGTCATTTCCGGTGAAACCGGAAGTCGGAAATGCTTGTCAAAAATTCCTAAAAATAACGTTTGGTTAGAGTAACAACCCTGCCAAGATTCATTTAAATGGATAGATAAATTAAAAAATGGCAGCCGGAAAGTAATCTCGTGGGCATCCGGTATGTACAGGGTTATTACAAATGATGTTCCCGATTTCAATTATAAATATTACTGGATTAACCTGTTTTAAGACCATTTCAGTTGGTACCACTGGAAAGAAAAACTCATAAAGTTTTGTTTACATTGATTTAAGTACGTATCAGCTATTTGTTGAAGTCAATTGTTGTCAATTGTGTAATGGCTGAATTTGAAGACAGGAAAGCATTTTATGTGTTGGATTATCACATCAACCAATCAGTTATTAGTGTGCAACGTTACTTTAGAACCAAATTTAATGAAGATCCTCCTAGCAGTCACAAGTGGTACTTGAATTTTAAGAGAAATTGGTGCATTTGTAAAAAGAAATCAGTCAGTAAGCAATGACGCTGTACAGCAGGTAAGGAAAAGTTTTACGCATAGTCCACAGAAATCTTCTGTTAACTGCAGCAAACAGCTTGGTATACCACAGCCAACAGTTTGGAAAATTTTACGTAAACGTATAAATTTTAAGCCTTACAAACTTCAGCTTGTTCAAGCATTAAAACCAAAGGACAAAGTTCTAAGACTTTCTTTTTGTGAGAACACGTAGGCATTGATGGAAAATTAAAACTGTGTAAAATGTTTAGTCTTTAGTGATGAAGCCACATCCCACTTGTGTGGTACGGTGAACAGACATAATGTCATAATATGGGGTTCGGAGAACCCACACATCGAGCACTTACACTCCGAAAGTTAATTGGTCTTGTACTATCATTTACAACAAAGTGTACGGACCTTTTTTCTTTGTTGGACAAACAATAAATGGAATAAATCTTGGACATGATGACGGAATGGCTTCTACCGAAATTAGAACAAGAATCCCTAAACTTCATTCTGAACTTCAAAATCGGCTGCCCGACAGATGAATCGGCCGTGCAGGTCCAAGTGATGGTGCACTCTTGAACTGGCCTCCAAGATCTCCGGACATCACTCCCTGTGATTTTTTCTTGTGAGGATACATCAAACATAAAGTGTATACACCACCAGAAAGCATACCTGAGATCCAACAACGGATTACCAGAGCTAGCGAGACAATCGACCTGAACACTCTTAACAAAGTATGGCAAGAGCTTGATTACACGCTTAACATCTGTCGTATCATAAGGGGTTCCCATATGGAACATTTATAATTCTTGGCACCTGGGATGAAACTTTTTAAGTTTTTCTTAAAATGTAACCATTTTATTTTTTTGTATGATAAATAAAACTAGATTTATGTGCACTTGAAATCATGAACATCATTTGTAATAACCCTGTACATATGTATATATATATATATATATATATATATATATATATATATATATATATATATATATATATATCATCCATTGTTTGGAAATTTATAAATAAATTCTGCTTACTAAGGGAACTGTCGTTTATTTGCTAGTCTTGTCGGTTCCATGGTTCAAGCTTTACAGGGTTTCTCTCTCAGGAAATTTTAATTTACCTTTTCTTTCTTTAAAGCTTGGGGCGCCTGTTTCTTGTCTGTTCTCCCTATCTTTCTGACTACAATTTGTGTTCTTTCTAACTAACCTAACCATTTATTTACTCTTTATCAACGCTTCAAAACACCCACGCTATCCAAATGCTCTGCGGTCTCAGGACCGTTTGACTGAGTTACTAGTCTAACTAGCTAACTAGCTTCTTCTAATTTTATGTGACGTGCAAGGTTAGACACGTGACAACATATAATACAATGCTAAAGTGACACCTTTATTATCAGTGACACCAAAAAACTATTGTCTCTAATTTAATGTTCTGTTTATAACTGTAGTAAACAATTAGGTAGATTAAGAATCATAATGAAACTAGATTTCTTATTAAAGTAATTATTAGCTAATCGAACCTAGAGGTTTGGCACAGAAATATATGATCTGCAAAGCAAAAGTGTGTTTGTGTAACACATCATAACATCTGACACGCTTTCTTTCATCAATTAAACGTCCATCCTGGATGCAAAAGACTTCACTTTTGCTCCTTACAGCATAATATGCTGTTTTTTGGGGGTTGTCTGGAAAATTTGCTGCTAATCATGAGATTTTATATTCCGTATCATGTTATAAAATAAATATGACTATATGCTCATAAAATACAATTTTACTTTGCCATTTCATGCGTAAAGTCCCCACTTTTGCAAACTTTCAATTAAACAGACTAAATTGTATGGCAATTCAAAAGTTCAAATCAGACATGGGGTATTTATAAAAAAATGATATCCAGCTTAAGAAGAATTTTTAGGCATTTGCATTTTATGTCGATCTCAAGTAAAATTAACAAAAGAAACGAAAATAATCGGAACAAAGAATTGTATGTTTACCTTTTCCAGAAAATAAACAAGACGTTTTTTTAGATAATGAAATTGACGATTTATTTTTTCTTTTACAAAACGAACTAGAAAATATATCAAACAGAACGTGACAAATGTCAAGGTTTTCGATCACATATCTTTGTTAAAATGATTTATAACAAAGCATGTAACTATACAAAAGAAAAGTTCTGTCGGAGTCAAAAATAAACTAAAATGCGCTGTGTAAGATAAGTTCAACGACGCTTTAATTTGCATTAAACTTTTTATCCTAAATTTGATAAGAATGAAATGTAATATAATGTACATAATAAGGAAAGAGTTAAGTTTAACAGAAAAGCTAAAAGTTCCTTTTGGTTGTTAGAGATAGAAAGAGCTGTTTTGGTGTAATTCGTTTGGTCAAAATTCAATGTGCGTAACCAACATCTATCGTTCCATTCGCTTACACGGATAATCGTTTAACTCAACAAACTGAGATTATATGCGTTCTAAAACTCATTATCCTGTTTTATGGAGCTAATTAATTTGAATTTAAATCACAAAGACGTTCTGTTCTGTTTGTAATACTGTTATGTATATATTTTATGAGGTCATTTGATGTGGTTATAGATAAACGTTTTTATTCTCTGTTTAAAATCCAAATACGCTTTTTTCTAAAAGTGTGTCACAAATTGGATATTTTATGAATATTCAACTTAGTCGGTAATGCAGCAAACACACTTGTAAAATATTTATTTCAAATTGCTGCTTTCCTTTAAATCATTTTGTTGCGAATAGAAATCTTTATAATGATAAAGATTTCCTTTTGTAAGTATATGTTGTCAATATAGCATATTCTATAATATATCGTATATTTTGACACGTAAATAAAGATTTGCGCATGAGAACTTTTTTTGCATATTTTACGAAGCGTGCCCCCTATTAAGCCACTGACAATGTTCACGTGTTATACACGATCGTTAAAAATGTTATTTAAAAGCAGTTGAATGTATAAAGAGCTGTTTTAAATATAAAGTTTTAAAGAGTAAAAATTATGAATACGTCACTGTATGCTTCTGTTTTCTACCAGCTTTTCTGAAGTAGACATGTCAAAAAGTAGCACTTACAATTTAATGTAATTAAGTAAGTTTTAACGTAGACTAATTTATTATGTAACTTTTCATTACAAGGTGTATTCATAGTATAATGGAATTTTTACGGATGGTTGATGGTTTAATAACTATTGATTTTTTTTAATTTTGCGGGAGTAATATAAAATGAATAGTTACCATCCCAATATTACGTTGAGTTAATTTCACAATCTAAAGTGATGTTTCGGAGATTTTTTGATTTTCTCTATTAAACAAGCATATAACGCATTTACAAGGACGCTTTTACATTTATAAAACATGTATTTTTCGTTATGTAATAGAGATAGTTTAGAAAAAAACTATTCTAGAAATTTGATGCCATTGAAATTGTTGATTTTTATTTCATTTACAAGAGGTATTAAAACCTTCGACAGTTTTCGGGTTCTGTTGTCCCTTTAAATAATTGTATGATAGGTTGAATTTAAAATGTAGTGCGAGAAATTTTAGGTATCCCGATCACGTGACCATTTGATTGTAAAATTATTTTCCCGACATTATTGTTAATTAGCTTGATACTAACGCAAATATAAATTCGTCCATCCCTCCTTGAGGGCTGCTTTCATTTAAACTAGCCATAACTTTATAAAATAGTGGTAATGGTAATAGGTAAAAAGTGTGTAAAAATGTTCTCGTAACAAATCGTTAAGCTAACTCGAGATACAACCCATTCACCACAAATAATGCCTTTGATTCAGTCGGTAGATTAACGTAGGGTGGTTCAATCTTTTGATTTGCTTAATTACCACAATTTAGGCTTGATTACTTCCACTGAACATAAATAATAAAAATGCAATATAACAGTAATAAAAATGATCTCGGACGCCAAGTTATTTTTTTAATTATGCTCGGAATAACTAAACCGAGTTTTACAATAAAAAATTTATCAAAATGTAAAAAATAAAAAAATATACAGACTATGTTTATTAGCAGTTAAATTAGGGTTATATAAAATATCTTAAAAACTAGTTGGAATAGCCTTATACTAAAAATCATTAAAAATAAATACCTGTTCGTAAAATTTTTGTACACAAACTTTTTAATAACCTCTAGTATCTAAATGATTACGGAAGTGTCAACCAAGGTGATGTCATCTTTGCACCAATATTGCGCAATATCTCGAAATAATGCTTTACGTTGTAAACCACACCCATAAATGGAATTTTCCTTCTTATAAATTTATCTTCATGAAATTGAATAATCCGTTTAATGCATTTTCTTGAAATTTTCAAATAAAAATTGCAATCATAAAATGAAAGCGTACGCAACAGTAAAATTAAATGCGTTCTTAAAAGTGTAAATCAAAGTAAAAAAAAAAGAAAATAAAAGTGCCTGAAAAGAGCAAATGTTTTAATTTTTAGTATAATGCGTTAAAATATCTTACCATCAAATCAATGGCACTTTGACAAAATTTAGGTGGAAACCCAAAAAATGCTTCCTGCATCTACAGCGTACCACAAGCAGTGAGGAATAAATGGATGCTTAGGAAGTCAGATGATGATATAGCGGTACGCAAAAGATATGAGCAGAATAATTTAAAGTGGGAGTATAAACCTTTAAGTTACACCAAAATGCAAATTACGTTGCCTACCTCATAGCTATAATGCAAAAATAATTCAAATTTTTTCTTATATTTACAACTGAATGTTCAAGTTCAAGTTCAACAAAATTTATTAGAAATTTTCGAAATTAACAATTCATTTTTTTATATAGGTACATATCACACTTAAAACTAAATATAATAATAAATGTGTATTTGGGTTGTATTGGTGGTGCGCTGCTCAGGAATCTTCTTCCTCTTCAGCGCGTGGATTGCGAAGTTGTTGGGTAGTGGGTCGTGTGGATTGCCTGTTGGTAGTGTTGTGCTTAGCATTGTTGGTCGTTCGTAAAAAAAATGTATTGTGGAGATGTGGTGTTGTTGGAGTATGTTGCGTGGAGTGTCCTGTTGTCGCTCGGTTGTGGCTGGTTGGTGATACCCTGCGTATCTGAAATAAATAGAGACATGTGTTAGTTGTGCGAAACATTGACGGTTTTAACAGAACAGAATAAATTAAATTGTCGATACTATATACTTATCTGGGGCACCAAACTTCGCTCCGGACCTTTGTATGCTTACCCGAAAAGGGCAACCACCTCTGAACCGTGCGTGAGGATCACTCCCCACAGGTCCATCGCAGTTTGCGCCTGAACGAGCGCCGCTGACACATTACGGATGACAGGTAGGGCCTTCTCCATATCGAGACCTCCGAGGAGGCCCAATATGGCGTCGAACCCTAAGGCGGATTGAGCAGGCGGGGTAGCGACAGCGGCGGGAGCCGTTCTCGGTACTTCCGCCTCCTCAACCTTGCCTGCTGTCGCTCCTGACGTCGGTCCGGGTTGAAAAAGGCGTCGGCGTCGGCGGTGTCCTCTTCGGTCTCTGATGTACTTCCGTCTTCTTCCGTTGCGGAGGTCGAGGGAACTTCGGGCATCCCCTGTAGCTGGCAGGGTGGTCCCCACCGCAGTTAACACACTTTGGCCGGTCTGTACGGGGTTTTGTGCATTCACTGCTGTGGTGATCGCCGGCGCACTTGACATAGCGTGCTGACGCCCTACAGCAACTCTGTGCGTGACGGAAACCTTGACACCGGTGATACTGCCCGATGCCGGATTTCCGCCGCAAATCCTCGACGGTAATTCGGAGACAGGCGACGTGCGGCACCTCCCGGATCTTCTTCCTGTCGTCCTCGGACGGCAAACTCCACCATCACGAGGGGGATCGGACGTCCTCGCTGCTTTATCCTAAAAACAGAGAGAGCATTAACACCTTGCGTTTTTAGCTCTGAGCTAACGTCGACCTCGGATAGCTCTACGGGCACGCCGCGTATCACCACCTTATCGAATCGCTCGCTCTTTGCCTGGTAGGTGTGATACGGAGTACCACACCTATCCATATACCTAATCAGCCTGTCTCGGTCTTGGAGTGAGGCAGGCTGAATCCGGATTCCCTCGCTGAAGGCCTTGGCCCTCGTGAAGGCGATCCGTTGTCGGTAGGCGGCGGCGAAGGCTGGCGAACCTTCGGCTTCTCCTTTTGTGTCCTGAAGTCGTCGTCGGTGGATCCCTGCCTCTGGTCTTGTTCTCGGATCGGTGCGGGTTGTGCGGCGGCGGACGTCGTCGCAGCCGTTAGTGGGGCCACCACTAACGGGACGACGTGTGTCGGTGGCGTCTTCTTCGGTCTTCTCCTCTTCTGTCGCTGTGGAGATGGTAGGCGGCTGGGCATGGCGGATCCATACCAAATCGGCTCGTCGGTGATCGGTGTCCCTCCGAAGTCGATCCAGACCCCGTCGTCGTCGTCGCGTTCACACAATCTGCGCGTCATAGTGATAACGACGCGGGCAAATTGTTATTTTTTGAGAATTTATTTAGCTTAAGCTAAATTGTCGAGTACTCGGAGAGTTAGGTAGAGGCTTACGTTTGAATGCTAAAACCGCTCTGTACAACTGAATGAACGAAAGACCTAAATTACTGTATATTTTAATACAACTCAAAATGGGTTGTTACAACTTAAGTGATGTCATTGAATGCCAATTAAATTACAGTTCCACATTACGGGATAATAAAATTGTTTTGTATTATAGCAAAACGTTTCCAATTTTAAAGATTTTATGTCAGTGAGAGACTTGAAAAATAGTGAACAAAATAAAAGAGAATTGTTATTGACATTTTTCGTTACATAAATCTTGGCAAGTGAGTGAGTACTTGGGATTTAAAAGAACGCTTGCAGTAGAAAAGTAAGTTGAAGTTACTATAAGCTAAATCAGTAAGGGTTATTCAAGGAACAATTAGTGTAAGTACAGACTTTGGTTCACGACCAAATAAGAAAACGATTGGTTTTGGTCAACAGTTAGTCGAAAGTGCTGCGTTCTAACAGTACTTTAGCGTGGAAAGAAAAATTTTACTAATTATTGACAACTAACTAAATCTGTTAACGGATAAAGTAGAAGTTTCGTGACGGCCTTTGAAGCAATATAAAAGGCAAGGTTACTACAACCAAGCACAGTTTCGACAAGCTTCTTTTTGGATGTGTGTGTGTAGCGCCCAATTAGTTAAAATTTAAGTGTGAATTTTGAAGCAACTTTTTAAGTTCTTCACATTTTACTACGACACACATTCGTCTTCGGTAGGTTTATTCGCAACCCGCTTAACTTAATATGCTTACGCGACGCCTAGTGCGAATGTAGGGCATAACACCTATCGAACGTGTTTTTGGCCATGAGATGGCGTCAGTCAGGGTACAGCTATTTTTATTTTATTCATATTTCCACCAAAATAAAACATATGAAGTACAGTCTTATCTCTTACTTGTACACTTAATCAATTTAAAAAATTTTACACGTTTTAGTGCCGAAGCAGGTCACTCACTTGCCAAACTGTACGTAAAAATAGAATTTCAATACAAATTATTTTCTATTTTGTTCGTTATTTTTCAAGTCTCTTACTGACATGAAACCTCTAAAATGAGAAATTCAAAAACATCAACAATTTCAAATAAAAATAAATAAAACTAAAAAGTTTGTAAAATCTAATCCTGATATAATTATTGTACACCCTGATAAAAGTAATAAAACAGTGGTAATTGACAAAAACCAATATAACCAGAAAATGATGGAATTGTTAAACAACCAAACTACGTATAAATTAATTAAAAATAACCCCACAACCATTTTTCAAAATCAAAACAACGAAATTATAAAAAAATTATTTCCACAAAAAAAGATCAGTGAAATAGAGCAAAAAAAATAATTATCAATAATGCACCACCACCAAAAATACATGGTCTACCAAAGTTACACAAGCCTGGTATTCCCTTAAGACCAATTGCATCATACACACAGTCCCCAATTTACAAATTATCCAAATCTTTAGCCGAAATAATTAATCACATCACAAGTAATACAAATTACCACGTAAAGGGTTCCTTTGATTTTAAGAAATTTATAGACGAAATTGAAATTCCTGTTGATTATAAATTAATTTCATTGCATGTCACCTCAATGTATACTAACATACCTATTGATTTAATTATTATACGTTAAAATACAACTGGGATAAATTAAAGATACATACAAAACAATATAACTGCAATTAAACTAATAACAGCAATTAAATTAATCTTCACCACTAATTATTTTCAATATGATAACGTATTGTATAGATACTTAGAAGGATGCGCGATTGGGTAACCTACCTCGTCATGCATTGCCTAGCTTGTAAGGGAATATGTTGATGAAAATGTATTACATAAATGTCATGTCCCAATTGCATTTTACAAAAGATATGTCAACGACTGCATATTAGCTATACCAAACAGAACATCTAATAAAATACTTACCACTTTCAACAGCTACAAAATTTAATTTACAATAGAAGAGGACACAAACAACGAAATGAATTATTTAGATTTAATACTAATTAAAACAAATAACAAAATAATAACAAAATGGTTCACAAAAAAAACCTGGTCAGATGGATCTTTCAATTTTGAACCTAATCATCCAAATACACAAAAAAAATAGCGTAATTATAGGAATAGTAGACAGAGCTTTAAAACTTACAAACCCCGAGTATATATATATATATATATATATATATATATATATATATATATATATATTAAATAAAGTAATAACAATATTAGTCAAAAATAATTATCCACTACATAAAATTAATAGTATTATTAAAAAAAGAACAAGACTATATAATGCTCCAACACACAATACGCAATAACAATTAGCGACATCGTACACCACAGAATAGCATTACCATATGTACCTCATCTAACAGAAAAAATAAAATACAATTTAAACAAACACAACATTGCAGTTAGTAATAAAGGCCATTACAACAAAGTCAATTTCTTTTACAAAATTAAAAAGTAAGACACCCCTCACAAAAAATGCTAATGTTGTATACAAAATATCATGCGGAAATTATTGTGGAAAATTAATATGTAATAGAATTAATGTACACAAATACACAAAAAATTGTACAACGGCACTAAAGAAACATGAAAAAGATTGCAATCACGTCTTTAACTATAATAATACAAAAATTTTAGAGCGAGAAATAAATACTCAAAAAAGATTCATTAAAGAAGCTTTGTAAATAAATGTCCACACAAATAATACAGCAAATGATAAATCTGACATAGAACAGTGTAGCAAAATTTATTCTAACTTATTGATTTTTCCTAATTTCAAAAATTGGAACATACTGCTCCATCTATGATATGAATTTTACCTATATATATATATATATATATATATATATATATATATATATATATATATATATTATATATATATATATATATATATATATGTGTGTGTGTGTGTGCGTGTGTGCGTGTGTGTGTGTGTGTGTGTGTGTGTGTGTGTGTGTGTGTGTGTGTGTGTGTGTGTGTGTGTGTGTGTGTGTGTGTGTGTGTGTGTGTGTGGTGTGGTGGGTGTGTGTGTGTGGTGTGTGTGTGTGGTGTGTGATGTGTGTGTGTGTGTGTGTGTGTGTGTGTGTGTGTGTGTCTGTGTGTGTCTGTGTGTGTGTGTGTGTGTGTGTGTGTGGGTGTGTGGGTGTGGTGTGTGGTGTGTGGTGTGTGTGTGTGTGTGGTGTGTGTGGTGTGTGTGTGTGTGGGTGTGTGTGCGTGTGTGCGTGCGTGCGTGGTATATATATATATATATATATATATATATATATATATATATATATATATATATATTAAATAAGACATTTTTCTTTGAAACTTGTGTAAATAAACGTATAAATTGATTCAACGTTTCGGGAACGTCCTTTGTTCCCTTTGTTAAGAATTTATTTTGACAATTACAGAAATTGAAATAAGGTAACTATTTTGAACAAGTACAGAATATGAAACAAGGTAACTAATTTAAATTTAATCTGGACGGGTGTGTTTGACTTCGGGTAGTGGGTCTAGTACATGATGTAGAAGGTGCAGAAGTGGGGACGTCAGGAATAGTTGCAGCATAAGTGTTTGAAATTTCTGGAAGATTTGGAGTCGGTTGAAATTTCGAATCAACTTGCTTAATGATATTCTTCCAAATTTGTGGCATTCTAGAAGTGTCATCTCGTTTATTGAGGGCGTTTGGTCTTCTTTCAATTTCAACTGCTTCTCTAATAATTCTTTCTTATAAGGTGTGTAGAGGTGCAATTAGACGGATATTGTTGGTGTTAATTTGGTGTCCTGTATTTAAATGATGTGCTAAAGACGATGATGGATTGTGCTGCTTAATTGCTAGTTGGTGTTCATCGGCTCTCGCATATAATATTCTGTTAGTTTGTCCGATATAGGTTCTTCGACAGTTGTTGCAAGGTATCTCATACACTCCTTGGTTTTCATTAGGAATTTTGTCTTTGGGGTTTCTTAACAGTTGGGACAAAGTTGAATGTGGTTTGAATACCGGTCTGAAATCGTTTTTGGGAAATTTCTTTGCGATTCTGTCTGTAATTCCTTTTATATAAGGTAGAATAACAGGAATCTTGCGTTCATTGTTTGACAAGTTATTATTTCTTGGTCTTCTTACTTCGTTGGTAATTTTCAATATTTCTTGATCTTTGTATACATTTTGAACTAGTATTTTATTAATAGTCTTCATCTCTTCTGTTTTAGAATTTTGGTCAGATAAGTGGTAAGAGCGGTAAATCAAGGATTTCATAACGCTACGTCATTGACCAAGATGGTGATGCGAGAGAGAGTTCATGTATCTATTCGTGTGAGTTGGTTTTCGATAAACTTTGTGTGTAAATTTACCATTAGGAAGTCTTGTTATTAGGGTGTCCAAAAAAGGGAGTGAATTATTTTCTTCAACTTCCATAGTAAATTTGATGTTGTCGTGAATGTTGTTAATATGTCCCAGAAAACGGTTCAAGTTTCCTTTTCCATGGGGCCAAATTACAAACGTGTCGTCAACATAACGAAACCAACATTTAGGTTTTAAATCTGCAGAATTTAAAGCAGTGGTTTCAAAATGTTCCATATATACATTCGCAAAAGCTGGAGAGAGTGGCGAGCCCATAGGTGCTCCTTAAATTTGCTTATAGAATTGTCCTTTGTATGTAAAATAGGTTGAGTGCATGCAGTAGTTTATCAATGTGGGTATATCTTGGTTTATTGAGTGTTTTTCTCCTAGAATTTTCATCGTGTCTTCAATAGGCATTTTGGTGAAAAGTGACGTTATGTCGAAGCTAACTAAAATGTCATTTGGAGCCAAGGGTATAATTTTGAGTTTGTGTAGAAAATCATAAGAGTTTTTGATGTAGGATACAGCATTTTCACAAATCGGTTGAATAATTTTTGCTAGATAACGAGCAAGGTCATGAGTCGGAGAATTGAATGCACTGACGATAGGACGTAATGGCCAGTTTTCCTTATGTATTTTTGGGAGTCCGTATATTTTGGGGATTCTTGAACTCTTCTCTCTTGGAATAATATATATATATATATATATATATATATATATATATATAATATATATATATATATATATATATATATATATATGTTTTTGATAATGCTACAAATGAGTAGCGAAACGTAAAATATAAATATATTGCAAATAAACTATTCAATATCTATTCAATATTATTATTAATTAATTAAAAATAAAATTAATAATAATTTTTAATTACATATTTACCTTTGAACTCATCCGTTCATAACAAAAACTTATAATAAACTATTCAATAATTTAGGAACCAACATTCCCAAAGAAAAATCGAAATTATTATATAATTTATATTTATATAATTATTTTACGACATGTTTGCGTTAGTATCAAGCTAATTAACAATAATGTCGGGAAAACAATTTTATATGTATATTTAAAAATTATTTTTAATTTTATTAAATACATAAATAAAAATGTAATTAAAAATTATTATTAATTTTATTAAATGCATAAATAAAAAGTTTACCTCGAGTAGGATTTGAACCTTCGACCTGTACTTTGCTAGAGTACCGCGCTAACCAACTGCGCCACCAAGGTTCAAGCCCCAATCGATGTAAATTTTTAATTACATATTTACCTTTGAACTTATTCGTTCATAACAAAAACTTATAATAACATAAATAAAAAGTTTACCTTGAGCAGGATTTGAACCTAGGACCTGTACTTTGCTAGAGTACCGCGCTAACCAACTACACTATCGAGCTGCAAGGCACAGTCGATATAAATTTTGTCTTTATGTATGTAGAACTGATGTAAATTCTAAATATAAGGTTACAATCAAATTACTTATATTAATGGAATATGAGTCTTCAATATCGTAAGGATTCACACATACCAAAGCAATTTGACTAATATTAAATTATTATGTTTTTGTGATGAATTAATAAGTTCAAAATTAAATATGTAATTAAATAGTATATTGTGTAACAACTATGTGAAGTCAAGGTTTGTGCACAAGTGAGGAGTTTGCAAACCGAACGAGTGCATACAGGGACTTCACACACGTGTTGCACACTATACTTTTTCTACGGCCTTGAATGAAGTAAAATTTTATTTTGTTTTTAATACAACTTTAATATAACTTACTATTTTATGTTTAGGTACCAACTGTACTTATAAATACACTAACTATTTGTCATTTTTATAATAATTAATAATAGTAATTGTGCACTTTGTTAAATTTTCAAACTTATAGTTAGACGGCTCTCCCAATTTATTATCAATTTGATTTGTAACACTACTGCTGGATATTTTACCGGAATCAGTTTTTAAAATTCTATTTGCAATATCACTTTTTCTACTTAGCGAATCTTGAATGTGCCCTTCTGCAACGGTAGACGATTTCCATCCACCATGTTGCTTCAGAGTCAATAAGTCTGCTCCCGACTCAACTAGAATAGAAACAAACAACCGTCTGAAGGAGTGGCCTGTATATTGGTGGGGATTTGACAACTTTAAAAATTAGATTTTTAGGGCGCAGAACCATATGTTTTCTAAATAAATCCAAATGCTCTGTAATACTGAATTTTCGTGTTACTTTGGTTTTCGTATATCGAAATAACACTACAAGAACTGATTCTAAATCTTGTACATCGTTCGTTTCTAAATTATAGCACCAGCAACCCCAAATAATAGGATGACCTGAAATAATTAATAATTTTGTAGTGTTTGTAACCATCAAGATATCTTTCCGTTTGATGCACGCGTAGACACTACCGCAGAGAAGGAAACGAATCTCTCCTTCCTCTCCTCGACCAAGAAATAAGGAACATCGCACGTGTGTATTTTATTATTATTTCATTAGACAACACATAATCTAGTGAAAAATTAATTATTATTTCGATATGAAACTAAAGTGATTTGGTGTTAAGTTGTGGTGATCAAGGTAATAGATTTATGCGAACAGCGAATAAACCAGGTTCTTTACTATTTATTTACTTACTTTAGTTAACAGATACTGTTCATCAGGGGCATCGTTTATAAACTTTGTAATATGACTTCTCTCTAATGTTAACGACTTCTTGGGTACATATCCTTCATTCTGCTTTTTCAAATAAGCCTTTAATTTGGCGTATTCACTTATATTTTATGTTATGTTTGATTGTGGTTTTTAACGTTGAATAAATGATCCATAGTGTCGAAGATTTAATGGTTCTGGGCAATTCTGCAAAATATGATAGCAAAACGTTCTCTTAAAAAGATTTTATTCACAATTAGTTTGTAACATACCGCTTTTCTAACCCTTTAAAGGTTGAAAAATAAATGATTCTACGGGTTTACTTTAAGCGGTCAGTAATAACAGAAAAAGGAGACAGTAATATGATGAAGCGGTCAGTAATGGACCACTTTCCAACCTGTGGGGGAGCTACTATCAATTTAAAGTATCAATGTCAAATTGATAACTTGCCAATTTTAATAAAGGGTCAAGAGTATGCAACTATTTTTTTTCACGTGCGTAAATGGTAAGTGAACGCAAGCAATAGGTGGAAACAAACAACACGTTTTCTTTAATAAGCATTTTTAATAAGTGAATAACAAATAATGACAAAACCAATAGAAAAATAGTAAGAGTATTATTTATGACTTCTCATTAAAGTAAAAATTAAAAGTAACATTGTCACAACCTTCAGTATTAAACAAGAAGCCGTAATGGATGTGTTCCAAAATGTTTTGACTTGAACTGTATAATATTGCTTGTTCTTTAATTGTGAATAAAATCCTATACAAACCTCGGCAAAAGTACCATTCCCCTGTCTCGAGAACTAGTTTTCTCGACAGGAATGGAACACTTTCCGCCTCGGTATGTAATATTCTATTACCTTATTCTGTCTTTGCCAAGACATAAATTTTTGATAAGCATTTTCATAAATTTTACTTGATTTACGCAATGGCTCACAGGCTGTGTTTGCTGCAGCGGTTATTTCTGGAGGAGTAAGTACTTCATACTCAGAATCAGAGTTGATTGCTTCTTGAACGATGTTTTAAATAGGTAATCACTTGACAGTTCACCATAAAAAGTTAAAATAGCTGAATACCGTGAAATTTGACATTCACAGCAAACTAGATAATAGTGACCGGTGCGTAAAGTTACACAGACTCTTATGGAACAATGCGTAAAGTAAGTCCCATTTAAATAGTATTGTACTTTACGCAATGGAGTGTGAAATTCTGCTTCACACATAAATATCGATGCGTGAAGTTGATATTTACACAATTTTATTAAATACATAAATAAAAAGTTAACCTCGAGGATTTGAACCTACGACCTGTACTTTGCTAGAGTACCGTGCTAAGCAATTGCGCTATCGAGATTCAAGGCACAATCGATGTAAATTTTGTTTTTATGTATGTAGAACTGATGTAAATTCTAAATATGAGATTACAATCAAATTACTTATATTAATGGAATGTGAGCCTGCAATATCACAAGGATTCACACATACCAAAGCAATTTAATGCGTATTTTATTCCGTAATACAATTAACTATAATTTATTTGGCATTCAATTACATCACTTAAGTTATGGCGAATTTAAATGAAAACAACCCATATGGTAGATGCGATTCTACCGAAACGTCGTCAAGTTGGCAAAATGTAGTATGGAGGAGAATAACCGCGAGACAACACCCGGAACAGGTTTATGGATACACACACGCGCGCACCACACATATGTATATATATATATATATATATATATATATATATATATATATATAATAAATGTTAGAAATTTTACAAATAAGGGTAATAAGAAAACTAAACAAAATTTAGATACTACACGTGCGATTTATTCGAGTAAAAACAAATGAGAGGGCGGCAATATATCCGAGCATCAGAAAATTTTACGATTGACTGTCCATCATCCTGTTTTATTTCTAAATATATGCCAAAATTAGGTGAAGTCAACCGCAACGTTTTCCTTGACCGGTAGCGGCCCTCATAAACCTACAAAGTCAGCGTTTCCTAGTTACAATATTCTGATATATTTATGGAATTACATACATCTACAAAGTAGCCATTTCCTAGTTAATAACAATATTTCTGACATACTTATGGAATTACACACATCTACAAAATAAACGTTTCCTAGTTGATAACAATATTTCTTACATATTTATAGGGCTACATTGACCCATTAAAAGAAATCGTATTTAAAAAAAATAAAACATCTAATTCGAACAAAAGTTAAACTTTTCCTAGAATTAATTAGTATGGGATTAAATAAGTCCATACGAAAATGTAATATAAGTGCTTGTCCTAGTAAAAATTGTTATATTGTTTATTTACTGTAAAGTCAACAAAACATCGAATTTCTAACAATATATATATATATATATATATATATATATATATATATATAGGGTGTCTGAAAAGAATGGAATATTCTATTATCTCGGTAAATATTTATTTTATCAAAAAATGTCTGAAATAACAGTTGTCTAGTATATAGTTCTTCATATTCTTCACGCACGCGCCCACACACACACACGCACGCACACGCACACACACGCACACGCATACGCACACGCACACGCACACGCACACGCACACGCACACGTACACGCACACGCACACGCACACGCACATGCACACGCACACGCACACGCACACGCACACGCACACGCACACGCACACGCACACGCACACGCACACGCACACGCACACGCACACGCACACGCACACGCACACGCACACGCACACGCACACGCACGCACGCACGCACGCACACACGCACGCACGCACTCACGCACGCACGAACGCACGCACGCACCCACATTTAATTCAATACAAACAATCATTAAACACGAACTTAACAAATTTATAAAACGTCAAACTGAAAAGCCGTTGTGTAGTGGTGTTACTTTAATAGAAAGAAATGGACGTATACAGGGTGAATCTTATCTAATCCGCCAAAATTAAAGAAGTCCTAGAACTCATCATTCTAAGCAAAAAAGTTCATATGTACATGGGTCCGGAAATGCTTCGTTTCCGAGATACAGGGTGTCAAAGTTGAAAAAAAAAATCGCGTTTTCTTCAATATCTGTCGACTGTTTCGAAATAGTTTCATGAAATTTCGTATACGGGGTTTTTTTGGGATGACAAATTCAAATTTGTGGTCCATTAGTTGTGGTTTCTAGAGGGCGCCAGCGGCAACCATTTCGACCACTTTAAATCTTTGCAACTTTTTTGTGCTACACTGTATGCCATTTTGGACTAAAAAAATCGATTCTCCTGTCTTTTCTGCTGCAAAAAGGTATATCTTAGTGAAGTCGCTAGGAGCAACCCTTTCTGAGAAAAAGACATTAAAAAAAGAAAAAAATCAATATTAAAAGTATACATGTTGTATGTCTAGGCATTCTATCGTATTTAATTATGGATTTTTTATTAAAATTTTATTATCAATAAACGCAAAGAGACAGATAAGTACATAAGTAAACAAGTAAGTTACTTAGTAACAATTAAAAATTCCTATTGATAAACCTGTCAAAAAAATACCCTCCGAAAATGTGTATGCATCATGAGTTTTAAAAGCGTTTTTCTCGGAAAGGGTTGCTCCTAGCGACATCACTAAGATATACCTTTTTTTAGAAGAAAAGATAGGAGAATCGATTTTTCTAGTCCAAAATGGCATACAGTGTAGCAAAAAAAAATTGCTACGATTTAAAGGGGTCGAAATCGTTGCCGCTGGCGCCCTCTAGAAACGACAACCAAATGGACTACAAATTTGAATTTGTCATCCCAAAAAAACCCCGTATACGAAATTTCATGAAACTATTTCGAAACAGTCGAAAGATATTGAAGAAAACGCGATTTTTTTTTTCAACTTTGACACCCTGTATTTCGGAAACGAAGCATTTCCGGACCCATGTACATATGAACTTTTTTGCTTAGAATGATGAGTTCTAGCACGCCTTTAATTTTGGCGGATTAGATAAGATTGACCCTGTATATTGAAATTCTAATAAATCTTGTTTAAAACACGTTAGAAATTTTCATTTTGTGTAACTCGCGCTATATTGCGTGATCTCGAGAACAGGTTATGTAACTAATTATTTTATATAGTTTCGATGTTATGGTGATCATATTGTACAACTCCTTTATCCAGCATAGTGTTACAATAAAGGATTTTGTTACACGGACAATGGCAACTTTCATGCCTAGAAATGTAGATGAAAAACGCATGTCGTAGTATCCTTTTACAATAACATTCATTTGCCCTTTAACGTACATACCAATTAAGGTACAAGATCATTCTTACAAAAGGTTAGCAGTAAATTATAACTGTGTGAAAATTATATAATACTTGAATACAGTTCAGTGTAATGTATTTAAAAATCACATGGTGAAAATATATTTGAATTCAAATTACATATGTCAGTAAAAATTACTGGAAAACTGTATAGCACCAAGAATGTAATTGTTACCTAAATTGTAATATGCTTAGGAGTTCATCAGATTGTGAAAATATTTTTTAGACTTCGTTTTAGTAAGAAAAATAATTGTGGGAAAACTATATAATATTTGCATACAAATTATACACTGTGAAAATTAAAAAAATATCAATAAAACGGGTTTGGAAACTACAGCATCCGCATCACAAAGTCTCAGTTTTCACACAATTAATTTTTTTAAATATATAGTAAACACAATATATACCTATTTTTAGTGATTTACACAACGGTTGTAAAGATTTCAGAATATTATTTTTGTTTAACTTAATTTACTAGTTTACACCAAATTTAAACAGTAAAGTTATAAGCTTTACGTCTTTATTTTACACATGAGGTGCATTACAAACGACCGCTACCAAACTTCTATGATATTAAAGCATCTATTATACAAATTACACACAGTGTTTCAATTAGATAACAAGCATATACTTCTTAGATATAGAGGGAACGTAATTCATTGTTGGCCAAAGCTCATATCTGTATAATATTAAATCATTATTATCAAAAGAATTCTTTCCTTCACTTTTGATAATTAATATTTTTTTATTTTATTATTATCACAGATGTATACAGTATGTATACATCTGTGTTATTATCATCTACAATCTTATTTGCCCGTAGGGTGTTAAGATAAAACATTTCAGTATATAGAAATATAGTCTCTACATAATCTAACCATTCATTTTTTTATGGATAAATCTTGCTCCTTCTCTTTTGTTTCTTGCCATACTTATTCCCTCATTCCATGTTACTCCTATTTTCCACTATCACACTGTTCCACGTGCGCGTGAGCGTGCGTGTGCGTGTGTGTATGTTTTATTTTATTTATTTATTGTAGCATGCTCCATACAAATGATACTACATGCTTTACTAACTTAAACTAATCTAGTATGCCAAACAAACTTATCTGTTAATTATTACTATCTGAACTACTTAACGATGTAGATATTTGAGCTTAACAATACAATATTTGTACTTATAACTATCTTACTAATTTGTCAAGATTAACCGCTTTTACTTAAGTTAGAATGTCGAAATCAATGTTTTTTACACATTCAAAAACATTCTTAAAATAATGTTCAATTAGTTCTTTTTTTGATACTGGCCACTGCACTGTCTTTCAGTTGCTGCCTTATCTATTCAAGTACCGGACAGTCATAAATTATGTGAGCTATAGATTGATCCTCTACGTTACAGACGCACACTGAATTTTCGCTTATTTTGAACCTGTAGAAATAAGATTTTAATCGTCCATGACCGCTTAATATCGTTGACATATTTGGTGATGAGGGGATTTTTAAACCTTAGTCTAAATTTCACTGTTGGGAAAAACGCTTTAGTCTTTTCACCTTTTACACTGCCCAACCATTCACTTCCCCACTTCACCTCACTTTTCTTTTGCACTTCCTTTACTATTTCCTTTCTTCTCTTCCTATATTCGACTTCCAATTCCCGATTTCTTCCTTTTCTTGTATCGTAATTATTATTGGTGTGATTCCTGAAATTAAACATAAAGCCTCATATGAAATAGTCCTGAATGCTTTTAATATTTTGATGTTTAGCAGTCTTTGAATTCTTCTTAGTCTTCTTATGCTTATTTGCTTTTTTAGAGCCGAGTCCCAGATCTCTGCCCCGTAGGTCAAAATCGGTAAAACTGCGCCTTTGTATATCGTTGTTAGTGCCTCTTGTTTCAGCCCGACGATCTTTTCGCCGATTTAGATAAAATATTTATAAGTATCAAACATCTATCTGTTACTTGTTTCAGATGCAAGTCGAAATCTCATGTGATCCACATATATACCCAAGTATTTCAGACTTTTTACTTGTACTAATTCTTCATTGTTCATAAATATACTTAGATTCTGCTTCCTAGAGGTTCATTTCTTTGATATTAGCATAATTATGGATTTGTTTTCGTTAAAGGTAATCTTATTTTCTTTTGCCCAGTTCATGATTTTTGTATCTCTAGCTCCGCTATGTTCTCGATTTCGAGAATCTTTCTTCCTGTGACTAAAACGATTAAATCGTCTACAAATGCCAAAACTCTAGTTTGTTTTTGAAGGTTCAAATATAATAATGAGTTGTACATGAGATTCCAAAATCCAAGGCCGCAACACGAGCCATTTTCTACTGTTCTTGTGACTCTAATATTCGTTTCTAAATTTGCAGTCCTTTCACTAAAGTAATTTACCATCTTTCTTGGACAGTTTTAATTGTTTCAAGCTGTCTAAAATTTTTGGCCACCACGCCGCGTTGAATGCTCCTTTTACGTCTAGACTTATTAGAAGTGTATCTTTCTTTTCTCTTAAATTCTCTTCTACAAATCCTTTAACTTCCAATAGTGCATCTATAGTGCTTTTATTAGGGGTAAATCCAAATTGGCTTGCGTTCATTAATCCGTTAGAGTACATATATTTCATTATTCTCTCTATCAGCAGCTTCTTTAGCACTTTACCTCCAACGTTGATTAAGCTTATAGCCCGATATTTTGATACCTTGTTAGAACTCTCTTTTCCTGGCTTAACGATAGGCATTATTATAAATGACTTCCATTTCTTTGCGAAAAATGATTTTTCCCGCTTCTGTTTGTATCGGTTCTTTTACTCGGTTACTGATCCTTGTATGAGATCATCGTCTCCTTGTATTATCCTCCAAATCGAATTCATCCATCACGCACTCTAGAGTGGGTGCGTGCGTGCGTGCGTGCGAGCAAGCGAGTATGCGTGCGTACGTCTGTGCGTGCGTGCGGGCGGGCGTGCGTGCGTGCAGGCAAGCGTGCGTGCGGGCGTGCGTACGTGCGTGTTGCGTACGGGCGAGCGTGCGTGGTGGCGAGGGGGCGTGGGGGTGTGGGTGTCGGTGTCGGGTGTCGGTGTTGATGTCGGTTTCGGTTTGGGTTTGGGTTTGGGTGTGCGCATGCGCGTGTGTGTGCGTGTTCGTGTGCGTGTGCGTGTGCGTGTGCGTGTGCGTGTACGTGTGCGTGTGCGTGTGCGCGTACGCGTGCGCGTTCTGTGCGTGTGCGTTTGCGTTTGCGCCTACGTTTGCGTTTGCGTTTTCGTTTGCGCTTGCGTTTGCGTTTGCGTTTTCGTTTGCGTTAGCGTTTGCGTTTGCGTTTGCGCTTGCGTTTTCGTTTGCGTTTGCGTTTGCGTTTGCGTTTGCGTTTGCGTTTGCGTTTGCGTTTACGTTTGCGTTTGCGTTTGCGTTGGCGTTGGCGTTTACGTTTGCGTTTGCGTGGGCGTGTGCGTTTGCGTGTGCGTGCGTGTGTGTGTGTGTGTGTGTGTGTTTGTGCGGGCTATCCTTTGAACAATTAAAGCTATCGATATGAAATCAGGTAAAAAATTCTTTGCCATAAGATCTAGGTCAAGTTCGTTAATGAGCAAAATCCAATCAGTGGCTAGACATTTTTAGGGGATTAGAAAATTAAAAAATTCATTGCTTGAAATTTTAAAAAGTTACATAATTAAAAAAACAAGCTAATACTTTTTTTGTATAATTTCAAAACAAAAAATATGTAATAACCAGTGGCGCGCCGTTTTTAGGGTACAAAATTGTGCATTTTTTAATTTTTCAACCGATTTTTTGAAAGTTGGATATTGGGGGTTTTCAAGATCGCTAAGTATAAATCATTTCTCAAAATTAAAAAATTCAAAATGGTGGATCAAAAATGGGGAATTATCATGTTTAAAAGCCGATATGACTCAAATTCAGGTATTGTTTGCTTTGAAGTTATTTATTTACATATATGAGGAAACATTATGGCAGATAATTGGGCAGCGGTTTTTTAAATCTTTTTTCTAGTATTTTTTGATAAATTTTTAGCATTATACTGAGCAGGGTGATTCCTCAATAGTTATTACAGCCTCTGTTATCTCCATTTTTATATATGGGTAATAGTACTCCCACCTCCCAATTCTTTGATATTTTTGTTCCTTCCAGATCTTATTAAATAACTTTCTTATCACTTCTATCCCGGTTATATCCACTTTTATTATCATTTCCGCTGTTATCCCATCGTATCCTGCCGAATTGCCTCGTTTCAACGTTTTAATGGCTTTCTCAAAGTTTACTATGATTTCGTCAATTTCTTCTGACACTTCCGTCATGACTAAATGATCAGTGTTCAGCATGTCTTCAAAGAACTCTTCCCATCTCTTCATTATATGCTCTCTTTCTAGGATTTTTCCACTTAATGATTTTATGGATACGTTTTTATTTTGTTTTCCTTTCCGTAGCGTTTTAATGTTCAGTAGAATAGCTTTTCGTTGCCTTTTATAACCCCTTCCATTTTTTCTCCTAGCTTCTCCCATGCTTTTTGCTTCGCTTCTTTCACCACCTCCTTAACTTTTAATGTCTGTTCCTTATACTTGTAATAATTTTCTTTGCGCTTTTCGTTAAGGTATTTAACAAATTTTTCTTTCTTAAGCTTTACTTCGCCTTTAATTTCCTCCTTCCACCAACTTATTTGCTTTTTGGTTTTGTCTATTCTGGTACATCCGCATGTTTCCTTTGCGATGTTTATTATCGACTCTTTGATTGTTCTCCACACTTCTTCTAATGTCATACTGTTTAAGCTTTCTGTTTCTATTTGCTCTTTGTATATATTGGCTGCCTCCTCTTCTCTAATTTTGTATGTTCTAATTACTTCTTTTATAGTACTACTTTTCCTTTTCCTGTTTGTCTTACTATTCTCTTGTTGTATCTTATTTTTTATTTATATTTTTGTTAAGATTAGATAGTGATCGGAATATATTCCGTTTTCTCTGTTTATTCTTGTGTCCTTTATTTCTGTTGTGTAGTTCTAATTAACGATAACATAGTTTATTACTGATCTTTCGCTTCTGCATATTATTTCACTGGTATATGTATGTGTTTGTAGAAAGTGTTTGTTACTATTAAGTTATTCAAGATCAATCTTCTACCATTATTATTTCTAATATTTTCTCCATGTATGCCTGGCGCATTTCCTGATTCGTTACTTTCCTGTCTACTCTTCCATTTAGATTACCCACTATTGATAGTCGTCCTTCGTTTTCTTCTACTACTTCTGTTAGTTGATCCCAGAACTCATGCTTTATGTTGGTTTTACGCCCTCATTTGGATCGTATAGCACTATGATTATTGTTTTCACTTCTTTCTCAATTTCCATTTCTGTTTTCCAAATCATTTCTGTTACCCCATTGCATCTCTGTATATATTTTATGTTTTCTTTCTTAATGTTGCAACCCACTCCTTCCCTAGCTCTGTTTTCTTCTTTTACTCCGTTAAATATCAATATATGTACCTTCTTTGATATTATTTCTTCTTCGCCTTTCTTCGTTTCGGTGATTCCAAAAATATCTGCATTTACCTTTTCCAGTTCCTTTTCCAATTTTCCTCTTTTCCTACTATCCTTCTGACATTCCACGTCAAAAGTTTTTCATTTTTTTTCTACTGTTATTTCTTTTCCTTTGGCCATTGCTTTTTTGTAAGTACTTTATCATTTTTTCTAGACTTGTCTGTTTTTGCATTTCCGAATTGCTGTGAATCCTCCTTCTTTTATAGATTTGTTTTCTTCCTGTTTGTTTGTACTTTCAATTTTTTCAAAATTTTATCCATTTCCTTACCATTCTCGTTTTCCTTCGTTCCATCCGATTTAGACTTCCCTAGTTTGTTTGATATTTGTTTTTCAATTCCCTCTGTTCTTTTATTTCATCTCCATTTACCGTCACTTTGTTACACCCAATTTGTATTGCCTTTCCTTTTTTCCTTTCCGCTTTGGCAAATGTTTTCAGTTGATGTTGTTTCTCCATTTCTTTAGGCGTTATGTCATCATTAATATATCTCTCCAATTTTTCACGTTTGGTTTATTGTTCATGGGTTCGTTCTTTTCCATTTCAGTGTTTAGTTTAATAACACATGTACGATTACTTATTTTCTTCACATCTTTTGAGTTAATCTCTATTTCCAGTTGTCTGCTTAATAAATTTTTAATTCCTTCTTTTAGTTCTGAGGTGTCATTTGTATCCATTGCTAAGTCATGCATTACAACATTGTTTTTCTTTCTCTCTTTTTCCACTACTTCCAATGATTTTGTAATTTGTCTTTTATGTTCTCGTTTCTAAATTTGCAGTCCTTTCACTAAAGTAATTTACCATCTTTCTTGGGCAGTTTTAATTGTTTCAAGCTGTCTAAAATTTTTGGCCACTACGCTGCGTTGAATGCTCCTTTTACGTCTAGGCTTATTAGAAGTGTATCTTTCTTTTCTCTTAAATTTTCTTCTACAAACCCTTTAACTTCCAATAGTGTAACTATAGTGCTTTTATTAGGGGTAAATCCATATTGGCTTGCATTCATTAATCCGTTAGAGTACATATATTTCATTATTCTCTCTATCAGCAGCTACTCTAGCACTTTACCTCCAACGTTGATTGTTTAATAACACATGTACGATTGCTTATTTTCTTCACATCTTTTGAGTTAATCTCTATTTCCAGTTGTCTGCTTAATAAATTTTTAATTCCTTCTTTTAGTTCTGAGGTGTCATTTGTATCCATTGCTAAGTCATGCATTACGACATTGTTTTTCTTTCTCTCTTTTTCCACTACTTCCAATGATTTTGTAATTTGTCTTTTATGTTCTCGTTTTGTTTCCTTATCTTTTGGTTTTCCTTCTTCAAACACTCGTTTTCAAGTTTTAATTTTAGGAGTTCCTCATTAAATTCTACTTCTTACATTTGCGTCTCTTTAACCTCTTCTTTGATTTCGTTCTGTTCTTCTTTCATACCCTTTTGATCAATACGAGTTTCCTTCACGATCGCTAGTATTTCATCCAATTTTCCGTCCGTACCCTCCTTTGGATTTTTTTCTTTTGCCTTCGTACGTTGTATATTCATCGATATCCTGATCTTCCATTTCTATTTCTTATTACCGTTAGATATTTCTATTGGTTTTTCTGCTCTACAAAAGTTTTAATCAAGTCGCGTTTGCTGTTTTATCGCACTGAGTAAGAATTCGAGGCCAGTCTACCCGTCAGACCCTTCCTTCTATCTGTGCGTATTTTCTTATAAATTTTTAAATTCTGTTGTTTAATTTGTCCATGCTTTTCACTTAATTGTTATTATCCAAGTAAATACTTTGTCATTGTTTAAATTCACCTGATTTTATGCTTTACTCTACTATGGGTTGTAAGGTGTGTTGCCTATCCATTTGCGGCTCACGAGGATGGCTTGTGCTTGCCGATATTTACTGATCGTTCTTATCTAGTTAGTATGCAATTTTTATACTTACTTCCATCCTCTTTTAACCTCTAACTTTACGAATAATTAAGTGACTTACCGTTTATTACTAATATATTCTTTCCCTGTTTTATCTCTCCTTATTATTTACGTTATCTAGTTTCTATTTCTTTGTGTATTTATTTACTCGATACGGTCCAGAGTGACTTTTAATATCGGAGCTTCAAAATACACCGTATGCCACTGTTACTATAATAACGTAAAGTGAAAATTAATACAATCATGTATAAATTGAATTCAAATGTAGTCCATAAAGGTTACATCTAATTTTCAGCCATTTAACCATAACTCTATTATACTATTGAAATTGTATACAATCGGGCAAGCTTCTAACAATCATGATGATGTATAATAATACAGACATTTATTTTGTTTGGATGGTACTTATTGTTATGTGTAAAATGACCATTGATAATGACTTTCCTACAGATTATGGTTTTGAGAAAAGTAATAGGCCAAAGCAAATTTAATAAAAATGTTATAGGCAATTTCAGTCGACAGTTGCAGCTGTTATCGTTATTGAATAATTTAATAGTGCGCATTAAAGAAACTGAGTTAGAAATTTTCCACTTCCTCAAAAGTATGAAAGTAATGGAACCCTCTTTTCCTTTAAAATGGGCAAAAACCATACGTAACGCAATTTGTTTAATTACTTAACCTACTTTTGAAGTATTACACTTATAGGATAGTAAAGTTACAAAGGAGTAATTAAAAGAATCAGTTTGAAGGGAAATTTTTAAAAGCGTGATACAAGCAGGATGCTTCAATCCCATTAATATACAAAGGAACTCCCTTGTGCTTTGAGGCTAACCGATATCAAACTTCGTATCAATGCAGTGCATTGCTTTGTTCGGTTGAGGCGTTTGCACCATTCTCCCTTTTTTTAACGCAAATAGTCCATTATGTTTAATAATTGGAAATATTTCCGTTTCATTCTTTGCATACATGTAATCGAGTGTTTTACTCGAATATGCCCTTTTATAATTGCAGATCAATTAACTTACTGGAAATTCTCAAATTTCAACAATAATAGCATGTTACGTTTTAGATGCTAATTTTGACAGATATAAAGGACGTGGGTGTGCTTTGCAATTAAATTACACCAAATCAATCTCGGTAATGTAGTCTGCGTTGAATTCAAATTTAGTGTAAGGTTTCATTTAGTTTAGGAAATTGGCTGTAAAATCAAAAATGTTCCGTTAGACACACATTTCCAAAAACGATTCGGTGTAATACGATAGAAATTTGAGATGAAAGTAGTATTTAATTTTAGTATTGATTTCTATTGTTTGTTTACTAATTTAAAAGATTCGACGTCCTTTTTAATGTAGATGCATTCACATTAAAATTTCTTTTATTTAGGTCTATTTACAGATTTGATCTTGTTAGCGGGTTTAGTCATACATAGACGTTCTGCTGTACTAAATAAGTTGAATTTTAGGTACAGAATATTAGTTTTAATTCAACTGTGCCTAAAGGAAAATTTATCTCAAGTTTATCCTACATAAATATGTTTCAAGTACTTATAACGTTTTGTGGTCCTTCCCTTCAGGGAAACTGAATCAACTCATTAAACTTATACCACTGCAAATATTGTAATAATAGTTATCTTTAAAATAAATAATCTTGAATAAAGCGTAACAATAATAAGAATTAAGACTACTATTAACCCTTTGTGTCCCAATATACATGTACATTACACAGGGTGAATCACGACCAACGCCACGGAGTTCCAGGGCGAAGCGGCATATAATTGTTAATTTCTAAAACAGTGATATTATGTAAGTCAATATGAGCAACATTCTAAAAATATTTTGAAATATACAGGGTGCTCCAAAAAAGGGGCATATCAAAGTTATGTTTTTTTAAATGACACACCCCGTATATTATTGCATTTTCGAATTTCACATAAAAAAGAAGTAGCACTTTCGTAAGGGTTCCCTATACCTACATACAGAGTGTTTCAAGGTACATCAATTTTGCTGAAAATGCAGGGTTTTAGGAAAAATTAAATATCTCCTAATGAAATTAACTCGAACAAATTTACTCTTAGGTTTAAGTAAAATACTGTTCCCTTAGTCTATTTATTGACTGAATAGTAAACACTTGTACAGGGTGTTCATTTTTTTCAGTTAAATTAATAGAACATTCATACTGAAATATTCGGCTTATTTTAAACGGAACGCCCTGTATTTTATACGCTTATCGTTTAGCTTACTTAATTACCTTTCAACATGTATAAGGGTTTTCTATACCTAAATCTTCAAATTTTCAACTTATTTAATAATTTTTGGAATTTGTTCCTGTATCATTTGTAAATTGAAATATCCTCCCAAAATGCCTGCTTAACCCCTCTATAGAGGGGTTAGGCAACCCATCAGCTTTTACAAACATTTTCACCCTCATAACGTCATCAGGATTGAAGTCTACAAATTTCTAGAACCTGAATATCAATGTACACGGTGCTACGAATATATTGTCGGATCGTTTTTTACGTTTTTTATATAACTAACTGATCTAGCGAACCAATTAAGTTATCAAAAAAATCTATCCGGAAATAAGTTGGAATTAGGCGTTAGTATTGCTACATATCGAGCAATTCTTTTTAACTTGTTTATTAATTGCGTTATGAGGGGTACACGTTTGATGAATTCTGCATAAAAATCAGGAATGACACATTGCTTCAGGCTAAAAGTTGAAAATGTGTACAAGAGATTAGGAAATTCCGCAAAGTATTATAAGATGTAAATAGAATACTAATTAGTACCTACTCAGCTACCTGAAATTGTATTGTATTGCAGAAAAATAATGCTACAATTCATTAGATACATTGTATTGTGTATCTTACGTATTATTTAATCACTCATAAGTAGGTAAATTAACACATCTAGTAATTATTACCATCAATTAAAATTGTATATAACTGTTATTAAAGAATAAGGAATCAAATTAAACCTATTAGATTTTGCTATAGATATCTCGCAATTGAAGTTGGCGGCATCTCCTAGAATCTATAATTTCTGGCAGCAATGAATTAAAATAAAAGTCGGTCAATTTTTCTTTCATTCTTGTTTCCCAAAAATCGTCATCGCTACAAAATAATTTCATTGTTTTTGTTTGGAAAGTAGGTTTTAACTTACCGTTTAATGGTTTCCACATGTAGTCCTCCTAACGTATATATTATAAAATAACATAGTTCTTTTTTACAAATGTGCAATGCGCCTTGTATTTGATAATAGTAATTATGATTACGTTTGAGCGTCAGTTTGCCATTTGTAATTACACAATAATCAATTTTTTTTTGTTTTGCGCCTTCGATTGGAGATAAGGGCCCACTTTGTGGTGAACATTTGATTTCAATTATGCAATAGTTGCCCACTAATCCATCTGGGGAGCAAGCCAAAAATGGCAATTCATCATCAATTACCAAACAACTTTGCGTTACACTGACGTTATGAGCAGTTTGAAATAGTTCAATTGCCGTTTCTGCATTTTCCAAACCAAATCTTGTGCTACCGTTACCGACAAATGTAGTGTAAAGCAACTCTGAAACTAGCTTAGCGGTGGCAGTTATTTTGCGTAGTTTACAAACTCTGCCAAAATTTGAAGCAGTAATTCGTTTTTTACGCTCTTGATACCAAGGTTAGACTTTGATGCCGTTTCCATACAAATTTTTTTCTTGTCCGCACATCGTAAAATTTCTAGGAACTCTTGAAGTTTGTTTTTATACAATTCTGGGTCCATGTCCTCCTTTGGTTGGTTTGCACTAGGCCCATAATGACTATCTGCTGTAGCAAAATGTTTTCTTTTTGGTGCTTTTTTCTAGAAAAATATTAATACTGTGTGTGAAAGGAAATTAATGACATAATACCAACTTACTTCTATTTACAACTGACGCTCGCATCTTCCGTTCGTGAAATATACTGGTATAATGATCAATAGTACCACACATTCTTTCTTGAATTTTAGCAAGAAAACCACCACCAGTGTTGTATGAAACGGAAGCCGCCTCACATCTAGTGTGGTAAGAGTTTTTTAAGCAATAATTGATCCGCTTACCACCGAAAAATTTAGCAACGACGGAATTGTAGTTTTCGGCTGCATTTGTGTCTACGTCTTCTAACAAACTAGCAGCATTATTTGCTAGTCTACGATTTGCAGTGACAATTGATTGAAAAATACCAGACGATATTAATGCAGATACTATGTTTTCCTAAACAGATACAAATACGATAATATTATCCTGTGCAACAATGCGTCAATATCATTACCTGGTCTTTATCTGCAGAACAAAAATAAGCGTCGCAATTAGAGTGGTCACTAAATATATGATTTGGCCCATTTTCAATATCTTTTTTTAAAAGACCAACTTTTGTATCAACAGCTTCAGAACCCCGTTTTCTAAAAACTATAGCTTTCGTTATCGCGTTTCGGAAACGGCCCAAAACATCTGTATTGGTTACCAATCTCCTAAGATGCATGGGGAATTTGGTATCTTTTGATATTTCTGAAATTTTGTTTATGTAATTCCTAATGAGGTGATTTCGGCATTCAATTTTCTCTATAACAAAAGTTGGTCCATATGGAGATACCTCAACAACTTTTTTATATACAGTGCTATCCCCATCTCCAATAATTTTACCATAAATCAAATCATGACTTTTAATAGATGATTAAAACCCTTCGGCGATTAGTTGAGCTTCCATTGCCGTGGAACTTCTATCCCAATTTTTGAAACAAAAATGTTCTACTGGAGTACTTGCCCTGGTACAAACGAAACAATATTTATTTTTAACCCCCATGTAAAGAATTTTGTTAGTTTTCGCTCCAATTATACAAACCTAAGAAGATACAAATAGTACGTTTATGGGGGTTTCACTGAAAAAAGTACTTACAACTCCAGATAAAGCATTGTAGTTGGTACGATAGGAACGTTTACTCCATGCGCCATCAACAATCACTAGGATTATAGGAACACCTTGTTCAGATATGTTGCCAGATTCAACAGCTAACCTTCTTTCCTCTTGGGCAGCGGTATTCATTATTTTGATGATTTCGTCGCGTATATTTTTACTCAAATTAGAGGGATATTGTAAATATGTTGCATTGGACATATTTGGAATGTTTAAACATGATACAAACTCGTTTATTTGAGAATATCCAACCCCAATTGATACTGCTCCACCGACAATGGCACAATTTATTGGAAAATCATTCTTATTCGGATTTTCTGTATTAATAATTTGGACAATATTACAAACGTTGCACTTAAATGATATTTTACTTTGAAAGCCTTCAACAGTCAAACCCTAACATACAAATATTAGCATTATATCTCTATTAATTTTAGTTTTAACTGTACTTACCTTTGTGTTTCAAAGATTTTAATTCAGAAAATATTTTATTTCAATTATACGCCACCCTACTAAGCAACTACTTTTTTCTGGTTTGATAACAATCACATCCGTCTCAATGAAGATATCAGTGCCGTCACTAGTATCGTCGATAACACTAGTAATTACTTCTTCGTCATCTTTAGAGAAATTGTCAAATGAATCAGTTGTGTTGACACAGTTGCTATCTATATTGTCATAACTACAGGAAGCTACTGGTTTAAGGACAAGTTCGCCCAACTCTGTATCAGAATCATTATTATAATCACTAATACTAGTAACTGCTTCTTCATCATCTTTGCTTAAATGATCAAATGGCCCAGTTGGATTAGAACAGTTGGTATCAACATTATTTGAATTACAAGAAGGCACTGCTTTGGGGGCACCTTCCTCCATTTTGGGCATTATAGATTTCCGTCTCCTGTAGAGAATACGCATACTCATCAAGTCCAAGCCCAAAAAATATGAATCATATGAATAATAAATCAACCCCCCTCCCCTATTATGAATGATTTTGGATATCTTTTTATTATGTTTAGTAACTATACCGGGTGTATATCAAAACATGGGCCATAGGCGTTTAACATGTAAAATCAGCTTTTTCTTGCGCAAAACTTCCCAAATTATTTAGACAAAAACGCTTCAAATAAATGTTGTAGAGAGTTAAATTCTGCATCGTTTATGAAAAATACATTTTATAATTTGGAAACTTTTGCGCAAGAAAAAAATTGATTTAACATAAACGCCTATGGTCCATTTTTTTATTTACACCCAGTATATATAAGAATTGTAATTGCTTACCTTTGCGATAATTTCTTCATTGCGGATTTTCGATTTTTTAAGCTTCTTGACAAACCCCCAATATGCTTAGGCATATTACTGTGTAAGTCACTTTTAAAAGTGGTTTTAAATATGAAATTAGTAGAGAAAAATAGTAATGCATAAATATAAATAATTACTGATTGATTAAATTGTTATTAAAGGGTTATACATAATTATAATCAGGAAATTAATAGAGAAAATTAGTAATGCATAAATAATTACAAATCGATTACATGGTCATTAAAGGGTTATACCATAATTCCTTTAAATAATTGATTATAAAATTAAAATAAAAAAATTTTATTTTATTGGAAGTTAACTAGACAATAAGGTGTTCATATCTTCTGTAAATTAGTGAAAACATAAATAAAGGAATTTGCATAAATGATTCTGAATATTGATTTAATCCCTCATTAGGAATGCGACCTTGTCTACTCAGGTACAACTTTAAATAAGTGTCACTTAGCTACACTAGTGGGCGCTCCGATCGTTTCATATTTCGTCGAGCTGTATAGAGGACCCTTAATGTATGATAATGTAGTAGTATTTTTCTTTACCAATAAGTAGAAAGCTCGATACCAATCTTATGTGTACATGATAGATTTCACATATTTGTAATTTACATATTAACAAATAATGTTATGTGACTATTCTTGTAAGTTTTGTAGTGTGCTGTGGAATTTCCGGTAACGCATTGGTTAATGTTAAAATTCTGACTTTTGTCATTGTGTATTTTTATTTTTTCCGAGTCTGTTGAAAGTTGTTGAAATATTTTCAATTTAATAATGGTTTATTCACAACAAGAAAGAATTGATATGATTTTAACCATTGGTGGATGCTATGAAAATTGTTTACTTGTTTCAAGAGTGTACTCAGAGAATACCCTGAGCGGGTGCATCCCGATGAAAAGGTTTTTGAAAGGTTACTTCAAATATATCATGATACAGGAAGTGTAGCTTACCCAAAACAACTAAAAGTGAAGCCTGCTACTAATGATGATGATAATGAGTTTTTGGTGTTAGGTTCCGTTGTTGACATCCAAAATACTAGGACAAGAGTTATTGCCAGAAAAACAGGAAGTAGTCAGCCTAGTGTGTGGAGGATCTTAAAGAACCAAAATATCCCCCTTTTCATATATAAATACATCAAAGGTTATATGGCACAGACTTTCAAACAAGTATTGATTATTCCTTATGGGTCCTTGATCAAGTTAGTGACAATGAACATTTTTTTGAAAATGTATTATTTACCGACACAATTTCCATTATTACGACACCAAAAATAAACATTTATTTATTATTTACCGACGACCATAATAGTGGATTAGTGAATCGGCACAATTTCCATTATTACGACACCAAAAATAAACATTTATTTAATACTGTTGATCGTCAAAATCGATAATGTGTATGGTGGAATTGTTGGCCATCATATTATTTTGGCCCATATTTTTTCCATAACTATTTAAATGGTCAAAAATTCCTTAGGTTTTTAAAGAGACTTTTGGGAAATTTTAGAAAGTATTCCTTTAAATATTAGACAAAATATGGTTGCAATTAGATGGAGCACCTGCACATTTCTCATGTGCTGTAGGAGGAAGTTTCCTGATAAGTGGATTGGCAAAGGCGGACCAATTGCCTGGCCACCTAGATCTCCTGAACTAACATCCATGAATTTCTTCTTTTGAGGCTATATTAAAAATGTAGTTTACAGCACCCCTCCCACCACTGCAGTTGATATGAAAAGAAGAATCAGGAATACTTTTGAGACGGTCCCCTCTGATATGTTACAAAACGTAAGATGTTCGTAGGAAAAAAGAATAACACTGTGTATTCAAGAAGATAGACATCATATCGAACATTAATTGTAATTTTTTTTAATTTTTTTGTAAATTATCACACCACATAAATAAAATTTTAGTTTCCATTGTGTACATGCTTTCTATCCTTACTATGTGAAACTGTTGCCTTATGTAGATTAAACTAAAAATCGCAATAGATTTTTTAATGTTTCACTTTATTTTTTTAATTGAAGCTGATCGGTTTCGCTTGGATGAGACAAGCATCGTCAGAGTTTTGAAAGGTGACAGAGTAAAAATAAGTGTATAAAAAATCTATTGCGATTTTTAGTTTAATCTACATAGAGTGTAGAAATAACTTTATCAACGTTTAAATTAAAGTTACTATGATTTGACTTTAAAAATGTGTTACATTAGCCAAAAATCATTAAGAGTAGGCATTTTGGGAAGGTATTTCAATCTACAAACGATATAGGATCAAACAAATTCCAAAAATTATTAAATAAGTTGAAAATTTGAAGGTTTAGGTATCGGAAACCCTTATAAAAGTTGAAAGGTAATTAAGTAAGCTGAACGATAAGCGTATAAAATGCCGGGTGTTCCGTTTAAAATAAGCCGAATATTTCAGTATGAATGTTCTATTAATTTAACTGAAAAAAATGAACACCCTGTAAAGAGATGTTTACTATTCAGTCAATAAATATACTAAGGGAACAGTATTTTACTTAAACCTAAGAGTAAATTTGTTGGAGGTAATTTTATTAGGAGATATTCTGCTAAAACCCTACATCTTCAGAAAAATTGATATAACTTGTAGGTGTAGGGAACCTTTATGAAAGTGCTACTTATTTTTTATGTAAAATTCGAAAATGCAATAATATACGGGGTGTGTCATTTAAAAAACGTAACGTTGATACGCCACATTTTTTGGAGCACCCTGTATATTTAAAAATATGTTTAAAATGTTGCCCATATTGATTTACATAATATCACTGAATTAGAAATAATGATTATATGCCTCTTCGCCGTAGAACTCCGTGGCGTCGGTCGGATTCACCCTGTACATTATAAATTACACTTTGTTTTACTATTTTTAGGTTATTCTATGTGCTATGAACTCAATTTTTTTTAAATGCTTACCACTCCCAACATAGCAATTTAGGTGGTTGGGACTGAGAAGTCCCGTCGGGACTGAAAGTGGATCATATTGGGCAAAATATTGAAAAGGAATGGTGAATTTATAACTACAGCATAAACACTTTTTGTTATAAAATTTCATGATATTGCAAGAAACAATTATTTTTTTCATTAATACATAAGTACACTCCAAATGCTAATAATTTTGAAACTCTACAGTTAGGGACGAACATTGTTCACGTCTGCTTCTTTCTTTTGTGAAGATTTCCCAATGAGCACCTCTTTTTCCAAGCCTCACATCATTGGTTACACTGTAGCTATACTTCCTGCTTTAGTGTTGCGCAGGACTGCGTCTTGCACTGGAACTAGGACTGGAACGATTCGTTCCAAAAAATCGTTTCTTTGGGCCAGTTGCAATGGACGATGGATTCGTTAAAGCTCTGCTAACTCCACGTCGGAACAGGCTTATGTTTTCATCTGGGTTTATGTTTTTATAAACTACGTAACTGTTGACAAAGGTTAGTCTATGCCACGATTTTTTGAAGCAGCTGGCGTAATCTGTCGGCCTGATGAACATCACCCATGTAGCGATTATACCTAGCCATTGGGCATTTTGATGCGTCCTATTCTTCTACTGTCTTTTTACTGTTGCTCTTTCAGTCCCATGAAAATTGGACAAAAGATGAACTGGCTTACTGTCGAATCATTTAAAAAGTAACGCCCATACTAGAAACTCTGTAGTCTCCATCACCCCTCTTCATATCTTTATCATTTATCAGCTTCTTGGGTAGCTCACGTCTATTATTCCTTACTGCTCCACATGCTAGTATACTTTCAGTTTTTACTTTTTCTAACAAATCCACCGAAGTAGTTATCAAAGTATATTTTTCGGTTTTGCCCCAATATATTTCGGACAATGAGAGAACAACTCGTTCACCAAGTCCATATGGTTCACTTTTTTTCTGCTGCTTCGTCTTTTCCTTGGTAGACATCAAATTTTTTTATACAGCCGCGTTGGTCTACTATACACCATAACTTATAACCTCTTTTTATGTGTGTTATGGGGTTATATTGTTTGATTGGCGATCTTCCTTTGAACAAAATAATGCTTTCATCTACTGAAAGCTCTCGACTACCATTATATAATATATCGAATTGCTTATTTAGTAAGTTTACAAATCGCCTGATCTTAAATATTTTGTCTTTATTCTGAGAAGGGATTGTTGAGTTGCCATTTAGATGTATAAAAGAAAGTGATTGTTGGAATCTGTTTCTAGATATACATTTTTTTACCAATTCATTGCATAGGTCTTCAGCTGAGTTCCAGTAATTTTTGTAACTAGGTAGCTGATGATATCCCATAAAGAAATTTAGACCTATTATTTGAACATTATTGCCTAAACGAATCTCCTCCCATTCAGACTTTCCAGCCATATTTTCCTAAAATTTAATATTTATAACAATAATAATAATTAGTGTTTAGATAAAAAGCGTGCAATAATTTTCACTTAGTAATGCCGTATGGATTAGATGTCTTCTGTCCCGACGGGACTTAAAAGTTCGTGTTGTAAAATGTGGTCAAACACAAAGTTAATATCACTACTGTAAACTATGTTTTTCAATGGTCTTAAAACTATACTAACACTGTTTTCATAAAAAGCCGATTCAAAATCTCAATAACTATTAATAAAATGAACTTGCAACTGTACGTGATAAATGTACACAAACCACCACGCAACACCAGCCATTATATTGCCAATAATTTAATAATGCGCAGTCTATGAATATCGAGCTCTACTATACCAGTACAGTAAAGTGTACGTATAAGTCCCGTCAAGACTCTAACGTGATACGGCTTACTGTTGCAAGTATATACGTGTAAAAATTTGCTGGGACTCTCAAGTCCCGACACAAAGGGTGAAATAACCAATAATGAAGTTAATAAATAAAGAAATCTCTGAGCAGTAATTTTACTAAAAAATTAATTTAAACCTTTCTTCTCAGAAAAGTCATTTATTGTTTCAGACAGAAGAAGTGCGTTTAATTACGTTTTAATTATTTTATTACAGTGAGATTCACTGCTATAGATTAAGATCTCATACTACCGGAAATGCTGCGATTAACGTAATATGAGCTAGTTTGTGTTAAATTTAAGAGTTTAAACCATTACAACACAATTAATCTTTAAGGTATGTCTTAATCTTTGCTTTACAAAATTAGGCCGAGCTTACAACAACGTTACAAAAATAGTTTTTTTTTGTATGTTGAAAGAAAAAGTCAGTATTTATGACGATAAAGTGTCATTAACATAATTGCGGCATTTCGACTAATATTCGTCTTGTTCAAAGTAAAACTTTTTCTTCACGAAACTTTTCTGTAATTAAAAGAAATTCAACGAATGAAATAATATCTGAAAACCTACCGCTATAACAAAAAAAAAATTAAATGATGCGATTGGACTATTAAAAAGGTAAGTTTGCACCACGGTCCAGCTCGGCAAGGTACAATGCTTAGGAAACTTACTATAGATTGAGAACTCTCTTTTACAGGTTGTGAGGGATGCAGAGATTTGTCCATAGATATAATCTGTAAAGCATTTGTATGTTTTTTTTTGTTGGACGCCACTCAATTTTATAGGTTTAATAATTAAAAACAACAAAAATTGAGAAAGTTGTACCTTAATACCATAGGTAATCTGAATAACACTAAAGAGCTGTATTTATTTGTATATTTGAGAAAACCAAATGTTTGATTAATTTTAGCATAAAATAACTAAAACGGTATTTCTAGTAAAGCTTTACGATATTAAATACTTCCTAATTCACACAATTAAACAAGCATAAAATATATGTTTACTTAAAATTCAAAATCTAATATGATCAATACTAAAACGTATACTTGACCTATGTCAACAACATTACAGTTACAAGGTTATGCACTAAAAAATTTATCTTAGAAACCGTTAGCCAGTCAGCTGTTTCTTTTCATTATAACCATATTAAAACAACACTATACTGATGCTTGTTTACTTAAAACGTACTTTGAATAAAAGGACACCAAACATCGGGAACCCAATGATTTCTGATAGTGGTGTGGTTAAGAGGTAAGAAGCAAGAGAGGCATATTTACTTTTTTTGGCAGCAATAACTTGGATAACGATTGAAATCAAATTTTGTATGAGTATTTAAGATCTAAATATCGAAACACCAGGGAAGTTTGGTGGAGACAAGTGGAGGGGTTATGGAGTAATAAAAATAATACTTACAAATGAGCTTATAGTCAAAGGCAAAAAGGCAAAGGGTAAGAAGATGAAAATCAAACCAGGTTCAAATTTCAGAAAACCTTATGTTAATCCAATTAACGGTTGTTTTTAAGCAAATTCGGTGATGCCTAATGTGTATTCAACGGGATGAATTTAAACCCCTATTTCACACACTCTGATATTGGTTTTCAAATTCCTTCTAAACATACTCCAGAAATCATATTTGATGTGAATTTCAAAGATCCCGAAGATGCTTTTTGCTATAAGTCTCAGGGAACCCAGCATTTCCTCCCCGTTAGCACTTTCCTGAACTGAATTCGTAAATTTCATAATGATCTTCATTTTGGTTGTAAAACGCTGCTTAGTTTGATATGTTGAACTTTCAACCCCTAAAATCACCCTTTCGGGATAATTAATTTAATAATTGCCTTTCCCTTGCTTTTGTCAACTGTTTTCAATCTTCGTGATAGTGCACACGGTATACTAGGTTCATAAAACTACGGGATCGAACAACTCGCTGCCGTCGTAAACACAACGCCCTATAGTACAACTAAAATCGGTCACTTTTACAATTATAGTAGGTTAGATGAAAATGTTAGGTATTTTTGTAGTTTTTTGAAATATTTTTGTTATTTTTTGTCTTCCTATGATTACATTGAATAATTATTATTTACATATACGCACACACAGTACTGTTGCATTTCAAAATTATGAGATATCCCCCTCAAATACTCGATGATTTCTCGACGCTTGTAGTTATTCACAATGCTTAAAATTGTCGCTTATGCATCTCTGTAGCGTTTTAACTTAAGTGGCGTATTATATCCTGCAATCAATATTGTTCATAAAATAAATCGCGTCCGTGCTGAATTCTTTTTACAGCGTTTATAAACTTCCATATACTAGTATCTATTAGGGCGAACAACGTAGGTTTCTTCTACCTAATCTAAAACATTGCGTGGAATAATATCTCCAAGGGCAGTTATCATTCGCACAAATAAGGCGAACTCTGTATTTGTGTTGTATTGATTAATTAGACCCAATGAACACAATCTTTGAATGTGTTGAGTTTACTCTCCTTACCAAAAATTAAAATTCTATCAGGATCTGGACCACTGTGAAACAGTAACAAATATTCTTCAACCTCTCCGACCATAGTAATCATTTTATACGTGTCCGTAATCACTAACGTTGTTAAATCGGCAGGATTGAGCGGAGCGGTAACTTGTTTCGTTTTCTTCTTACAACTCTCTTCAAAGCATCTTGCTTAGGTAAAGCTCCTTGGCAAGCGAGTGTCAAACATTCCGTGCAAGAATTAATTACATGTGAGGTGCTTTCTAAATCCGTCGCAGCTCGTCGCTTGATAGCTCTGATTACCTTATCAGCTTCGATTTTAGCTGCACTTGCTTCATGTGAGTGCCCATTAACACGATGAACGATATTTCCTTCTTTTAGATGAATCCTACATTTGCACTGTCCTCTTCGTTCGCACCGCTAGAATTTCGTAGTTTTTTGAAAGTTTGTCGAGTACATAAATAAAACCGTCACTCTGGAACTTAGTTTTGTTGCGCTGTGAGATTATATTATTTATTGCTTCAGTGGCTCACTAGTTTTACGCGAAAAATCACTAAACTTCTAACACTTAAATTAAATGTTTATATAGTATCTAATACTTCCATTGTCAACTTTCTAAATTACATTAATTCATCATTACCTTAATAATTTTACTAACGACTTGATTGACTGGATATAAGCGTAATTTAATGATAACACGAAGTTTTTAAGAAAAGGTCCCTTTCTTAAGTTTAATTTTAATTACCCGGTTACTGTGTATATTGCGGCGGTCCTTATTTAGATAATTTTTTTAATTTTTGTGCTCTCAGGGGTCCCTACTGTATGAACTACATTAAAAAAGTCATTACTCATGGTCTGTGAAATTGGTTTATTTGGTTTAAGTGCATGAATTGTTTAAAAACAGTAGAGTACCTATACTCTACTGTTTTAAACAATGCATGCACTTTTGGAACCTGATTTCAACCCCCTGAGCTGAAACTTCAAAACACAGTGAAACATGGGTACGTTCGACTATTAACGAGAATGGATTCCCCGGTATTCAGATCTCCAGCTTCGGGGGTTTACGAAAGTGCCTATTTCTTCAACCCTTTATTTCTACCCCTGAGGGATCGAGTTTCAAAAAATCCTCGCATTAATACTTACATTAGGATGATATAAACTTTCAAGTTCATAAAAGTACAGATACAATTAAAACCAATTAAATTTCTGAGGCAATTAATATTTTTGGAGTATGTAGGTATGCGATTTGCATTACAACTTTCTCTTTCTTTAAATTCATGCAATTAGTAATTAGGCATAATATAAATTAAACGAGAAACATACATTTTCTTTAGTTGTGTATAAGTTATAATTCGTTTAGGTCATTTTTGTGCATGAATAAAATTTAAAATGTCTGGAAAGTGTTTAAACGAACGTTATCAGGAGTTAATTTTTTAAGTTTACGAATACTTCTGCCAAAAAAGAGATAACTTTTGCGTTTTGGGCAAGTTTGAGGCAGTGTTCCAAAGAACATCCAGTTGTTTAAAAGTTTGTGATAAAACAATTACAACGATTGTTTTGAGCAAACGGACGGTAAGATCCCGTAAAAAATTGAAAAGTGAATGTATCCCGAAGGATTAAAACGTACAATAAGAGATGTTGTATATGACATGTATACCAGAAAGGAACATGTCATAATGCGATCAGTATCAAATATATTGCATAATAAAGGATTCTTGAAAGCATCATGACAAATATTTTACACAGCATCGGGTTTAAATATAAAAAAATAGTAACTCTGTAACCATCTTTCCTATCTATAAGAAAGGGGTACTTTTATTGCTAGTTGTTTTGCCCGGTATAGCTTCGGTCGGAGATGGGGGGGCTCTTGGAAATCATGGCAACTTCAAGGTCATAACAAACATACTATTTGATTGCCTATAAATCTTACAATTCTAAATATATTACTTAAATTATTTATATTTCACTTAAATCTAATTCAAAATAACACAAATAAACAGAACTTAAATATATTTCTCAAATGCTACATTGTAGAAGAGGTGTTAAAATTCACTATTCGATAATCAGGTGGAATATATCCTGGTATATGGGATATCTATGGATCGGATAATTAATAATACTGCAGGTTAGGAAGGTGCTCTACGTTAATAATTTCCCTGGTGTACTTTACATAATTTCGAGTAATTAAAAGATATGCGCAAATCAATTAAAATTGCACTCGCAAGAAGTCACTGCATTATACTTACTTTAAATTTTGCGAATTTAATTTTAAACGATCGAAGCGGTGGACGCTTGTATATGTAATTTATATAAATATATTCTTAGAACCGAACAATGGACTGATAAAACGCTTTATGAGAGCAATGGCTTTATATGTAGTTTAAAATGAATTACAAATGGCAATCTGTAACTTCGGGGTTGAACAATAATTACTTTTAATTATACAACAGATATAACATGAGTAATAGTGGGGCGCGTTGGTCGCCATTCTGTTTTATGTGACGTCATTTGACCTTGGGAATCCCCAAGGCCGCCCACGTGGCTGACCTCGGGTTTAATCTCGAGACTGGCCTTGGGGCCTGCCATTATAATTGGCCTTGGGATAACCAAGGTCATAACCAAAAATCTGTTCAGCGGAAAATTTGAAATTTTCTAATTCTCTAACTTGTAAGTGTCTGCGCCCCACTGTCGTGGCCCCCTTAACGGTAAATAGTATTCTAATAAGGGGGCCCTAAGGCTAACTTGTCAGGCAAGTGTAGAAACTCGCGAGTATTGACCTAACCTAAACCATGCGTTTGTTAATCTAACCTAATATTGTACGAGTATTGACCTAACATAAACCGTGAGTTTATTAATCTAACCTAATCTTGTACATGTATTGACCTAACCTAATATTGTACATGTGTTGACCTAACCTAAAACGTGGGATAAGAAAAAAGACAGAGACGAAAGAGACGAGAGAGAGAGAGAGGAGGGAGAGGCGAAGGAGAGACAGGGGAGAACCGAGAAGAAACGAGGGAGACGTGGGAGAGGAGAGAGACGCGAAAGACGATCAACCTCTATTACACAGAACAAATCGCTAGTTTCTGTGTGTTTTCGTGATTGCATGTTTTCGTGTTTGCGTATTTGCGTGTCTGCCTGTTTTCGTGTTAGCATGTATTCGTGTTTGCATATCTGCGTGTTTTCGTGTCGTGTTCTCCAGTTTGTTTGTTTGCATGTTTTCGTGTTTGCGTGTTTGCGTGGTTTTGTGTTTTCGCGTTAGCGTGTTTTTGCGTTTTCGCATTTGTGTGTTTTCGTGTTTGGGTTTTGTATGTTTCCGCGTTTGTGTGTTTTCGTGATTGTGTGTTTTCGCGTTTGTGTGTTTAAATGTTTTCGCGTTAGCGTGTTTGCATGTTTTCGCGTTAGCGTGTTTTCGTGTTTGCATGTTTTCGCGTTTGAGTGGTTGCGTGTTTGCGACTTTGTCTGTGTGTGCTTGCGCCTGTGTCTGCGGGGTGTGTCTGTGTTTACACCCGTGGCTGTGTCTGTGCTTGCCTTGTGCTTGTGCTTGTGCTTGTGCTTGTGCTTGTGCTTGTGCTTGTGCTTGTGCTTGTGCTTGTGCTTGTGCTTGTGCTTGTGCTTGTGCTTGTGCTTGTGCTTGTGCTTGTGCTTGTGCTTGTGCTTGTGCTTGTGCTTGTGCTTGTGCTTGTGCTTGTGCTTGTGCTTGTGCTTGTGCTTGTGCTTGTGCTTGTGCTTGTGCTTGTGCTTGTGCTTCTGCTTGTGCTTGTGCTTGTGCTTGTGCTTGTGCTTGTTGTTGTGCTTGTGCTTGTGTGAGATTAGAGAGTGACGAAACAGACGGTAGAAGCAAGAGAGAGAAACGAGGGAGAGGAGAGAGACGAGAGATAGAGAAACGGTAGAGACCAGCACGATCAACTTCTAATCGCAAAAAAGATTCGTCTGCCATAACTCAAAGATGTTACTCGCAATGAATTGATAGCTGGTTTTGCATGATGTAAGTTAAATCAATTTGGTATTTTTGAAGTGTGGTTGCTTTTAGCAAGCTATATATTAAGCCAAATCAGTATTTTTGAACTGTAAGCTGGTTTTCGCAAGCTGTAAGTTATGATTTGATTGATTGAGATTGATTTGGTTGATTGATTAAGATTGATCTGATTTTTTGATTTTATTATTTGCTTAACTGATTTGATTAATTGATTTGTTTGTTTGAGAAAGAGATGAGGGAGATGAGAGAGAGAGAGAGAGAGGTGGAGGAGAGGGAAAGAGAGAGAGAGAGAGAGACGAACCCGGTCAACCTCTATTACAGAAAACATTCATTAGTCCTTACATCACTAGACGACGCCACAAACAAACCCTAGTTAGTCCTAGAAATATACCGCTAGGTGGAGCCACCTCTATTGGGGAAAACATTCATTAGTCCATACACCACCACCAAATAGCGTCACAAATTCAAATTTCATGCAAAGTGGGCCACGGCAGGGGCGGAGACCCTAACACAAGTTCCTACACCTGTCTTAGAAGTTAGAATTATTAGAAAATTTCAAATTTCGCGCTGAACAGATTTGTGGTTCTGGCCTTGCCTACCCCAAGGTCAAATCCATGGTCAACTACTACTAACATGAAATACCGGGGATCGTAAACTCGAGTATGGATGAATATATGAAATGCAGATTGTGTACTACAAGGGTTTATATTTTATTTTATATGGGATTTATTATTATCGCTTAATGGAAAATTATACCAAAAAGGGATTCTGTTTTGAGAAATTAAATCGGGATTTATACTTTATAGAAATTTAGTTTAATTTTTAAAGAACTTATTTATTCTTTCAGGAAGCAGGTTGTAATAATTTAAGTAATAGTTTAAGTATTCTGGATACGAGCACAAAGTGTTTGTATTAATGACAGGTGACAGGATTGATAACGGTTTTAACAGGATAATCTAGAGGAAACGGAGTTTTATGGCTATTATGTATCGATTAAGTATCTGCAGGTTTTACTGGGTTTCTCGACCGTGTATGTTTTTAGGTACGTTTGTGTTAGGAGAGTATTAATTAACCAAACGGGCATACGCTCCATTAGTTAATTAAAAGGGCGCTGGACTGAACAGACGTATGCCTTTCACACAAGAAGAGGTAAGGAAATAGATACACACGCATATGCCTTGGGGGTAATTTCCGAGGAAATCTCAGTACTTTTTGGGAATACGCAAAGGGGATACGCACGAGTAAGTGTTAGTGTATAGATATTGCGGTGTTTTTCAGACGGGATCCATTAATAATCTACCAAGGCAGAAAAGAAATCTTTATAACGTAAAAGTGGTCTGGTAAATATGATAGAAAATTTAAGACTTACCCCAGAATGGGTCGGCAGGTAGAAATAACGGCTTCTGATTCCCACTAGGTCGGAACAGAAATCAGGAATGAAAGCAGGAGGATTTAGGCAAAGAAGTAAGTAAGATGTTTACTTCAGGATAGAAGAAAACAGGTAACTCGGCGGCTAGGTAGGTCTGTGAAGACCTCAGGATGGAAATAATAAGATAATTAATCTCGCAGTTCCGCTTATATAGTCGGCGGTCTAACGTGATTAGACGAGATTATCGAGCTGTCGATTTGGTGGGGTTTTTGCGTCAAAGTCTAAACGATTTCTTAACCACGGAAGAAGGAGAAATAGTTGATCATTGAAATATACCAGAGCATTTTTTGCAACATAAAGAGATAAATTAGTATTTAATTGGAGGGTTTTTGTGAGCATTTCTGGATCTTTACAACTGTATCTATGATAATGTCACTTAACAGCGTGCTAAATTTGTAAAAGTGAAAGATAAAATCGATTAATCCCAAAAATTTGTTTGTTATACAGTCGGTTATAATAATATAATCTTACCACTTACATCTTGCATGTCTGTTAGCACCACATGTCTAAATAACATTAATTTTGTTATAAATACGTTATGTGAGAGAGTTCTTTAAAAAAATCTACGTCTGACAAATCGATATAAGCCGACAGACCTATTTACCAAATTATTGTATTAACTTGATTGATGCTTTTCGAAAACTTAATATACCTCTCAACTCGGTTGAAGTAAAATGTAGGGCGAAGATTTGACAAATTGCTGAATATATGAGTCAACAAGAAACATCGGAACGCAGTAACATATTTCTCGGTTTTGAACACGATTTTCGTAATGAATAATATTAATACTATGAAATGTAATTATTTCAAACATAGAAAAAAAAGTAAAAACGCATTGATGTAAAAACTGTTCAACTAAAAGGAAAATTGTAAATCAGATATTCACAATTTCGAGAAAAATTTTCTTTTTAGCTGACTTTGAGTAATGTATTTTACAATTCAACATACCTCCACTGAAATATTGATCAAGTTTTTTTCGGATATTGAATTTGAAAACTTGATCTAATACACCTAAAATACCAAAGTACATTTATATTAGGAGTTTTAGGAAATTTGTATAAATTTAAATTCGAAGAAGTTAAGAGCACTGCTGTAATTGAATTTTAAATATAATTAGTATACGATATTAATTTTAAGGCACAGTTTGAGTTTGAGTAAGAATAGAAGTTCTTTGTTTTAAGTTCTTACTTCCAAAATTAAATCAAGAATGCACTAATAAGTCTTTAAAGGTATAGCAAAATTTTTAAGTGAAACTTGTTCTAATACGAAAAGTGAAATTATTACTATAAGAATTATTTAATGGCTTTGTTCACTGCTATTTACTAACTTATACTTTGACATTTAGTATTTTTGATCACAAATTGTCTGTTGATATAATGGCTATAAATATTATCTTTATAGTGTGCAAGTTTGCCAATCCACTTTTAGAGGATCTTAGATGTTAGATTCGCGGTTCCTTTGTGACAAAATCTTTTAACATTTACTACACATTCTGAATTTTTATAGGAGAATATCCTTTTCTAGATTTTTACGATGAACTTTATTCTTACACCAATCGATGTATGAATGAGAATGGGAGTTTTTCACAAACATTTGACAGTTGAAAGGTTTTTTTACGGTTTTCTTCTAAAAACCTTAAAAATTGGTGCGTTAAGTAATAATAAATTTCCAGTTTATGGCGCATAAATAATTTTTTTAAGCTCTAAATTGGAAAGTGTAATCCATTTAGATTTCATTGAGCAGCCATACTACTGCTTAAAACCTCTTATAGACTGTTTAATAAATCTGTGAACCGAAGGTCTTATGAGAAGCGATCAGCTTTCAAAAGCAGGGTTTCGATTAGTCTTGCAGCTAAAGATAGCAGTTTCAGAGAGAGATTTATGGCAAACGCGGGACATTTCATTAATTGAGAGCTCGCGTTTATAATCCCTTAACCAGATTATTCTCGCTACTGCTTTCGAAAGCCGACGTGGTTTTACTATGCCATCAATCAATACCAAGTTGGGAGATGAACAACTACTAACTTGAATGTAGGACATATTTAGCATCCGGAAATAATTTAAGTGAGGATGCAGGTACAAAAGGATTATAACCCAACGTAATTTTTTATACATTTACATTAAATTTTCTTTAACAAAATTTACCTTTCCAATTTAACCGTCTTTGAAATATTACATGTAGAATCCTTCATTTCCTGTTTACTAAATTTTCTTTCAAACGTTCCCTTAATTTTGTTTCTGTCTAAAAAATTACGTTTTCTTGTGGGGTCCATTAGAAACAAATCGTATCTATTAACACAGTTGCTTTATTGGATTAGGTTAAATGACTCACATTAGTATCTTCGTTTCCTCTTAGCATTTGTAAAATGTTGCATTTATAAGGGTGTAATATTTTCTAACAAAATTGTATATTTCAATTTATATATTCTAGATTCTTCTGGATTTCTATATTAGTGTCTGCACCATATTAATATGTTTTAAAGACGAGATTACTTGTATCCAGTACTTCACATTTCATAGGAACGGTTTTAAGTTATACCGTTGAGTGACTTATATTAATCACTCAACGGTTATACCTACTTTAAAAAGTTGAAGATTCGTGTAAAAAGAAAAACGATATTAGTCTTATCCACTCTCGCCGTAATCTACATTCTTTTCCTGTAGTGACATAATTAACTTAATTTTTATTCGTATAATTGCGGCAGATTCTATACCCTGAAGACGTCATTTATATCGTTCTTTCAGTGTTTGTTTCTAAGATTTTATTCGTTTAGTCTCTAGTTTTCTATATCCACTAATCAACCCTTACCACAAAGTTTTTATAACTGATTTTATTTTTAACTTTTGAAAATAATATATCACCTATTCGTTGCATATATCGAGACCGGATAAAACAATCATTGGTTTCTATCGCATCCTTCAACATTTCATTTTAGGTAAAACATTTCTCGTGCAGCGCATTATAGTGTTTGTTAACCTCCGTCTCTTTATTGTAAGCCTTATACAGAGTGTCCATTTAATATGACCTCCATCGATTAAGACTTTATTAATAAAACTAGAAAAAATTGCTTAGCTTTAGGATTGGTGTATTTTTATAATATACAGTTATCATCCTCGGTATAAGATAATATCTGTAAGCATTACTTCAGACGTTAAAGAAAATTTATGAAATATGAAAAAGATGGCAACGCAAACATAAGTTTGCTATGGTTAGCAATGGTTTTAATGAACCAACAGAAGTTCAATATAATAATTTAATTAAAATTAACTTTTAAAGTACATGCAGTAAAATATTAACTCGAGTGGAACCCAAGACCTGCACTTTGCTAGAGAGGGGTTCTCCAACTGAGCTATCGAGGAGGCAAGTCACAATCAATTAAAATAAATACAGTTAATGATTATTATATTGAACTTCTGTTCGTTCATTAAAAATCCATTTCTATAATTAACTACTAGTACTGCGTATAGCAAATAAAAATTTAGAATCAGTCACGTGTTGTTAGATGCGAAACTTTAGCGCCTTGCGGGCTCACATGAGACTCAGAAAAGTTGCCTGTAATCCTTCTTTGTGTATAAAAATTGTAATACATCGTAGCTAGGGAAGTAGATACAGTTTCAGTTTGAATCGATTGTGACTTGCCTCCTCGATAGCTCCGTTGGAAGAGCCCCACTCTAGCAAAGTGGAGGTCGTGGGTTCAAACCCACTCGAGTTAATATACTTTAAAAGTTAATTTTAAATAAATATAGTTAATGATTATATATATTGAGCTGGGTAATAATTATAAAAATAATATACTTTAACTATTTTAATTGAGGATAATATTTTCAAATTGTAATTTGTAATAATAACTTTTATAAACAAAATTAATGCAGCACCGAACTAGCTCAATTTATCTCACTTTGGTATATAGTTCATTGGCTTTAACACTTATTGTTGGTAAATAAAATAATTTAATCTTTGAAGTTATTTTAATTTCGTTAAAATGTAATTGTGAAATCATGGAAATGTTTATTTCTAACATAGAAATGTTCTTTGTCAAATAAATTGTAAATTATAATAATTGGGTGGTATATGAAACAGACCTTAGTTAAACCTGCTCAATAACGCATGCGTAGCGTCCTAACTGAATTAATTAAATTGCAGCCTGTCAAAAATGTCAATAAACGATCTAAAATATGTGAGTTCAATTCTGTTTTGTCCAAAAATAAAATGATAATGTTGATAATAACACCGGCTCATTTACCTTACAGATATTTATACCATGTTGTCGCACAAACATTTACACATATAATCAATAAAAACATAAATACAGGAAATCAAACGAATAATCAATGCAATCAAATTTCACTCACATGTGTTACTGGATTATCCCAAGGATGTTTTCATTTGGCTTGTTCCATATTAGAATATTGTACGTAGACTTCTTCCCATGTGTAGCTGATGATACTGCTTTGCTGTTCACAATGGTGCTGTATAAATTTCCATAATTCATCCAAATCCAATTTGTTGATGAACGACTTTTCTTCGTGGTAAATGTGATGTAACGTAATATCGCTTATATATTTTCAATTAAGCACTTTATTTTAAATCGTATGTTTATATGTTGATTTAAATGTTTACAAAATTTTTTGATATTAAATTTATATTTTATTTTCATATAAATTTTAATTAATTTCACTTTTACTTTAGATCCCGTTATGCAATTTAGTTTATTAACACTATGTGTCGCTTTCAAAAAAAACAAACATCAAATCCAAATAACTGAATAATTTTATTAACATGAAGAAAAAAAAACACATCTACCGATATTTGAACACGAATTCAAATCGAAACAATTTTATTATAATCGACAATTTATATCGGTAACCTAATTTTTAAATTTACTTATAGGTTAAAACAATTGTTTCTGAGGTCTCGACTCTTTATTGAACACGTTTCAAAAATCCGATAATATAAACGTAACTTGTAACTTACACGTTAACACCAACACTATTAACACTTTGACTTGTTAGTCATAAAAATTTAAAAAAAACAAGAGAGTTCAAAATTTGCAAAAGCAAAAGCAAACAAAAGTAAAAGAGCAAGAGAGCGAGAAATCAGGAACAATTCCTTTTATACATTTCTCTTAGCTACCAAAATTTCAACTTTTTCTGTACCATACACACAAAAGATTCAAACATCTGATTGGTCTAAACAAAATTGTTAACTTAACTAAAATACACATTATGCTATAACTTCCTTAAAATAAGTCGGATTTACTTTTTGAAAAAGATTCGAATTCAGGGCAAAATTCCGCATAAAAAGATACCTCACAAGCCCTTTAATTTGACAATCTACAATCTAATTTTACATATATCTAAGAAATTCTATATTTTACACCTAACCTAATTACATATTCGTAATCTACATGAAAAATTGTATCAGAATACATTTATTTCAAACCATATAACTTAATTTTAACAGAAATTCCCTTTTGATATTACAATTTTAGGTGGTTAACCCCACTTTTGTAATTTTATGTTCATATAACTGGTACATTGTCAAAAAACGAGGGAAACCTTCTATTAATTGCTTTCATAATTTATTTTAAGCTTAAATTATCCTAAAAAACTATAAATTTGCAAAATTCTTAAAATTAATACTTAACCTAATTTATTACAATTTTACTCATAACTTGCGTTTAAAACGACTAAATCACTTGAAATGTTACTTTCTGATGTTTTTATAACTGTCTTTAACATTAACACTGTTTACTATCACTCTATAGTCTAAAACTTTGTCAATTCAGAAATCCATATTGTTTAACACATTTATGTAAATTTTATACACAAAATGTAATTTTATATAAAACATTGTAGAAATGTTGTTCATGTTCTAGTTAATGTTTATAACGCACTACCACTTCTCCTGCACTTTTTGTACACTTTGTCTGTGAATTATAACTATACAGTGTTCGTATCATAACCCTTTCTTAAAGTTTATATAGTTCCTGCATTGTAACTAAATCTATACATGTTCTACATATTATTATTAACCTACTTCATGTGAATAATATCTGTAAGGTTTCTAAATTGCTTAAATAATTTGAATAAACTGTAAATTTACTGAAATATGTTATACGAAACAAATCGTACTCACAAATATCAATCATTCTGACTTTCCTCACATGCTACTGGTATAACTCATTGCTTTTTATGAATAAACAAACTTGTGCAAATTCCACAAAGCCTGTTTCGTTAAATTAAAACCATATTCTCTCACTCGTCTGTTAATTTACTTATTAAAACGCAGTGTATACATTCTCCAATCTATTTAAATTTGCCCACTATAAAGAATGTAAGCTTGTTAACTCTTGCCCCTGTATTAATCTTATTGAGATGAACATATATAATTAATAAATATTTTAAAAGTTTAGATTTATGACTAATAATAAATTTAATTTATCACTACAATGAATTATTTGAAACACTAGAAATTAATTGTGTAATATGATAATTACTGTTAATATTATTAAAATAAATTGCCTCGACTAGCATCTCAAGGAATAGGGTTCAATATAGTTCAGTATTAAAAAAAACATTAAACGTTTATGTAAGGCTCTTTTGTAAAATAAATTCAATTATGATTTTGATTAATTCTGGAATTGTTCAAACACCTGCAACATATATAACATATAACATGTTGTGCGCATGCGAATTTCATTAACTTGAATATATGTATACATCACATCATGGCTTAACAATAACGTTAATACAATTTGGGTAAGTTACTTTTTTCTTTTAAAATAATATTGAACCACTATAAATGCAGTAAGTAGTTGAACTATAGGTGGTAGGCATGTATACTCCATGCCAGCCGGGGAGCTACCACCACCCTTACCATGGGCTCCTTAATATTGGGTCTCCGATTTTCTGAGCTCGGTAAGGGCTGCCGGTTACCTTTTCCATCATCCTTAATCTATTCTCATCCTTATTCTTCCTTCTCGCCCTCACTGTCTTCCTATCGGATTAAAAATCTCATATTAAAAAATAAGATGGCTGTGGTTTTTAGGGTTATAAATTCCGGACGTAAAATCCTGCCCCACTCGGATGTCCGGGAGGGTAGGGCCCAAGCGACCTCGGTCATCGAAAGTATCAACTTTCTGATTAACTACTGCAACATCCGCGGTATCAGGTCTAATCTTAATGCTATTCACCAACATCTTGAACAATTACAACCTGATATATTGTTTCTATCTGAAACACAAGTCTCCTCTGAAAGCTCCGAGTCACCCGACTTGCAATTTCCTCAATACCATCTTCACTCTAAATTTCGATATAAAGGAGGCGTATGTGCGTACATCAAAGACAGAATTGCTTGCAAGAGGGTTTCTTCCTTAGAAAATAAAAATTTTGACGTGATTTGGTTTAAACATTCTGGTCCTAATTTTGTGAAATTCTACTGTTGCATTTATAGGTCTCCTAATGACAGCAACTTTCAAGACTTCTTCGATTACCTTAGTATGAAAGTGGACTATCTCCTGTCTCAGTTTCCATCTTGCGATATCTCATTTTTAGGCGATTTCAATGTTCATAGCTCTAATTGGCTTCAATTTTCATCTACTACAAATCCCGCTGGTCATAGTGCAGAAACATTTGCTATTTCATGTAATCTCACACAAATGATTTCTGAACCCACAAGAATCCCTGATAACCCTAACCATACTCCACATCTTCTAGATCTCTTTCTTACATCAAACCCTCTTGTTCATAAAACTTCCGTTCTTTCGCCTTTAGGTCTTTCCGACCATTGTCTAATTAAAATCATTTCTACTGTACCTAATTCCACTGTTGTTCGCAAAACCGATAGAACCTTGTGGTGTTTTAAGTCAGCTCGATGGAGTGATTTACGGGATTTCTTTGCAACCTTTCCATGGCGTGAATATTGTTTTAAGTCGTCCTCTTCTTCGGACATCGCTCTTTCAGTATCTGAAGTCATCCTCATGGGAATGGAGTTATACATTCCGAAAGAACAGTACCGTGTAGGTCATTCACGTTCCCAACTCTGGTTCAATAAGGCTTGTTCTGATGCAATATCTTTAAAAAATAAATGTTACATTAAATGGAAATCTAATAAATCGGTTGACAGTCATGTAGAATACGTTGGTGCTAGAAATATCTGCAAAAGTGTCATCACTAGAACTAAAAAGTTGTTCGAACAACGAAAATGCAATGAACTAGCTACATCTCCTTTAGGCAGTCGTAAATTTTGGTCTTTAGCAAAAGCCATTAGTAAAAACTTTCGAACATCTTCATTTCCCCCCCGGACATCTATTGACGGATCGGTAGTTGCTGATTCTGTAGACAAAGCCAACGTTTTTGTAGATTTGTTTGCATCAAACTTGTGTCTCAATAATTCTGGAAAAGATTTGCCCCTAGTCAACTCTTCTTCATACGTTATGAAACCAATTCATTTTCGGTACAAGCTCTTGGAATCGATCATCAGTAGGCTTGATCTCAATAAGGCGACTGGCCCAGACGGTATCCCAGCTATTGTCTTAAAGAAATGTTCCCCCGAACTAGTACCAGCCCTATCTAAGCTCTATACGATCTCTATATCTTCTGGGGAATTCCCTTCATCATGGAAGTTAGCAAATGTTCAACCTATTCCCAAAAAAGGTAATAAGACCGATCCCTCAAATTACAGACCAATTGCCATCACTTCCATTCTGTCTAAAATCATGGAAAAAGCCATAAATCAGCAACTGCTCACGTTCCTTGAAACTAACAAACTCCTTAGTGACCACCAATATGGGTTTAGGCAAAGTCGTCCAACAGGCGATCTTCTTTTATATGTGACTCAAGTTTGGAACAATACAGTAGAGCAGTCCGGTGAAACAGTTGTAGTCGCTTTAGATATCTCAAAGGCATTTGACCAAGTTTGGCATAAGTGTTTACTTGCCAAACTCACCTCGTTTGGGTTAAGTGATACGCTCATCAACTGGGTTTCTAGTTTCCTTGATAAAAGACGAATACGTGTCGTAGTTGATGGCTTTTTTTCAAAGGAAGTTAGCATTAACGCGGGCGTACCACAGGGATCCGTTATAGCGCCTACACTTTTTCTGCTGTACATAAACGACCTTATTTCTTCAACAACTAACCCCATCCATTGCTTTGCTGACGATAGCACTCTTCACTGTAGTTCATCTCTGTCTACTCATAGTGATAATCCACCTTCTATGTCAAATCAAGAAATTAAAGCTTAAATGGCAAATTCAATCAACAAAGACATTCAACGTATTCTCGAATGGGGAAGCAATAATCTAGTTAAATTTAATGCTAACAAAACTCAGTGTTGCCTTATGTCCGCCAAAAAAGATCGATCATTTCCTGTTGTAAGTATGAATGGCTCAGTTCTTAAGTTGTCAGACTCTATTACTATGTTGGGTATGACTGTATCTTTAAATCTCTCATGGGTTGACCATCTTCTGTCAACTACCAAAACAGCTGCTCGTAAAATAGGCTTTTTGTACAGATCTAAGCAGTACTTTACCTCTCGACAACTCCTTCTGCTGTATAAGGCCCAAATTTGGCCTCATCTGAATATAATTCTCACCTTTGGGTTAGTGCTCCCCAATACGCTCTCGATATCGTTGATCGTATTCAAAAGAGAGCGATTAGGCTTATAAATGACCCGTCCTTAACTTCTCACATACAGTCCCTTGAGCATAGAAGAATGGTTTCAGTTCTTTCTTTGTATTATCGTTATTACAACGGCTATTGTGCTGCTGAATTATATTCTTTGATACCATCTTGGGCTATCTTTGCGAGAAACACTCGGTTCGCTCATTCACATCATCAGCATGCAGTACAAATCTCCACTTGTCGTACAAAACGGGCGCAATCCACATTTTTCTACACGGCTTCTAAACTCTGGAATGATATCCCTAGTTCCTGTTTTCCTCTCACTTATGATATGAGAAAATTTAAGGTAGCTGTTCATAGGCATTTATTGGCAATTCATTATCCCTCTATCCATCCTCCTAAGTGTTCCTGAGTGCTTTAGCACGATAGGCCTTATTTAGCCTGTTCAGGTCCACAATCATTAAAAAAAAAAAAGACTAGTATATAATTTACTTGCATCCTTTAGATAAATGCACATAAATAACTTATAATAACATTCAACGTAACCTCAACTAAATATAAAATATTCATAGTCACATTTAATGTGTTTTTCTTTCAGGTGATCCAATTTCCAATTCAGAAGTAATTTAAATTCCATTTATTTTATTGAGCTGCATATATCTTTACTACATGTTGTGGATATGCTGTATAATTATTTACTGCATAGGTGGAAGGTCTACAGCACCAGAATATATAGGTGTGCCGCATCAATATTCGCTTTATCACTTTTCCGAAAGCACCTTAACTTATTTTATTATATTAATAAATATAATAATTTATTTTCAGGTTATTGTACCCGAAAATACAATAATTTTATCTGCACTTGTAACTTTTAATTTTTATTTCAATTAAAATAATAACTCAATGGTAACTTGGTTGAAATAATTTTAATTTGAACGAAATAATTGAAATAAATCGATTTACATTTACTTGTGTACCGACATCATTCGGAATAACATTTACGTTAACCTTATTTTTATTTACAATTTTAAATTTCAATTGTTTAGTATTATAAAATTTTTAGGTTATACGAACCACATGAACGATCTTAAACATCGAGCGACATGTTCACACTTTGAAAAATTACAAGAGAGTTCTAAAATTTGTTGCCACCTCCTTATATAGCTTCTGAAAAACCACCAATCACCCTAGCAAATATTGTCAATACAAACATAACACAACTGAATTCTCATTGGCTAATTGTTTTTCAGAAATTTGTAAATTATTACTTTACATATAACTTTCTTATAAGTGGACAGATCTTAAAAACTTAATTATTTTTTAATTATATGCAAAATTTCCTTTCCATAGGTCCTTAAGTCCTTGTCTATCTAAAATCTAACAATATAAAAATTTTCATACACAAATTTACTTATATCTAGCTTATTCTACTTCCTATAGGAAAAATACAAACAGAAATGGATTCTATGACCCAAAATACTTAACGGTTCATTAGTTTTTAACTAAATTTTTTTATTGTAAAAAAGTAATCAATGTTACATACACCATACCTAGCTAAATTTGTTTATCTACTAACAATTTTTTAGTTTTGATATGACTACTTACATAAGAATTAACTTTTAAGACTTATTTAGTTTGACATTAAAAATTTTGTAAAACAAACATATCTAAAATTGAATGGTCTATAAAGATGTTCTTCCAATGTCTGTTACAAGTTGAGAGTTTTTTGCTTTAGAAACGTTTTGATAGTTACTACCCTCACAAATCACCAATAAAACTTATCAAAAATTTAATTGTCCTTAATAATGGTCCCGTTGCTTATTTCAATATAGTTAGAAGTTTCCGAAGTTCTAAAAAGTACCTTACTTTTTAAATGGATATTAACCAAAATTTGATAAAATAGATGTTTAAAAAATAACTTTAAATATATTGGCACGCACGCGCACACACACCCACACCCACACCCCCACCCACACCCACACCCACACCCACACCCACGCTCACACCCACACCCACACCCACACCCACACCCACACCCACATAGTCACACTCGCACTCACACTCACACTCACACTCACACTCACACTCACACTCACACTCACACTCACACACACACACACACACACACACATACATACATACATACAGACACTCACTCACTCACACACACGCGCGCGCACGCACACGCACACTCAGACGCAGACGCACACACACACACACACACACACACACACTCACTCACTCACACACACACACATGCACACGCACACGCACACTCAGGCGCAGGCGCAGACGCACACGCGCACACATGCACACAGATACGCTCACGCGCACGCATGCGCACAGGCACACGGGCATTATCACGCATATGTACACGCACAAGCACACATACATGAACACGGACGCGCTCATGCACATGTACACGCACAAGGACAGGCACACGTACACGCATATGGACGCTCATGTGCACAGGTATATGCACAAGCATATTTTATTTTAGTAGTGGTTGTGCGTACTTGTCAATTTTGCTGAGTTTTCGTTACTTATTACACGTTTAAGTTTCTGGCTGAATTGCATACATACGTTAAAGCATTTTTCTAAAGACAAGGTGCAATTAAGCGCGATTAATACGTAGTGAAAGGTTTAACTTTATTGAGTATGTGGAAGATTACATAATCCAGAAGTGCATGATTGAATTTACCCCTGTTTAGCAGATTATTTCGAAAAGAGATTTTGGAGAGCACTATTTCAAATTACTAACACATGGACCTAAGATTCGATGGGTTTCCTTTTACATATTTAATTTTATGGCTGATTTGCAAGCATTTGTCCAAAAATAAGTTGCATATAACTCTTTAAGGTGCCTACTAAAATATCCTAAAGTATGCCTAGAACAATCGTCCTCTAAAAATATTGGACGCTAAAAACGACATCTGATGGTAAGTGATCGTACCCACATTCGTTGTGATTCAGGTGTCAATGTGTAATGATCCTAAAATTCATCACATATTAATTATCCAATCCTAGTATAAAAATTCCTGTCAAAACTTCTTTCCTATTTGTTTCCTCAAACTGAATGTAGTATTGTTTATAAATCCTATCAGTTTCCCACTCCTTTTCCCTCTCCCAGTAAATCCCTTATAAATATCCGCGCTCACCTTCACTCGACCCATTCTATTTCAATTCGAATTTAATTCCACTTGATCTAGAAATCCTGACACGTGAAAATCAAATTACCTGCCTGCTTATTATAACCTGCCTGTCATTAATTCCATTGTAATCTGCCTGGCATATCCTAGTTCCAGTTATCGAAATAATTATCCAGAAACGTAAGTACCTATTTACACTTTCTCGGTGTTTGTACCACGAGGAGTAGTAAGTAGTTACCCAGTACCGTGGTTCTACTACTGGCGGCTTCGGCCCCAAGAAGTAAGACTACTTTACGTAGCCTTTTTTTTCTCCCTAACCCTAGCATCCGAGAAACAATCTCAAATCTGCCCTATCAGTGTATGTACCTGAAAGGATAGATAAAGATTGCTAATAGTATTGCTTTATTAGTGGTGATTTCGACTCCAATTATAAGGTAATCCTATACTGTGGCATCCCTATAATTTTCTTATTACCCCTGTATAAACCTGATCCCCATCTAACATCTGTTCGGTGTTACTACCACGAAGGGTGTATAGAAATCATTAGTTATCCATCTAATCCATATTCACAATATAATACTCATACCGTTACCAGCTTAGTGTAATCGCATGCCTTTAATTTCCCCTATTACCCTAGTGTAAGTCTAATTCCTATCTACCGTTCATTCGGAGGTAACACCCCGAAGACTGCACAGAAATCACTAATTCGATAACCGATCCTGATTCACCAATATAAAACTTCACCAGCCACTTACAAGAATACCACTTATCCCTATTTCCTCCCTCTGTTACGCATCCTTTTGAACTTCTGCCCGAACTCCTACCACCTGGTATCGAAACCAAATTATCCTATCACATGGTCCTGTAATTTCAAGATAACACCACCAGGATAAAATTCACAAAAATTTTATTTCATCTAACCTCAGTACTAATTATTAAACATAATTTGGTGTACCATACTTCCATTTCACATGGTTTAAACTTTATATTAAAATTTCTCCATTTAATTACCCAAGTAATCCTGCTACACCAGAAAAGTTAAATAAATAACATTGTATTACTCATACTTCATTTAGTACAATTGCGTTCAATCTATTTTAATAATATACATTAAAAATTTATTCACATTCACAAACATCCAAATTTTACAATACAACACTAACAAACAGCTGATTATAGCAATTGCAAATGTTGGTGTAGGTCAAGGACAATCCTAACCTGTTTAAGTACCTCAGCTTTCCAGTCAATCTCAAACAATTATATTCAATTGATTAAACCTCCTCTAAGTCACAGGTTTCAACCCGTATATTTGGAATTACTCACCAATTCATTATTTCAAAGAAACATAATAGAATCACTGTCTTACCTGATTGAAGTTGTTGCTCCAAAAACAGTCATAAGAAAACCAATCGGTCCATTTATCTTCACCCCCACCATTAACCCGACTGAAATTCATTATTATTATTTAATTATTATTACACTTACAAAGAAAAACAACCCGGGGAAAATAACAGACACATGCTTAATGAAACTTGTTACAGCTTGCGACCAGGTGCGATCTAACCCGAAGCCAGATTCCGACATCTGATTCAAAATACAGAACTGAGTTTAATTTTATTTTATACGTCAGAATAAAATTTTTTGTTTCTATATTATTTAAAAGTATTATATTTTAATTTCAGTTCGCAAATTTTATTCTTACAATATACTTTTTATACATTGTGTTACTTTATTCTAACTCCGGGCAAGCCAACATACATTGGAGTGTTGAAAATTCCCAACTGAACCTCCTTTGGGTACTGAGCTAGCAAACCAGGGCAAATAGTAAACATTTTATTGTGCATTCGTTTAGGGTGCTACAAAGTGGCGCCCAACGTGGGGCACCACACACACCTTAGGGTGTTTCAAGTGTTACAATCAATCCGTCAATGGTAGAATATAGGCTTCAATGCCACCGCTCGCATACCCACAACATACAATGATAGAAAATGGGAAATTTCAATTATTAAAAGTTAACATTTTTTAAATCTTTTCAAAATGGTATATCGAAAACCGGTCAAACATTATGTAAATAAATATTCTCGAATTTAGTGTACTTTTAATTTATTTGTGAGTTATTAGTGTATGAAACTGTGGTTCGTTTCTATTAAGTCGCCATCTTTATCTTTTCCATTATTTTCACTTATATTGCATTTAGAAATCAGTGTAGTGTAAGGGTATGTATTAAGTTTAAAATTACTTCCATATTGATTTACACAAAGTTTTCTGAATTAGATTTAAAAGTTTTAAAATTTAAAGGATACTAATGCCGTAAAATGTAATTGTAAAAGTTTTAAAGATCTGTAAGGAAATTTTGTAAATACGTATTTAAAATTTTTAATTTATTTCTACCACTTGTATTCGAACTAGAGTTTTCCAAGTCAGAACACAATAAATGTAAAATGTTACTTTCCATTTTAAATTGTTATTCATTTTGCAAATCTTTTACATTTCCGTTATTTAACGAAAGCAATGACTATTTAAGAACATAAACTTTTTTTTGCGTGTCCAAAAAACGAATGGACTCATTTTTTAAGTGTATCTTTACGTTAAAGTGCTTTAGGGTGTATGCTAGATTAACATCCACAAGCGACGTGTAGAATAAAAAATGTTATATTCAGGCCTGGTGTATTTTTAAAAATATTCTTTATGCGAATGTGCATTTTGCACGAATATGACATGACCATCAATAAAAGTTTTAAAGAAAGTTTAGAAGCACATAATCGGTTTAGTTACAACCTTATGCATGAGCCATCCTCACTTTCTCTCTGCACGATCTAAGCTGAGGTTCAATTATTCCTCAACTCACGTTTCTTGATGCTGCCCGTTCAGCGGAGATAAAAATGTAATATGACTGGAAAACCCTGACATTGCGATGGGAATTTGATTAGTTGTCGGGGTAGTATGGCGCACAAGTTATCTCAAACTCCTTTGCTTTCCGCTACCTTCTAATAAAATTACGTCTCATATTTTATCCTTATTCTTCCTAAATTTACTAATTTTGTTTATAATTAACACTTCTGGTTATTATTTTGTAGATATTTTGTTATAGAAAATATTCATGAAAACGTTAGACATTAATCGTTTAAGGGGTTAACGTCGGAGTTAACCAAACAAATTAAAACTTTAATGGATTTTAATCACGAAAACGAGAATTAATGCGTTTTTCAACATTTTCATTAACGTTTCTTTAGTTTTCGCCCAGTTTCTAATTTTATTTTACATGAAAATTTGACAATTTTAAACAGAATTTCCTTTTTAATAAAAAAAATGGCATATTATAAAAATGATCATAGCATATATAAGTTTGTAATATAACTACAGCAATGTTATGCCCGTTTCATTTAACCTCAATAGTCGTAATATACCAAATTCCAAGACTTCCTTGTTGCCCTCTATAACATTTCTACATTTCTAAACCACAAAAGCGGAAATAATTTCTTATCTAAATTTAAACTTTTTTAGCGATAAAAATTCATTCATTCCACTAAGTTTTTTACCTCCTAATGGTTTATACTCTTCGATGCACTTATGTGATACTGTTAATTCAAACTTAAATGAGTCTAAAACTTTATGTATAAAAAGAAAAAAAATTAGACTACATAAAAACTCGTTAGAAGTTTTATTTTAGTACTACTAGAGGTTTAAAGGGTGAATAAATGTTACGACTTTTAGAAACTGTAAGGGTAAGATGCTTACCATAAAGGAGTATTAGATTTAGATAAGTTGTAGTTCTGTAGTATATTCTCTTTGTACTGCTGAAATGGATATAATCTTTTAGTTTAAATTTAGACATTTAACTAAGTTCAGTACATGAATAGTGAATTTGCACATATTAATGCATTTGCTGTTCGCTCAATTAAGTTAGTGTAAGATAATTTCTCAAGCCCCTATCATTTCGTGTAAAAATACATAAACCGCCACATACATTTTATCTCATCTGTAATTATTTGCTATAGAACGATTATTTTACACGTAAATTAATTCTAATTTATGCAATTTTCACCCAATTAGATTAGATAAACCAAATGTGGATACATTTGGAGTAAGAAATAAATGTCAATTGTCAATATTAACATATCTGTACTTAATATGCATGCATCCACGGGAGACGTAAATGCTTATACACCGCAAACATTTTTTTTAAATTTAGCATCAATAAAAAAAAACAAAAACAATAAATAACTGGCAATGAACATCTGCATAATTAAACAAATATATGTGTGGTGTGGAACAACACAAGACCTTCAAACCAACAAAGTGGAAAGTAAAAGAAATGAAGGATAGTTATGCAACCTCTTTGTTCATAATAAAAATAGGCATCAGTAAAAAAGGCCCGCTGAGGACAAACTGGAGTGGGGGAAGTCATACTCACTTTCAGCACGATGGCAATTTTAAGCCCTTAATGACGTATTTGCAATCCTCGCTCCCTAATTAGGGCCTTTTTGGCCTTATTAAGAGCCTATTTGGCAGTCCAGCTCCTGGATGCAAATGGTTTCTGATTGTGGACGTGATTTGTTGGCCATTTTGTTTGTCGGATATCTTGTTGGCCATTTTTGTTTTGGCGGGAAATTTGAAATAGTATTATAGTAAGAGCCCTCATGCTAACTCATACGACAGGTGTAGGATTCCGGAACTTGTTCTAGGGTCTTCGCACCTTGTCCAGTCTTCGCCCCCTTGGTCGGAAATTTGAGATTGTATTCTAATACGGGCCCTCATGCTATCTCATAAGACAGGTTTAGGGCTCTGGAACTTGTCCTCGGGTCATCACACCTTTGTTACGGATCCCCTTATTTTGATTTTAATTCGAACAGTTATGACTCATAATTAAATTGTACCAGCATTTTGTTTTTAATTATGAGTCACAATTAAACTTTTTAGGCCATTTTGTTTTGGCGGGAAATTTAAAATAGTATACCAATAGGGGTCTCTTATGCTATGTCATGGGACAGGTATCGGCTTCCGGGACTTGCTCTCGGGTCTTCGCCCCACTGTACAGCACTCCGGAACTTGCTCTCGGGTCTTCGCCATTTTGCTTTTAATTATCATAATTAAATTTTGTAGGATATTTTGTTTTGTCGGCCATGTGGGAGGCCAAAAGACAGAAATTAATCAAATCAATCAATCAGCCGAAGAATATCAAAATCAAATCAATCAATCTGGACCAAATCAAACAAATCTATCAATCATATCAAATCAATCAAGCGAACCAATCTCAAACAGATCACTCTCGATCAAATCAAACAATCAGATCAATCTCAATCAAATCAGTCAACCAAAGCAATTAACCAAATCAGTCAAATCAATCAACCTCAATCAAATCAAATAAGAAGCTAAGCTAACAGTTCTTCATTACCTTCAGGTAACGATTCTCCCACTGTATATCCCTGGTTCCTATGAGCAACCGCTTACTTTGTTGAGAAGGCTTATCGACACACAGAGTTGGTACTCTCCCTAAACGTGAGGACAACGGCGTAGCAAAATCGTCGATTATCCGCAAATACATCTCAAGCAATTCAATCTCAAGCAAATCATAACTTACAGCTTGCACAAAATCAGCTTAAATTCAAAAGTACTGGTTTGGTTTAACTTACAGCTTGCTAAAACCAACCACAATTCAAAAATACATAAGATAGCCTTCGGCATTACTATCAATATACGAGCATCCAATTAACTTATAACACTATTGCCGTATTTTGCATACAGTGATAAAAATACGTTTTACAGTTAAACTAGTAAAAATACCTATACAATAACAAATATATAACCAAACTCGAAACCAGACCACTGTATTATTTTACATACAAGATATTTTTGAATTGTGGGTTGGTTCTTTGCAAACTGTAAGTTCAATCAATTTGGTATGAAATGTATTATCAAAATTGTAAATCGGTATAGATTGTTCTATAATTGACCGTGCCAATTTGTATGGATGAATGATTCTTTTTATAAGATGCTACACACAATACTTTCAGATTTGGTTCTAGAAGCAGCAATACCTTTATTTTCCATGTGCAAGTGAAAACTGTACACATTTTAAGCACATTACGTCACTATCTGAGGTTGTCTTTTTAATAAATGGATATACGTTTTCCAAATTTCTATTCAATGTACACTTTTTTTTGCATTTTCTGATTTTCTACCGTCCTAGATACATACTACACTATAGAGATTATTTGCTTAAAAACAGTTGTTTATTAACGCTTAACTTTACCTAACGAACTATTTCCACTACATTTATTACACATACCGGTACTTTTATTTTCCAAACGTACAAGACACCGTCGTAAGCAAATTACTTTCGCGCTGCATTTAATACTTAACGCTGTCTCATAAGCGGGATCTCGCGCGTACTAGTCTATAGGCAACAAAAGAGCTCATCTTTTTCTCTCTCTTTTTCTAATTTTTCGGCTTCCTTTTGCTCTAAAGCTTCCTTGACAGGTGTGCTGAAATAACGAGGGATGGTAATTTCTTCCATTCAGGCTTTACTTTTACTGCAGCGTTTGGTAGTTGTGAAAAATCTGTTGAAGTTTCGTCTTCTGTAACTTCAGTTCTCGGTGGCGTGGTAATTTTAGGTGTTATGTTACTCTGATTATTGAAATTAACTGTAGTTTTGGATGTAGATGGCTGTGTTAAAATTCGGTCAATCTGAAACTCATTATCTTGTACTAGTGCTCTATTTGTAACCAACGCTGTCTCAAAATCGACTTCACTAGATATCTGGGAATCAATGGAATATATCCCAGTTGCTTTAAATCCATTTACTGTGTTAGAAACGGCTGCTACTTTCAAATAAGTTTTGCTACATATGGATGCTACTTCATGTAATATTATAACTCGTCCAGGATTATTAATTAGGTAGTCTTCACAACCTCTTGAGTATGCGGCCTTTAGAGGTCCATACATCCATATACTTAGGGGCTGCGTACGATGACTTGTATGTGGTGGAAACCGAAGCATCGTAATATTCTTTTCTCGGCATAACTTTATCGCTCCATATGAGTAGTGTGATTATCCATCAATATTAGAATAGGATTGGTTTCACTTGTATGAACATGTTCAATGAAGTGTTGAAGATATTTAACAAAATGTTCAGTTTTCATCCAGCCTGAGTCATGGGAAAGTCCTATTCATAAAACAAGGCTGCATTCTCATTCGTGGAAACATGAGGAATGGAGGTACAAAATTTCCTGTGCCATTCATACTACAAACTGCTGTGGTTTTTCTTTCAGCCAAAGATATTTTAATTATGCGTCCGTTTCCTCAAGGTGTTAACATTTTCGGGTCTTTGGTAAGGACCATGGAAATCCGATCTTATCCAAATTGTAAACTTGACTATAAGAATAGGGTACTTTTTTATGAGTTCTTTATATTCTGTAAAAAAGTTTTCCACATTAACTTTATTGAACGCCATTAGTCTGGGAACAGAAGATGCCTCTGGCTTGCTAAGTGATAGATCAAGTATTTTAATGAATCATTCAGCAAAGTATCTTCCAACCATTTTTTTTTTCAGAATTAAATCTGCCTGCAACTCCATGATGAACTACAAAATCATTGGCAATTTTTCGAAACTGGTCTTTCGTTAACCCAAATACTCGTTTATCGACGTCTACAACATAATTTTTCAATTGTACTGATAGTTCTACTGAAAATGCTTGCTTAAACCGACCCGTATTTTGAGAAAAATTCTAAAATAGAAATATATAGAATTACTAATTATTACTCTTACCTTTTCAATCGTGTACTACCTCATTATTGTTTCTTAATATATCTTCAAAGCGTCGTTTCTGGAATATTATAATGTCTAGCCGCTGTATTAACATTCAACTATGTATTTGAATTATCTCTGATTGCCCTTTTCATATTTTCTTTAAACCATGATTGTCTATTAGTTTTTCGAACATGTATTCTACCAATTTTCTATAAAATGAAAGAAATAAATGCGTAACAGTATTCTATAGGCGTGTGTAAGATGACGAACTTCGTCATCTTACGCACGGTGATCTTCCCGTATCAAACATATTTAAAAAGTGAAACTAATAGTTTTTCTTTAAGTTTTCACACTGTCAACGATCACTTAATATTTCATCATAACGTAAAAAAATCAGTTAAATGAATACCGCAAGCAACAGGACGCCTTACATTCGGAGAAACAAAATTTGTAACCACTACAACACAATACGTATCAAAACTATTTTTAGACTTTTCGTTGCCTACTGGTAACATATGCAGCGCTTCAATTAACTCATAGCCGCCACTGCCGGAGAAAACGGCTTTGCCACGAATTAGCTTTTATAAGTAATATTACATTCGTCAGCTTACCCTGTTCGTCATTTTATCTCCACTCCTCTACTCATCGTAACAAATAAATTTAATACAATAATTGAGCTGGTTTGAAAGTAAAAGACAAACAAATACAAATGCATTATATTTACTCGTGTATTACGGGGATTTTTACGGAAAGTATGAGTAGACCGCAGAGGCCGGTCATCTCGATCGTTTAGGTGCACACAACAATGTTGCATTGACTGCAGCAGTAATTGTGTCAGCAAGGCAGATGCCTTTGTCTCGTTGGAGCTCTCTCTAAATACATGTTAATTAATTAATACGCCACTATGTAATTTAGGATACAATCCCGCCCCAGTCCCCACTACGGGATTGCAAACCTATGGACCGTTAACTAGCCCATGTGTCTTATTGCCCTATCTGAACATCAGACCGAGTTCATCCCCTAACTGGTTCGCTAGCAATGAGGCCTAAATTTCGTATTAAGTCGACACCTTGGACTATGCAGAAGATAGCGTCTTTCAACGGATCGCGGTCGCTATCCGCTACCGTGTCATGAACCCATGCTAATTAACCATTGACTGATACAATAAGGGTTCAGGAATATATCTGGGTATCTGCCAGGAGTTTTACAAAATTACAACAGAAACTCATAACAAATACGACAATGAATAGGTAGTTAGCAAACAATATAAAACAACACTTCAGTACACACTTTCGACCTAAAAAATAAACACCTTGCGAAAACTCGAGCCCAACCCTTGTAACGTCTACCACACAACTGATGTTACTCTAGACTGCACTCACTAACCCTCGCTTTGCCAATGCATTATGACCGGTCGGCTATATTTTAAGCTTTTGTTAAATAAGGGTGTCAATCATAACGACCTTTCTGTACTTAGCATTCACAAGTTAAAATATTGATCTCACAGAAAGTTAAAGTCTACAGTTCATTATTACATATTTTGTGAACACCTTCAAAAGCGATTCCTTTCGATAGAAACAAGAATTCAAAAAGCAATAATTCCTTAATTTTCATAAGCTAATACTTCATCATTTTCATACAATTTATTAACTTCCTTATCACTTGAGTAATAGGTACCTAGTCATACGATGTGTACACTTATTACTTACCATGAGCAAATTCAAATGACAAATGTGATTGTGTACTGTAACTCTTAGCTTTAGGGCCGTAAAATTGGCACGGTTAATTAAAGCACTAACGATAAATCCGAGGCTGATGGTTAGTGCTTCTTTAGCGCATGTTAGTGCTTCGTGACTTGCATCAGCATGACTAGTCGTTTTCGAGAAAACGACCCTCCTTGGACAGTGCTGGCATCATACCCTTGTTGGAAGCACTAACTCTGGATCCGACGCGAGTCGTTAGTGCTTTGTTAGTGCTAGTGCTTCCTAGCTTGCACCCCCACGACCAGCTGATTTCGAGAAAATGATTCCGTAGAGTGATATGAAAAAGATAAATTTAATTTCTGGAAAAAAAAATTAATGTAGATATGTACAATTTCATCGTTCCAAAAATATTTTTAACACATTTCAAAGTCTAAAATAAATAAAAGGTAGGTATGTACTATAATAATTTTTATATGATATAAAAAAGCAAATGGGAAGTAACTACAATATTATTTTTACAATGCATATGTCCTTTTGCATATCGTCATACTTTTCCCAGACTGCATAGATTCTTCTGCAATAGGCGACATAATGCCCAATATCACTATTAATTTGATTTGGCGCAACAAATGATATTACTGATCTTAAAATTAATTTTTTCTCGTGTGCTACTATAACAAATGGGATATCGCTTAATCTGGTATCTCCGCATGCATTTGTGTCGATGAAGACAAAATTTGACTCAACTACAGTATGATAAACAGTTGCTAAACAGGAACATTTACTGATCTTTAGATATCCGTTTGAAACGGAAAGTTCAAAATTTTTAAAATCATTATTTAATGTAGTTACATTTAGGGGCAAAAATGGAATGTTTCTAATTGTAACATTGTCACAATTTGAACACAATTCAGTATCTACGATACTTGGATAATTTCTTATAAAAAAATTCAGGAATATATGTGACATTGAAAAATCTGGAACACTGGAACTGTGGCAGGATCTGTAACAATCAAAATACACCCACGTACCACACAAAATTAAAAAAACACCGAACGCGTTTCGATAGCTACGCTATCATCATCAGCGGTCGACTAGTCGACCGCTGATGATGATAGCTTCGCTATCGAAACGCGTTCGGTGTTTTTTAATTTTGTGTAGTACGTGGGTGTATTTTAATTGTTATATGTGACATTGCATATGCAATCTATTCTTTCAGTTTTATCTACTAACATATCTCGTTTAAATATAGCATTTACACTTTCATTTAATAATTGCGCTCGCATCTTATTAATAATTCGCGTGTTTCCTTCTACTAAACAAATCACTAGTTTCATGAAATTGTTCTCGAACATGTGTGGTTCGATTGATGCCTTCAACTCTTTACTGTCGCAAACGGCGGCAGAAGTACATTGCAAAACACTATCTATTGGACATGTGTTGCTCAAGATTACTTTTCTTTTTTTACTAATTGTACTAGATTTTACGAAATTCCCATTGTTTAATAAGAAAATTTTATTCTTCTTAATTTCTGAGGTATATACAATTTCAGGATAAGATGCTCATTAAAGTGATCCTCTAGGTTTCACCGGCTTTCCTCGCCAGTTTTCAATTACCATAGATACATCTAAAATAATCATAAAAGCAACGTTATTTATTTATATACCGAAAATAATCGTATTGACAAGTTAAACGTTTAATCCAACGAACCTTAAACGCGATTTCTTCTTATGAATATTATATTAAGTTAGGTATCTTAGCGTGCATCAACTTACAGGTGTTCTAGACCAAAACTCCCAATGACCACAACGCCCAACTTCAAATAATGACCATAACCCCCAATCTTCAGTTAGACTTTCCGCACAACCCCGTACCTTTAATTATCGCCACAACGGCCAACTTGCCCACAACCCCCAACTTTGAGAATGACCACAACCCTTAATGTTAAAATTTACAGTATGAAACGAACTATTATAGGTATAGAATTTTACAAGTGTTCTATAATAAAATTTGTATGGACAGGTTTGTTATGATGCAAGAAGTGCAAACGAAATCACATTATACCTTGACCTAAAGATTAAACGATTAGAAATAACAAAATAAGTAGTCGGCATAACAAACCACCGCTATCATTTTACAAAATTCAAAAACTGGGCGTTGTGGTCATTCTTAAGGTTGTGGATTATAGTCAATTTCGGCGTTGCGGTCAATGATAAAAGTAGTGGTTGTAGTACAGTTTGGCGTTGTGGTCGTTTCTAAAAGTGGGGGGTTATGGTCAAGTTATGATCATCATTAAAAGTTTGGGGTTGTTGTCAGGTGGGGTTGGAGGTGATGGCCATTATTTGAAGTTTGGCGTTGTGGTCAAGCCCCGTTACAATGAACTACCAAATGTGCACCAAGAGATACACCTATCTCTATGTCTATTGGTGTACATTTTCTGACGTTTTGTCTATGCACATTGATGTAAATACCAATTTACGTTAGACCGGCAAGTTCAACGTTACGACAGATCAGGCAGTCCTGTGAGGCCTGTAATATCCTTTTGTGGTGTGTACCGTACAATAGTTTTTTAAGAGCGACAATAAACTACAGAAAGAATTAATTACAAACTTGGAATACAACCGACTACAGTAATATATATATATATATATATATATATATATATATATAAGAGAGAGAGAGAGAGAGAGAGAGAGAGAGAAGAGATAATTCTAAAATGTTACATGTGTGCTTTGTGGTTGCATAAACTATCTACCAAATTAACTATAGGTTACCTTCTATGTTTAATACTCTACGTCGCAGTTTGACACCGGCGTTTCTTTCATCCTGTAATAGTGACAAAGTTGGCTGGTCATACATATCTAAAAACTCTCACAATAAAAAGCACTTGCAATAAAACTGTTTATTATCTAAAAATTATTATTAATTTTATTAAATACATAAATAAAAAGTTTACCTCGGGTAGGATTTGAACCTACGACCTGTACTTTGCTAGATTACCGCGCTAACCAACTGTGCCATCAAGGATCAAACCCCAATCGATGTAAATTTTGTCTTTATGTATGTAAATCCTAAGTATAAAGACATTACAATCAAATTACTTACATTAATGGAGTGTGAGCCTGCAATTATGGCTAGGATTCACACATACCAAATTAACTTAACTATTATTAAATTATTATTTATTATAACCTGTTCCTTGATCGGGGCAGCCACTTTGATCTGCTCCAGAATTACTTTTGGTGACATCTTCGCACACTGCTGTATTTTTAGCTGGATCTCTATCGAGAATTTATGTGAAGTTAAAAAAACTTATCGGCACGTATTGGTAAATTAAAATTCTTCATTACGCGATGCTTTAGCTCATTAAACTAACTTTCGACTGATGACGACCTTTCTGTTTTTTTCCATGTCCAAAATGTTTGATCATTACGTATGACCATAAAGGATATGTCTTTAAAAACCTTTCAAGATCCCGTGCAAATGCAGGACAAAAGTAGAAATTTTCTGTATCTCTAATAGTGTTTGCTTTGGCGCCTTTTGTTTGAATTCGCCAATCCGCGAATAGGTGAAATCTGAATCTGATGAAATTTCATAAGTATCGGTCTCATTATCTTCATCTGTAATGTCTATAGTTTCTATGCCAGATATTAGATTCTTTAAAAATTTGTTACTTTCCTCAAATGGTGAATTAGTTTGTTTACTCACCAGTTCTCCGGAATATTCGCTATTGGCAACTACAAATAAGCTTTCTACAATTTTTAAACTATTTACAAAATCACTTTCGTGAATTAAGGCTGCTACAGAGCGAATGTAGAAGTGTTTGAACAATCTAGTTTTGTTCTGAAAACTTTTCCTTTTTGTTACTAATTTGATTGTGTGGGAATAATCAATCTTTAATTGAAAATTAGGGAGTACATTGATGTTGCACTTTAATGTTTCTAAAGGCTTTGCTCTGTAATCTTTTAAAGGATATTTTGCAAACAAATTCGTTATTCCATTTAAAAGCGCAAGGGAATGGTCACAAACAATAATTTTTGGTGTGATATTTACTAAATTTATCCATGACGTTAGAAAGAAGCTAATACTGTTACTATCATGTGCCTCGAATAAACCTCCAGATATTTTACACAAATGTACGACTCCAACAAATATATTTCCTGATACATTTCCGTAAGGACGACCAATTTTTTTAGCCAAAGATCCTATGGCATCAATATACAGCGTGGGTGTTCATTTTACAATCATTTTCAAATATTACGACTTGTTCGTTCGTTAGTGAATATAAAAATTTGTAAAAGCCAGTGTTTGGTATGATGGAGGAATACTCTTAAGAATATTTTAATAATAACAAGGAATTTATCGGACACTTGTCCAACGGAGCGTAATTCATTTTTTGGGCAATTCCTTCTTGTTTGCATTTTTCAGCACTCTTAAAGAATACAAATTGCATGCTTTCGAATCGCCAAACTTCGTCATTTCATTTGCGTTTTGTCTTCTCCAATTTATGGCATATTTTCCTCTTGTCAATTCATCCCTAATTTGCTCTCTTTTGATAACCATCAATCGTCGTTTCTTCGTATTTGATGTACCACATAACATATGTGACACTTCGCACCGAAAAAATATACGATCGTCACTACCAACTTTGATAAAACTATTCGATGTTGATACTAACGAACAATTGTTGCAGTATCTCACTATAGTTATTTCCAAATTACTGTTTAATTGATGTTTTTTAATCTACCAAGTACAGTTACTTTTAAATGCGGTTAAAAAAGAATCAATGAAAACATCAGACCATCCAGGATTCAGGGCAGGAATGGTTTTACCATTCTCTAGGTGCCTTTTAGAATGTCCAATTTTGTTCTATTCTAATACATCAACGGAAACGTCAAAAACGGTAAGGTGTTCATCACTGTTGGAGTACAACACTTCTTCTACCATCAATTGGCGGTTGTTTGGATCTTCATTGATATTCAATAATTTTAGGCAATTATATTTATTACATTTAACGACGGTATATAATGCTTTAGCGGAGATCACACCGTTTAAGAATTTACTACTAATAGTTTGCCAAGTGGGGACAGAAGAATGGTTGATACTTTTTTATTTTTCGGCTTTAAATTGTTGTAAATCACCGATAATCTCGTGGCAACTTAAAACAGCCTTTTTCGGCATCTAAAAGTTATAGTTTTTCATTAATTATTTGATATGCCAGTTTTTGTTTAATATTTCTGAAATTAAAAATGATATAAATTGAAACAAACAATGTTCGGAGTAACAGCATAAGCATAAAGACTTATCTTTAGTAATAGATAATAGTAGCCGAGGAATAAATTGACATAAGTAATACAAATTCTAGAACGCAACATTGGAATAGTTATACAGACGGGCAGGTGGTACCTAGCTGTATAATGAGAAAAACAGTTAGGGAGATAGAAACATAATACTAACCCGTGTGAAATTAGTAGCGATTCTTCAGCACCAAAATTACTGATGATACCTGATCGTAAAATTTACTTAATTCTAATGGTATCTGCAAGCGTGCACATCTTAAATGCAGCAATAAAAGTTATATTTCCTTTTGGAAAATAAAATAAAAAATTGGAAATGTTTCTGAAATACAAAGAGAAGGAAAACGGGATAAGAAATAAGTGTACCTATAACGTTTAACCGATGAAATTCGTTTTCGAAATTTTTAACCAAGAAGGAGGTGGAAGACCGGATCTTGATCGATTCACATAAAAGAGCATTGAAATAGTTATAATAAAATCAAATCCGCTCAATCAATGAAATTCCTTTACAATTTTTTTAACCATGAAGGAGGCTAACGATCAAATTTTGATAAATACATATGAAAAGACATTAACACGTTAATTGCCAGCATACAAAAGTATTTTTCGCCTTCTGGGCCACATATTAAAAAATGTTTAGTATGCTTGCAAAATCATAAAAATGATGACATGATTTTTACTAACTCTCAATGCCTGTCAATAATCGTGTTTTTGACGGTGAATCAAGTGCCTCACGTGGCCTCGCAGAAAATTTTTTTAGAGTAGGCCGTGTGAATCATCCGTGATTCAAAACATAACCTGTCTATTCGTGTTGCTATTATCATTTTTGTGCGGTTAGCGGTACAGTAAAGAGCTATATATATTTGTGTGTTATGATATTTGTTTTTTCGCGTTTTTATTAACATTTTTTGCGGTTAGCGATACAGTAAAACTAGGATATTTGTGCATTGTGTTATTTGTGTTTCGCGGCTTTTATTGACTAAGGTAAGATTTTATAGTAAAATAGTATTACAAAAGATATTAGACGAAATTCTTTCTGATGAAGAGCTCGATCCTTTTGAGGCTTCATCAGATGAATATGAACCGATACTTTGCATCCATCGTCCTCGTATAGCTCGGAAGATAGCAACGAGCTATTTATAAAAAGAAAAAACAATAAGTCGTTCAATAGCATTTCCTGATGATGGTGGGGAAGGTTCTAGTAGGCAGCTTCGAGACAGCTTCTTAACAGAACTGATGATTCTTCGTTTTTCCAGAAAGCAAATCAAAATGATCCAGTTTCAGAGACCATAGAGGCGGTTATTCATCAATTTCAACTCGACAGCTCAGATGAAGATGAGGAACTCGTTCGAAAACTGATGTGGTAAGAAGTTACTGGACAATACCTAAAGTACTTTCCGATTGACATTCCTGAAAGTGGTGTTGTAACTGCTTTATATGAACATATTGATAAGTCTCCTGTTTTTTTCTTCAAGCTGATGGTTGATGAGAATGTTGTAAATAATATGGTGGCAGAAACCAATCATTTCGCCGCACAAAAAAAAGAATCAACACTACTAAAGTGGTCCCGAATAAATAAGTGGAAAGATACTAACTCTGAGGAAATTATGACTTTTATAAGTCTTCAAATTTGGATGGGTTTGTTTCGTGCTACGAAATTGGCAGACTATTGGTCAAAAAAGAAAATATATCTAAACAAAATTGCAGCTGTGATGTCGCGCAACAGATTTGAGTTGTTGTTGGCGAGTTGGCACTTTCAAGATAATCAAGCAGCTAATACGTCTGACAGATTACATAAACTTTGACCTCTTTTAGACCATCTAAGAGAAAACTTTAAAAAATTCTACATTCCCAAAGAGCGTTGACGAAACGCTTGTCCCTTTCCGTGGAAGGCTGGCTTTTATACATTATATTAAGAATAAAAGGCACAAGTTCGGCGTGAAACTATACAAATTATGTCTTGAAGGAGGATATACCTACGATTTGAAAATCTATTGTGGCGAGGACAAAGTAGAAGGAGTAAGCGTACCAACGAGTATTGTTATAAATCTGTGCGAACCTCTTTTGAACTGCGGGCGATGCATCTATGTAGATAGCTATTACACAAGTGTGGAGCTAGCCCACAAATTCCTAGAGAGGAAAACTAACTTAGTAGGTACGCTAAGAAAAAAATCGCAAAAATAAACAAAAAGCTAAAGAAGGGTGAATCGTACAGTCAAGAGAGTAATACTGGAGTTGTAATAACAAAATGGCAAGACAAAAGGGAGGTCCTTACTTTATCTACTAAGCACATTGGTCAAATAATTACAGTGCGATCACGGCGTAATGCGGAAGCAGAAAAGCCAGATGTAGTTGCTGACTATGATGCATGTAAAGCCTTTATTGATTTATCGGATCAAATCAAAGCATATTGCTCAGCCTTGCGAAAGGGAATAAAACGGTACAGAAAAATGGCGGTGGAACTGCTTTTGCGAACCGCTATGGTAAATGCGTACATCTTGTTTAGAGCAGTAACTAGACAGAAAATGACAATCACGACATTTAGAGAAGAAGTTGCTGTATCACCTTTAGATTTTCTTCAAGAATACCCGAACGAGTAAAGAGTTACACAAACATGCAAACAAAACAAAACATATTTTAGAAGATGTCGGCACATCTAATAGGCGAAGATGCTGCTTTTGCTATTCTAAAATATGTAAAGAAAAGGGAAGATCCGCGGCAGCCAAAAATTCTATACAAACTCGATGGAAGTGCATTCAGTGTGATAAATTCTACTGTGTGACTTGTTTCACAAAATCTCATGTTTGTTCAATGGAATAATTTGTTTTTCTTAATTTGTATTTCTTATGTATTCGTGTTTCCTATGTTCATATGTTTGGATTTTTGTATTTTTTATGTACTCAACCATAGAAAATATCTCTGCTTCTAATATTTTTTTGTTCTCAATAAAAAGCATCTAGCCCAGATTTTGTTTTGAATTCATAAAAATTAAATAACTCTCCCTTTAACACCCGATAAAAAAGACAAACAAACTTTTACGTAGGCTAACTAGCTCACTTTATTCATCAGGCCACGCTTTTTGAACTACCATATATTTATATGGCCTCTGTGAATCGTCTTCGAGCTACAAGTCAAAATCCAATAGCTTTAATTTGAATCACGGATAATTCACGTGGCTTCAATGAACATGTCACCTATGAGACACACGTGATTCACGTGGCAGTTAACGTGTTAAAGTAGATATAATAAACTAAAATCCACATTTACAATATTATACAAAAAATCAATAAATGATCGATGTAAAACACAAGGAGAAAAAGGATATGAGTACGCTTATCTCGTAGCCCCCATCGGATCGAAACTCCATCCTATCATATGCAACTACTTGAATTGTTCAAGATGAACCGGTTCGCTTGAGTTCTCGATCGGATGCGCCGAGACAACTCGATCGTCTAGTTTTGCCGGCTTGAATTGATTGAAGTGGATGCAAGTGCCACATTTTGACGACATAAACGCGATTGAATCTAAGCAGCAAATCAGCTGTGCTTATCTGTGCCAACATTCGTATTATTTATGTTGTATCTTAAGGTAATTGGCGTTTGTGTAACCATGAAATTAAAAAAGAAAACGGCAGCTACTACCTTTCTAGCTGTTGAACTTCATGTATTAACATGTAGTATGGTTAATAATAATGACAAAAAAAGGGGGTAGAAAAGGGTGCAAATAAAATTAATTAACGAAAACGAATATTTTAGCTTAACACCAATAGTTTGATACTGTTGGTAATAAATAAATAAAATAATTATATGTAACTAACGTGTGAAAAACGATTGTCATCTTCGTTTACCGTTACGTTCATCTCTTTTCAGTAGTAACTGCTTAAAACAAAGATTGACTAATTCTTTAAATTATTTCTCGATAAAAACGTTACAGCTTGAAACGAGGTTTGACAATGTACGATCAGGTGGAGTTTCGATCCAATGGAGGCCGCGAGATAAATGTACTCTATAACTAGGTACATTATAATAAATTTAAATATATAATTTTTATAAAACCAAAATTGAGTATCGATAATAATAATGAAACTACCCTTGTGAGTTTTCACGAACCCCAAGGTTCTTCAAACACCACTAAATCACCAGGACATGTAATCACTAACTACTGATCTTAAGATCAGTAATAGCATTTGTTTCGCCAAATCAAATTAATAGTGATGGGACACTGTATCGCTTATTGTAGAAGAATCGATGCAGTGTGGGAAAAGTATGATAATATTGTAGTTATCCCCATTTGCTTTTTTATGCCATATAAAAACTGTTATTATAGTACATACCTACCTTTTCTTTATTTTAGGCCTTGAAATTTGTGCTAATATATTTTTTTCTAACAATGAAATTGTACATAATTATCTACATTCTAGAAATTAAATTTATTCTTTTCATATCATATCACCCTAAAGAATCATTTTCTCGAAATCAACTGGTCGTGCCAGTGTATGCAATGAATCAGTAAGGGGCACTAACAGAGCACTATCGATCCGCATCGGTCCCATCATTAGTACTTTCAACAAGGGTAGGAAGCCAGCACTGTCCAAGGGGGGTGGTTTTCTCGAAAACCTCTGGTCGTGCTGATGCAAATTATGAAGCACTAAGAAACACTAACGAAGCACTAACGATTTGCGTCTGGCGAATCGTTAGTGCTTTAATTAACCGTGCTAACTTCACGGACCTCTTAGCTTTGTTTTCAGTGTTGATAAGTATGACCGAATAGTTAGGGATTTAAATTCAAAATTCTGTTATTTGGCAATATTTCATACTTTTGTATTTATTAAAATACTTATTTTTTTGGGGCTTTTTAATGGTGTATTTTAAATTATACAATTTAAACGTTTCGATAACACTTACAGTTATCTTCCTCAGTAGTAATATTTGTTAAAAATTGTTAAAGATGTTGTAAACAATTTTGTCAAAGTTGAAAAATTGAAACATAAACATCAGCCTGCTATTAATATAACAGTTTGAGAAACGTATAAAGTCAACTATAAAATTAAATTTTAGTAAAGCATAACTAGGTCATTAAAAATTAAATATTGTTAAACTGCAAATCAGAACACTCTCTACGGCGGAAGCTAACAATGGAATTTGTCAGCCAAAAAACACATTTAACAAAATTTAATCGAGTTATGATGTAAGTGTAAAGTTGTGAAAAACTTCAATTTGAAAATGATAGAAGCATTCACAAATCCAAACATCACATCAAATAAAATAACCCAGTTAAATCTGTAATAACCCAGGGGTACCCTATCTTGAAACGTGTAATTTGTACTTGTTCGCACTAATGCAAATTCAAGAGACAAGACAATAGCTAAAGGATGCATCTTAATTTGACTGATAAGATGCTTTTATTAATTGCTTAAATTGATGTCACTGAGAATGATGCTACGTCGGCTAATGTTAGGCTTACTCCAATTAATAGCTTAAATCTCCCTTACTGGCCGTGGTTAAATAATCAGAGTTGATTTACAAATCTGATCTTGAACTCGCAAAATTCTAACCTGATAAAAAAAAAAACAGTGATCGTCTAGGGGGCAAATAACCTACGTTGTGTAATGCGCAGGAGATAGGGTCGGATAAGGTTAATTTGTTGCATAAGGTGGCAGGTAATTAAATGAAACAAAACTGTAATTGAGATAAACGAGTTGCGCTACCTGGTGATTCGCTCGTCATCCTATTTACATCGGGAGAAAAAGAATCACCAAGAAAACTCCCTTTATTCCGATAATAATCACACAAAAAAAACAAGATCAGATAACACAAGTAATCAAAGCAATCAAAGGATTAAATAGGTATCACACTACTCTATCGGTATTAAAGGCGTACAAATCTATAACATTGCATAAAACGAAGTTTAGTCACAAATAAACATAAAATCAGGTCTACAAATGGCATTCGAATTAAAGCAAAATAAACAAGTAATAAATAACAAACAGGGGATCCCTTTTGGAACCAATTCCTGTCTGCTTTTAGTTAAATAATTACATATAAAGCATTTTATAAACAGAACACAAATAAAACAACAAGGAGCATCATTAAATCAAGTTAAAAGGGCGTACCTTACAATATTTAAATATCACCAAAATAAAATGCAAAGCGATTTAAAATAACTACCCCTAAATGCAATAAACATAGACAGTGTGATCGAATCCACAATTTCATAAATTCAACCTACATAAAATAAAACAACAACAGAAAATTAAACAAGGTTACAGATTATTTAAGTAGATACAAAAGAAAAGGGCAAGTACGTTACGCATACAAATTTGTGGATACGAGCACAACAAATGATACACATGGACAGTAACAATAAAGGATATGATTGATTACACAGAAAAACCCTTCGTGGCCAAACACATTAAATATGCAGTTAAGGCAAATTATAACATCTGAAACAAAGTCCTGCAACACCGATTGCACACACATGATTAGTAGGTATTATTACAAATGCAAGATAATAACGCTCTCAATTCTTTAGGCATAAAACAAAACACAAAAATATAGACATATAGGCATATAACGGTAACAAAAGGGACGTTTGTATAGATATAGATCATTTGGATCAGCTTTTCTGATTTTATACCTATGATCGTTTGTGGTTTTATCATTATAAATACAGGTTGGAATTATCAATACACAAAACAGAACACATAAAGAAAGAAAAGAGAGCTGTGCCTGCGTAATTTCAATGAACACAACAGTTTTGCAAGTCAGGGTGTCAGTTGATTTTAACAATTTAAATGAGTAGGTAGAATGACCTTTTCTGTGTAATTTCACAAACCGTAAAATCTTTCTTTTACTTACATTATCAATATATGTTATCCTTTTAAGCTTTCACCAGCACAAATGTTTAAATACTCGGATTTATCGATTAACACAAAACAACGAAAAGAAGATCTAATTAAAACAAACACCGAATCAAACTCAAATCTACTCCCGCACGCTTTGAAATTCTAATCAGACTCCCTTTCTAAACACAACAAACCGTTTTTATTCCTCGCCCCTATCTCCTCACCCCATATTTTCCATGTCAAATAACAAAAGCAATAAAAATATTTCGTGTGAACGCTTTTGACTTTAATTATACAAGGAAACATTATTTCTAATTAACATGTGCAATCAACCGTAGAAAGAAACCCTGTATTTCAAATATCACATTTCAATCCCTGAACACTTATGCTTTGACCGCGGTGTAATTTCTTGTATAATAGTGACATGTTTATTTCAAACCGCTTTCATAAACATATTTAGTGATTTGTCTTGCTCTTTGATAAAGGCAGTTTTCTGCCTGCAACTTAAAATATGTGGCTGCGGCACCCCTCAGTTAAAACCCTACACATGCCTTACATAAAACAAAGAAATACAAATCATTCTCAAATAACAATCATTATATAATAAATTTTAGTAATTATTCTTTTGCTATCGCGACAACAATTTTTTTAATCGGAATATTTTCAATGTATTCATCAATTTCCGTAGTGTGCTACCTACAGAACGCCCCTTTGAAAGCTTGACGATGTTTGTTCGTGAACATTCGGAGAGTTTTCAACATCCTTCGTTTCGGATCGTGGTCTTCGTTCTCTTCCGCCACGAACTATTTTCCTTTGTACTAAAACAAAGCGTAATTAGTAAACATATTAATGAGCAATCGGAACGTCTATTAGACGACATGCTCAGTAAACCATGAGAAAACATGCTAGATGACTCATGCATAAATACTATCAGAAAAAACAATATTAAATAAAATATAAAAGAAAATAATGGGTGTATACAACCAGGTTTCCACTTATTTGTGGACGAGCAAATGCCTAGGGCACAGCCGTCGCTATTCCTAGGGTTCGGGCCTATGATAAAACTTCAGGTTAGCAATATTATAATTTCCCTTTACAGAGTCCAGCTCTTCATCCAACAAACGGTACACGTTCGGGTAGGGTTTAGCTATAATGCGAAAAGGTCCAGAATATAAGGGAGAAACTTGGATATTTGCTTCTTAGAGGCGTCCGAAATATTGCTTTCCTAAGCAAAACGTAGTCGTCGATACATAGTCGGTCACCTTGGTGTTTGAAACCTCTGACGCGCTCTCTTGCACTTCTGTCCAAGTTCTCTGACTTTATTCCAAATCACGGCCTGCGATTCAGTGGTGGAGATAGGCAACATTTTCCCCAGGTAAGTGGCGAAATGGTCCCTCGGGCGCGGAATATTTACAATATCGAAAGGGGGGTAGCCCGTGCTTAAATGGGGGATGATATTAAATAAACACTCTATATCTTTCACGTGATTAGCCCAACTAGCGTGTGCATTTTGACAATAGACCCTAAACAACCTGCTTAGTTCCCTCATAACCCGCTCCGCCGGATTAGATGCGGGATGTCGTATGGAAGAAAAAGTAACACGAACTCCATTGCTTTTAAGCGATTTTTGCCAGTACGCCGCAGTAAACTGGGTTCCGTGGTCCGATAAAATAGTCTTAATAGGAATATACTTGATGTAGTCTTGGAGTATGCACTTTACCGAGATCCTTGCAGTAGCCCTGCGTACGGGGTAGAGCCGTAAAAACTTGGAAAAACAGTCAATTACCACAAAAATATAAGCAACTTTGCCCCTCCCTTCTGGCAACGGTCCATAATAATCTACAAACACCAGATCACCCGGAGCCGCGGCTGAAATTACCTGAATCGGCCCAGTTAACGTCCTATTAGGGGATTTAGTCTTCTGACACAAATCACAACTTTGGATGACCCTGAAAATGGTGGCTCGGAATTTACGAAAATAAAACCACCGCTTTAAGAGGGCGCATAACTTGGAGGTGCCAAAGTGGCCGTAATATTGATGCAAAGACCGAATCACATCAGTGACTAGAACCGCGGGCAATGCGATTCGGCAACTTCCCGAAGCATCCTTACACAGTAAAATGTCGCCGATCAACTGAAAATCATTAACCAACCTGCTTTGGGTTTTGTCTAATACGACAGGGACCCCGGTATAAAATTGATATAAGGAAACCAAAAAGTAATCCTCCTTCTGCAGTTTAGATATATTCCCGAGCTGTTTACAAATATCCTTGGAAAACTCTCTTTCAAAGGCGCACAATAGACCAGTAACACGAGTGTGAGCTACTATAGGGTTTTTCGCCTCGTTATGTACTAAGTGGGCGTCCGACAAACCCTCCGTAAATCGAGATAGAGTGTCCGCCACTACGTTGTCACGCCCCTTGATGTGTTCGATCGTATAATCGTACTGCGATAAATATAGCGACCATCGCGTTAGGCGATCGTTCAGAAGCCGACAATGGTGAAGAAATTTTAACGAATAATGATCAGTGCGAATTACAACACGATAGCCCAAAACTAGCGTACGGTATTTCTTTAATCCGAAAATAATAGCCAACAATTCCTTTTCGGTGACCGTATATAGCAATTCGGGCCCGTGAAGGACGCGACTAGCAAACCCTATAACCTGATGTTCGCCCTCCTTGCTAAGTTGATACAATTCAACCCCGACAGCCAACTCGGAACTGTCCGCCTGTAGGTAGAAGGGTTTCGAAAAATCCGGGAAAGATAGCATGACGGTGCTCAAAAATAACCTTTTGGTTTGTTCAAACCTTTGCTGTTCCGCCTCTCCCCAATACCATTTAACCCTCTTCTGGAGTAACCTCAACAAAGGCGCAATGAGGTAACTGTAACGTTGGACAAATCGACGATAATAGCTACACAACCCAATAAAAGCTCTCAATTGTTTCACATTTCTTGGCCTAGGGAACTGTTGTATCGAAGACAATTTTTCAGGATCAGATTTAACGCCCCTAGTAGTTATAACGTGTCCCAAAAACTTTACCTCTGGCAATAAAAATCCGTTTTCCTAACGTTTATGGTTACATTGGCCTCCTTAAATCGCGCAAAAGTTTCGTAAGATGTTGGATATGGTCACAAAACGATTCAGAGACGACCAAAAGATCATCAACGTAATTGAATACAAACTGGCGTAATTCGGGCCCTATAATCACATCCATAGCTCGCGAGAAAGAACCGACAGCCGTTTTAACCCAAAAGGTAGGACTTGATAAGTGTAAGACCTCCCGTTAAACAAAAATCCCGTATATTGCTTACTGTCTTCGCTTAATGGGATCTGCCAATAAGAAGCGGTTAAATCTATGGTTGTTATGTATCGGACTCTAGAAAAGACGTTAAAATTTCCTCGGTGGTACCGGAGACTCATAATCCGAGACCATTCGCGAATTCAAAAACCGCGCGTCCAAACATATGCGAACACTCCGTCTTTCTTCTTGACAACAGTCATGGGACTGGCATATTCCGTCGCCTCTCTTTTGATGACCCCCAACCTTAACATGCGATTAATTTCCTCCTCCACAGACGCTCTCAAACAAAAGGGTATAGGATAGGGTCGACGCAAAAATGGGGTGGTGTCGTGCAGCTTAATAACATGCGTATATTTGTTGGTGCGACTCGGGATATCGCTAAAGAGTTGTCTATACTCCTCGAGTAAAACCTTGAATTGCTGACGCTGACTAGGGTCTATATTGGGAATGTTTTTTATCTTTTCTTCCATTTCCTTCGTAACATCCAACATGACCTTGCTAGGCTCGGAGCAACGTGACGCCGTTTGGAAAAAGCGATACAGGGTCCGTGATCATTGGATCGACGCACTGGTCAGTGATATTGAAACGGATAGAATATTCTGTTCCGTCATTGCGGACGGTTAGGACATCATCCCCAAAATTTATCCTCCCGATACAGAATACAGCCAATCTATCCCCAGTATGACGGGCCGGATTAAACCTTTAATAACCAGAAAAGAATGTTCAAACGTAACGGGGATATTCTCAATTGAAAAGCGGATCCACACCTGGTACCTGACCCTAGCACTCCTTTGTCCCACCGCCCCTCGCAGCTGTATACCCGTTACCGGAAGTCTAGAGAAGTTTGCCCACTGACTAATTTTGAAATAGCACTCCTCACTGATGCAAGTAACCTCGCTTCCCGAATCTAACAAACTCAATAGGGAGATATTACAGCACTTGATATAAATATGGGGCAATGGCCGAACTTTGGTCAGGTCCATTGGACTACCGTTGTTTTGTAATGTGGGGAGAGGCACTACCGACGCGAAAGACGAAAATTCGGATTCCTGTGCAGGGGCACTTGTATCCCATCGGACCAACTGTAACGGGTTCTTAATACCCTTGTTATTTGCTCCCAACCCGGTCCCAAATTTCCACCCGTACCCCTGAATTAGTTTGACACCCTTCGAATACAATCTATTTAATTCCCGAGGGTCACATGGAGGGCCTACGCGTAGCACAGAAATAAAATTTAGGCTGGGAGTTTGAGAACAGCTAGAACCCTTACTATTTTTGAAACCTGGTTTTACAAATCTAATCAGCGGGCAGCTAGGCTGGGCGCTACCTTGAGTGGGAGTAAAATTTGGGGCGTAAGAGAAACCATCCCACTTTAGTTTCCCCAAGGGCCGTTTCCCGAAGAGCGAGGATGCGTCGCATCAGGGATCCAATATGGCGGGGGTACGTTGAAAGGCGGCAACGATGCCGGTACTGCACCAGTAGTATTGACGGCCTGCACTCTCCCAACCTCATTTCTCGGTTTCCTTGCTTCAATAGCCGATAACCTTTCTAAAAAGGAAAGAGCGCCATTCAAACTCCGGTCTGAACAGACTCCCCATAACGATTGGGTGGCAGTAGGATATTGACGCATAATTTCATACAGAATAACTTCCTCTGCGATGGGAGGGTCAAAAAGGCGATAGTCATTAATTTGTTTAAGAAAATACTCGGCAAGAGACAGTCTGCCGTCCGGGTGATAACGCATGTTGTATAGTTTATTGCGTTCAACAACCTGCTTTTCGGGAGACCAAAAATACGCCAAAAAGTTCTTCCTAAACGAACCGTAATCTCGGCAATCGACCTCGTTTATCAGCGCCCAACTTTGCGCACCGGCTTCTAAACACGTTTGCACCGCTCGCAAGTAATCCTCACCCGACAAGTGATAGGCTTCCGCAAACTGCTCAAATTTCCGCAAGAAAAGCACGGGATGCACCGCATGGTTACCGCGAAAAATGGGCTTCTCCAATTTTAAAGGGGACCTAGTTTTGCTAGATAGCGCCAACAGGATATTGCGACATTCAGCACCTGAAAAGCTAACATCAGCGATTTGAGACGATTGTTCATGATCAGGGAGTGTATTGCCATCTCCGTTCACTTTACGCGGGGTGGAAGTCATAAACCGTGCAGAGTTAATATTTCTAACACTAAGTGACTGACCTTCATACAGATCCGATGATGGTCCTTGGTGCGCGGATAGGCCCGAACCCTGTGCACCATTTGGACTGCCGGTTCCGGGTGTCGCAACAAGCTTTTCGATGGTCCTTTGCATCATCGCGCTCTGTTCGAGGAGTGTTTCCAGCAATCTTCCCTGATTTCGTACAACCTCCTTGAGACCCTCCATTTCGGCTTCCTTCTGGTTGCCATCTCCGGATCCTGCCATCTGGTTATGTCCATCATGGGCATCTTGACGGGTGGCATCCATCTCCACTCCAAGAGCTTCCGCTTGGTCCATAATTATTCTCATAAACAAACAAAAATTAGTATTATCTTAGTTACAGGTACGCCCCTTTAACCCGTCCTTAATAGTATTACCCTGAAAGCACAGAGTTGCTTCGCTGAGCAGAACAAAAAAAAATATAACAAATAATAATAAAAAAATTCTTGTGACTAACCCGTCGTTCGACAGGTATTACCGCTTATTAAAATAGTACCATTGCAAATTTGAGCAAAAAGGAGGCGATCAACTCCTAATAATTTATTGCTTAGTGACAACCCTACCAATTCCCTTAAATCAGAACTGTCGGTTCTATGTTCAACAATTCATACTTTTTATTGGGTCAAAAAAAATTAAAAAAATGTAATAATAAATAAAATCTTCGAAGGTTGCTGACCTCTGAATGATCAAACCAAAAAAACATAGTTATCTGCCAATACAAATAATAGGTATGACACCACAACATCTTAAGCGACAGGTACCTACAATTAGCAAAGTGGAAGGTAACACATTTCAGCCGTACATACAAATTGTATTTACATATTATATATCAACGATAGCATAGCTTGGCGTTCCTTGACACACAATAGGCGGCATAATGCACTTGTACCTATGAGGTCTTAGCGGTTCACCTTTCAGCAGTACACAAAAAAAAAATAGTATTTACATATTATATATCAAAAATAGTGTAGCTTGGCGTTCCTTGACACACAATAGGCGGCATAATGCACTTGTACCTATGAGGTCTTTGCGGTTCACCATAAATACGCATTCACCCTCTCCCGAAATGTGTTACATAACCACGAGCTGTAACGACAATTAGCAAACTGGAAGGTAACGCAGTTCGGCCTTACATACACATGGTTAGTATTTATATATTATATCCCAACGAGTACATACTTCGGCTCTCCTTGACACACAATAGGCGGCATTAGGCACTTGTACCTATGAGGTCTCTGCGGATTACCATAACTAAACATTCACCCTTCCCAAAATACGTTACATAACCAGTATCGATTGTCAACAGCAAGACTTGAAACCAATAATATGGTGGTGTAATACGCTAAAATTTAGTACTAAAGCCTATTAGACAATAGGACTGTCCTCAATCAATTATTGTGCTTTAATAATCAAGAAGTCAGCGCCTTCTAGATTAGCTGCAATTTGAGAAGAAAAAAGAAAAAAAAAATTATTTATTTGTTTTACTTGCATGCGGACATTATTTTACCCCCTTGCCCTTCATAATAAACACACATTACCCTTCACCTCCATAATTGTTTTTCAACAAAATATTACTGGCTCAAAAGCAAAAACTACATTGATTTATTCCAATGTCGACAATTCAGCCATCCTCCTTTTTTTTTTTCATCCTTTCCTTTTCTTTTAATTAATTAAAATGGGAATTTGCAGTGAATAAATGAAAAAGAAATCAACCACGCCCCTAAATGCAACAAAAACCTTATCCTGGTCACCGGCACCACTCTGTAATAACCCAGGTGTACCCTATCTTGGAAACGTGTAATTTGTACTTGTTCGCACTAATACAAATTCAAGAGACAAGACAGTAGCTAAAGGATGCATCTTAATTTGACTGATAAGATGCTTTTATTAATTGCTTAAATTGATGTCACTGAGAATGATGCTACTTCGGTTAATGTTAGGCTTACTCCAATTAATAGCTTAAATCTCCCTTGCTGGCCGTGATTAAATAATCAGAGTTGATTTACCAATCTGATCTTGAACTCGCAAAATTCTAACCTGATATATAAAAAAAAAAAAGTGATCGTCTAGGGCAATAACCTACGTTGTGTAATGCGCAGGAGATAGGGTCGGATAAGGTTAATTTGTTGCATAAGGTGGCAGGTAATTAAATGAAACAAAACTGTAATTGAGATAAACGAGTTGCGCTACCTGGTGATTCGCTCGTCATCCTATTTACATCGGGAGAAAAAGAATCACCAAGAAAACTCCCTTTATTCCGATAATAATCACACAAAAAAAAACCAAGATCAGATAACACAAGTAATCAACGCAATCAAAGGATTAAATAGGTATCACACTACTCTATCGGTATTAAAGGCGTACAAATCTATAACATTGCATAAAACGAAGTTTAGTCACAAATAAACATAATATCAGGTCTACAAATGGCATTCGAATTAAAGCAAAAATAAACAAGTAATAAATAACAAACAGGGGATCCCTTTTGGAACCAATTCCTGTCTGCTTTTAGTTAAAAGTAATTACATATAAAGCATTTTATAAACAGAACACAAATAAAACAACAAGGGACATCATTAACTCAAGTTAAAAGGGCGTACCTTACAATATTTAAATATCACAAAATAAAATGCAAAGCGATTTAAAATAACTACCCCTAAATGCAATAAACATAGACAGTGTGATCGAATCCACAATTTCATAAATTCAACCTACATAAAATAAAACAACAACAGAAAATTAAACAAGTTACAGATTATTTAAGTAGATACAAAAGAAAAAGGGCAAGTACCGTTACGCATACAAATTTGTGGATACGAGCACAACAAATGATACACATGGACAGTAACAATAAAGGATATGATTGATTACACAGAAAAACCCTTCGTGGCCAAACACATTAAATATGCAGTTAAGGCAAATTATAACATCTGAAACAAAGTCCTGCAACACCGTTGCACACACATGATTAGTAGGTATTATTACAAATGCAAGATAATAAAGCTCTCAATTCCCCTTTGGCATAAAACGAAACACAAAAATATAGACATATAGGCATATAACGGTAACAAAAGGGACGTTTGTATAGATATAGATCATTTGGATCAGCTTTTCTGATTTTATACCTATGATCGTTTGTGGTTTTATCATTATAAATACAGGTTGGAATTATCAATACACAAAACAGAACACATAAAGAAAGAAAAGAGAGCTGTGCCTGCGTAATTTCAATGAACACAACAGTTTTGCAAGTCAGGGTGTCAGTTGATTTTAACAATTTAAATGCGTAGGTAGAATGACCTTTTCTGTGTAATTTCCCAAACCGTAAAATCTGTTCTTTTACTTACATTATCAATATATGTTATCCTTTTAAGCTTTCACCAGCACAAATGGTTAACTACTCGGATTTCCCGATTAACACAAAACAACGAAAAGAAAACTCTAATTAAAACAAACACCGAATCAAACTCAAATCTACTCCTGCGCTTTGAAATTCTAATCAGACTCTCCCCTTTCTAAACACAACAAACCGTTTTTATTCCCTCGCCCCCTATCTCCTCACCCCATATTTTCCATGTCAAATAACAAAAGCAATAAAAATATTTCGTGTGAACGCTTTTGACTTTAATTATACAAGGAAACATTATTTCTAATTAACATGTGCAATCAACCGTAGAAAGAAACCCTGTATTTCAAATATCACATTTCAATCCCTGAACCACTTATGCTTTGACCGCGGTGTAATTTCTTGTATAATAGTGACATGTTTATTTCCAAACCGCTTTCATAAACATATTTAGTGATTTGTCTTGTTTTGATAAAGGCAGTTTTCTCTGCCTGCAACTTAAAATATGTGGCTGCGGCACACCCTCCGTTAAACCCTATCACACACGTGCCTTACATAAAAACAAAGAAATACAAATCATTCTCAAATAACAATCATTATATAATAAATTTTAGTAATTATTTTTCTTTTGCTATCGCGACAACAATTTTTTTTTAATCGGAATATTTTCAATGTATTCATCGAATTTCCGTAGTGTGCTACCTACAAATCTAACAACTTTATCAATAAATGGAAGTGTTATTAACAATGAAAAGCATAATGCAGAACGTTTTTGGTAATTTTTAATTTAATTTCAACTACTTATGTTAAATTATAGTTCTGTGGTAATTTAACATATAATTGGTAAAACATTTGCTTCAAGATCTAGGAAAAACACTACACATACCAAAAGTTAAAATTAAAATCAAAATTAAGACGTATCATTATGCTTTTTTTTAATTATAAGATGCCAAAACCTATTTAAACGGAGATTTTCTTCTTGTCTATTAAAATTATTAGGGTGTTTATATATTTCAATAGCTTCACGTTGTAAACGAACATAATAATGAGTAGAAATTAAATTAAAATTAAAAATTACAAAAAACGTTCTGCATTATGCTTTTCATTGTTAATAACACTTCCACTTATTGATAAAGATATCTCTTTGTTAGATTTAACTGGGTTAATTTTATTTGATGTGATGTTTGGATTTGTGAATGCTTTACACTTACACCATAACTCGATTAAATTTTGTTAAATGTGTTTTTTGGCTGACAAATTTCATTGTTAGCTTTCGGCGTAGAGAGTGTTCTGATTTGTCATCTTTAAGGCAGTTTAACAATATTTAATTTTTAATGACCTAGTTATTCTTTACTAAAATTTAATTTTATAGTTGGCTTTATACGTTTCTTAAATGTTATATTAATAGCAGGCTGATGTTTATGTTTTAATTTTTCAACTTTGACAAAATTGTTTACAACATCTTTAACAATTTTTAACAAATATTACTACTGACGAAGATAACTGTAAGTGTTATCGAAACGTTTAGATTGTGTAATTTAAAATACACCATTAAAAAACCCCAAAAAAGATAAGTACTTTATTATGAGTGATAATGGTGAAAGTTTACATTTTCATATTTTGTATTTATTGTTCAAGATAAAATAATATGGACTATTCACATGTGAAAAAAAATAATTTGTCACTTATTTCACCTTAATTGTGCATAATTAAACTTAAAACAATACCTACGTTAGATGCATTTTACTTATCCAACAAAAAATCCGCTTGAAAGTTGCTGTAATTAAAAACATGCATTGCTGTAATTTATTTTAAATGCAATTAGATTTATTGAAGTATTCGTATCTTATTAAAACAGAGTAATTTATATGAATAGGTTATGAATTACAGTACAAAATTATATATTTTATAAATAAAATCACATGTAAAAAGTGTAGTCTTTGTTTGTATTAGTTAACGCAAACAAAGAAACTAAAACGGTAAAATGTACCGTGTTTCAAACAACATAAATCATTGGGTTAAAATGTTTCTTTTATTTTTTGTTCATCCATTTAACACATGAGAATTTGATTAGTACCATACAGTACGCTACAACCAGCAGATGTACAATTTTACAGTTTATTGTGTACATTTCCTATTTAAAAAAGTCTAGTAGATCTTGGATTCTTGGAAATGCTTTTCAAAACGAGTTTTTAATTATGTTCAATGTTAACACATATTATTTTAGAAATCGTTATAAATAGTTTATTCATTTTAAAATATAAAGAAGTAAATGAGATTTTACGTTTATTAAATTGAGCTGCATTCTTTTAAACATCATGGTTTATAATCTGCACGTATTTTGGTAACACTCTGAATAAGAAAGACATATTATATGCATTATAACAGGAATTCTAAGGATACAATTAGATTTATGGTGACATATGACACACTTTGCATGACATTAAATAAAGGTCCAGTGTTCCTATTTCCGTATACGTTTATTTACAAGAATATACCAGACTCAATGTTAAACCTACTCTGAATATAATAATCACTACACGTTTTCTACATATTAACCTTTGTGTAATTTAAGTTACCCACTACAGGGTAATAGTGTATAAGAGTTAATAATTTATACGTCGCAAACAATTTCCTTAACATTTTGTGATATATTATTGAAGTACAGTTTAGTTTCACTTAAACAGAAGAGTACGGTAGTTCATTATAATAGATGAATATGTAACTAAATACTATATTGATATTAAAAACATTTATTAAATATTACAATGGTTACAGTTGTTAATTTAAATCTGACTAAATGGTAGAAAAATGAATTACATGAAAATGTACAATTATGATACTGATACCAATAGTGCTAATGCATTACACGATCAAACTGTACTAGGCGCCAAATATGCTTATAAAATAGGAGGATTGCCTGTTAAACTAGCCAGGAATATTTTAACATCTTACACTTAGCATAAAATAAAGCTCAATGTTCGGTAATGAACGTACAAAGCCGCGACTGCAGTCCTGGATTTATTGATGTCTTCATGGACTATATAGTACAATCTAAATGTCTGAGGAAAACAAGATGAAGGCGAAGTCGGTAGATAACTAAGTTAGTTCTCAATATAACATTCGTAAAATCACGTTTACCTTAAAATGTACGTTAAACTGTGTCCGAATAAACGGATCAACTTTAATTGTATTCGAAATAATAAATTAATCGTCACTCACTAAATTTTGAAACTGCTCCTTATTGGTTGTGTCAATAACAAACAAATAAACTATGGTACAGAATTATGGAAGGTTCCATCACGCAGTGGTGGTTAAAGTGATTTTCTAGAAATCCCTTATTTACACAATAATGTTTTGTTCAATAAGTATAAACGATTTAATTACTTTGCAAGCCAGCTATCGTTAAGTGACTGTAACAGGGTATAAGAAAAACGGTAATTAAATTACCACACAACCGAAAATTGTACCCAGGTATTGTGATTATGAATAATCAATATATATTAATTGATTTAACTTCTTCTCGTTACAAGTTAATTATTTCGCATAAAACAAAAAAAATGCAAAGGCGTTAGTTTGTACCAGCCAAATAATTATTCTTTTTAATAGAAATGATGTTACTAATAAATCTTTATTTTCTGTATTGTGAAAATACTAAATTTATTCAATGTTTAATTAAATCTAAAATTTCACCATTCATTTATACGCTATAATAAGAATAACCCTTTCACAACTATAGACTTTAATTCACAAAACTCATTACAGACTTTTCAAAAGGACTAATGTCAATAAATGTAAACAGTATTTAACGTAAAAAAAAATCAGTTAACATGATTGCGTGTTATGTAACATTCTCCCCGATTTATTTGCGTACATAATCTTCTAAACAACTTGGAGATTTTCTATTTCTTGTAGATCGTCTAACTTCATTGTTTTCTTCGCTTACAACTTCTTCAGTAGAAGAATTCGTTTTTTCTTCGGTAGCAGCGCTTGTATCACTTTCATCTGGAACGTTGTTCGTAACTTCTTGTTCAGGAGTAGGGGACTGTATATTTTCATTTCTCTGCTCGGAAATCAAACTTTTATCTTCTCCTCGTGGAGCAAGATGTTTAAGTGATACAGTAGACTATCTTCAATCGTTATATTGTACTAGTGCATATTCCGAATTTGCTTCTATTAGTTCCACTTCTTCTACCAATGGGTCGTATTTCTTTCGGATTTAACCAAGATGGCACGGATATTCCACTGGTCGATCGTCTCTGGTAATTAAATATTCGTTCGTGTGGCGTACAGTTAGATGATGTACCGGGTGGCCAACTAAGAACGGCCGTCGGCCATATCTCAGGAATGGATTATAGCACAGGTTCGGGAAAAAATTTTTTATAACAAAAGTCCACCGCTAGAGGGCGTATTTGACAGTTAAAATTTTGAAAAGCAAAATTTTTCAAAATTTACTCAATTAAAGGGCATATTAAATATTATAATCAGATTCCTCGACAAATTCTGCATATTTTTTATTTGACAAGTTTTAGTCTATCTCTTCAAATAAGGGGTGGGGGAGAGTGGGAACGTTGTTACGAAAAAACGCCTTTAATTCAGGTTCTGCTTGACCGATTTTAATAAACTTGATTTTGTTTGAAAGAGCTTTTCTTAAACAATAGAACATTTGTAAATTTGAAGCAATCTGATTAATAACATAAATGCAAGAGGGCGCTGTTTAATATGCTTTTAATATTGTGTTTTCTCTTTACAATTTTAAATGGAAGCATAAAAATTTAAGTAGGTCTTTAAAAAATAGACTAAATTAGTAATAAAACAGTGAAAACTGAAAGTCGATATCTTTTTCCTATCCTGAGATATCGTAAGAAACAGGTAAATGGCGGGAATTGTTCTTCCAACGTCTAGTAGGCTAGTGCGCGTTAACGGAAATTACTAAATTTAGCCTGGATGAAAAGATCTTACATTGGTCTGCAGTAATTTAAACTGTTATACTAATGTTATGGTTGCCGCTAGATTACCTAAATGTAATGCTGTCGCTACTAACAATGAGAACAAATTATAAAATAATAATGTGATAAATCTAACAATTAAAACCTTAAATAAATAGCTACGTAATTAGTGTCGCCCTAGATGTTCGAAATGTCGTCCATCATTTTCAATGCATGAAATCAATCGCTGATGGGTGGAGAGAACAGCAGTTCAATTTCTGCCCTTGAAATATGTACTGTCGTATTCTTTCAATCATGTCAGCTCTTTGTGGGTCTATCGGCATAGACGAGATCTTTTATTCGCCCCACAAATAAAAATCTAAACTAGTTAGGTCTGGAGACCTTGGTGGCCAAATAAATACTTCCACGTCCATCCACCTTTCAGGGTATGATTGATCTAAGAAATTCAAACATATCTAGAATAATGTGCGGGCACCCATCATGTTGCAAGAACATGTCACGACGAATCAAGGGTATGTCTTCTAAAAGAAGTGGCAATTCGTTGCTTAAAAAATCTAAATATCTTTCTCCATTAACAGTCTCATTAAAAAAAAGGCCCAATTATTTTTTCACCTAGAATCCCGCACCACACATTTACAGACCAACGACCCTGATGTTGGACCTCCTGCATCCAGTGGGATTCGTTTCAGACCAGTAATGCGTATTATGTCGATTTACACTACCATCACTATGAAAAGTAGCCTCATCTGTCCACATAATTCGTGAAAGTGTTTTAAGATCGTCGTGTATCATATTTGAGAGCCAGTTGCAAAAATCCAACCTGGTATCGAAATCTTGAGCATTCAAACTATCGTGTAGGACCATGTGATATGGGTGCAATCTAAAATAGTATACATTATAAAATAATCAGATCAATAAGACACATTGAAGTCCTTCGTTGTTAGCAAACGAAAAAGGACTTTAAATGCATTAACTCTCGTAATGTTATTACGAATTTTTTTCGCCCGGCCTCTCATTATTTTTTATTATTGGTACCTTGTTACTTTACTTTGACTCACTTAATTATCATGTTGTTAGTTAAAATCTATTCACATAGCATAGATAATTTCATTAAATAATTTGGTGTTTTATTGAAACTGGACATAAACATATAACGACAAACGAAAAAAATTAAAACATTTTTATCATTATAATACCGAATAAAACATGCATTAATAACTAAGTAGTCACCTGTGTTCTCTTAAAATATTTTGGACGGTGGTTCGACATATACAGAAGTCTCTAGCTATAGCTCTGGTGCTTGAATGAGGGTTAACATTTACATAAGCTAAAACATCAATAACATTTTCCTCTGTTCTACCTCTGCGTTGTCTTCGGTACACAGGAAGATTCACATTTCCAGTAGTACGCACACGGAGTGGGAGTCGAAGAAAAACTCTTCTGCTGTGATGCCGTCTGTTTGGGTACTGTAGTGCATGCACTCCAGCAGCAACGGTTCCATTTCTCATACATTCAAAATAAACTGTCAACATATCAAATGCTTCTTCATTTGTAAGGATCATTTTGGTACGAAAACATAAAGAAAGTCTATTAAATGCAACACGATGAATAATTTTTGACATGCGTGAAAATCATAGCTTGCTTGTTTTCAACAGGGAATTTATTTTATATCTTACATGGCCCTCTTTACTAATTTTGTTGCCATCGGTAAATGGTAATTCATATTTTAAACTGTATTTGTTGTTGCTGGACAAATATCAGTTTTTATTTATATTTTATGCTTTTGATTTACTAACACATCGCTTGAAAACAAATATAACATTCTTATATAATTAAAAAAATGTTAGATTTATCACATTATTATTTTATAATTTGTTCTCATTGTTAGTAGCGACAGCATTACATTTAGGTAATCTAGCGGCAACCATAACATTAGCATGATAACAGTTGAAATTACTGCAGACCAATACAAGATCTTTTCATCCAGGCTAAATTTAATAATTTCCGTTAACGCGAACTAGCCTACTAGACGTTGGAAAAACAATTCCCGCCATTTACCTGTTTCTTACGATATCTCAGGATACGAAAAAGATATCGACTTGTAGTTTTCACTGTTTTATTACTAATTTAGTCTACTTTTTAAAGACCTACTTAAATTTTTATGCTTCCATTTAAAATTGTGAAGAGAAAACACAACATTAAAAAAATATTAAACAGCGCCCCCTAGCATTTATGTTATTAATCAGATTGCTTATCGGTCAAGCAGAACCTGAATTAAAGGCGTTTTTTCGTAACAAGGTTCCCACTCTCCCCCGCCCCTTATTTGAAGAGATAGACTAAAACTTGTCAAATAAAAAATATATAGAATTTGTCGAGGAATCTGATTATAATATTTAGTATGCCCCTTAATTGAGTAAATTTTGAAACATTTTGCTTTTTAAAATTTGAACTGTCAAATACGCCCTCTAGCGGTGGACGTACAATTCTGAAAATAATTTTCAGGCGTTTCTCGAGGTCACTTTTGTTATAAAAAATTTTTTCCCGAACCTGTGCTATAATCCATTCCCGAGATATGGCCGACGGCCGTTCTTAGTTAGCCACCCGGTACATAATAATGATCGTATAAAGTGCAGCGCATCTGGTAATACAATTTCCCATTGCGTAATATTTAATTTTCTGCTTTTTAATGCCAATTGCACGGCTTTCCCTATTATCCCATTATAACGCTCTACTTGTCCATTTCCTTCAGGATTGTATGGCGTTGTTTGACTAGAAGCTATACCATGTGATTGTAAATATGATAAAAACTCTCTCGACATAAAAGACGTTCCCTTGTCGGAATGTATATATGCTGGCATACGAAACAAACAAAACAATTGGTTCATACATTGAATAACTGTGCCTGAAGCTATATCAGCACAGGGAAAATCAATAGGGAATCTTGAACATTCATCAACTACTGTAACGATATATTTATTGCATGTTCTACTTGGTAGTGGTCCTTTAAAATCTATATTCAATCGTTCAAATGGTGTAGTGGCTTTGATTAAACGGCTTCCTAAATTCTTGTTAAATTTGGGCTTCACTTCGGCGCATATTGAACACATAGATGTCATTCTTTTTACATCTTCCATCAAATATGGTAAATTTCGAATGCATATGAAATGATACAACCTTATTATTCCAGGATGACATAAAGATGTATGTAATTCGTATAATTTATAGCTGTGTCTTACTGAACAAATTCTTCAAAAGGTGTCTGCTACTGTATTTGCGCGTCCAGGTCGATACACAATATCATATTTATAACACGAATGTTCTAAACGCCATCTCATAATCTTCTCGTTTTTGATTTTACTTGAATGTTTCATGTCAAACATAAAAGACACTGCCTCTTGATCTGTTACTAATTTGAAATGTCTTCCTATTAAATAATGTCTCCATTTACGCAATGCTTCTTCACACGCACATGTCTTCTTTCTGATTCACAAAGAGTTCTTGAATAGAAAGCTGCGGGTCTTCCAGACTGACTTAAGGAAGCAGCTATCGCAAAGTCTGAAGCGTCAGTTTCAACAATCAATGTTTCATCCTCTTTTATTGTCCATAATAAAGAATTTGCTATATCATTCTTAAGAGTTTCAAAATAATCTTTAACTTCTTCTGACAAAGGAAAATTTTTACTATCAACGAGACTTCGAATTTTCTCTGAAAATTTATGTATCCACTTAGAATAATGAGAAAACATTCCTATAACTCGACGTAGTTCGTTTGTGTTTCTAGGAGCAGATAAGTTCAAAAGTGGTTGTAATCTTTCACCGTCAGGTTTGAGTGTTCCATTTTCTACAGTATATCCCAGTAACTTTATACTCTGCATTGAATGTTTACATTTGTCTACGTTCAGTGTTAGACAATATTTCCTTGTCGCGTTCAGAAACTTTTCTAAATTCAAGTCATGTTTTTCTTGATTTTCCCCACATATTGTAATATAGTCGAGCTATGCATACACCTTTCAGATTTTCTTTTATAATCTATCGCTCTTTGGAAACAAGACACTCCGTTTGTTCTCCAAATGGTAATCTCGAAATTCATATAATCTTCCATTTACTTCAAATGCTGTAAACGGTTTATGTTCGTCTGTAATTGGTATCTGATGATAAGCACTCTTAAGATCAATCCTACTAAACACTTTGAAACAATGCTATCGATTCGAGGTAATGCCTCCAACAAAGTAAATTTATTCACAGTTTGTGAATAATCAATTACCATTCTTCGTTTATGATGTTCATTTTGTGTTACTAATACTTAAGCCCTCCATGGAGATCTGCTTTCTTCTACGATTTATTCATCTAACAACTTTTTATGTCTTTTCTGATAAAATTTTGATCCACCTCAGAATACAGTCTTGATTTTGTTGCAATTGGTTTCCATCCATTCACAAGGTTTGAAAATAATATTGTAGGTTCTATTCTTGCTGCAGCAACAGAACAAATTAATCACGAAGCTCCTGGTCCACCAAAAAACACATTTACTTGTTTATGCTGTTTCATTAAATCATGTCCAATTATTAAATCTGTACATAGATTTGTAATAATGAGACTTTATTTTTTATATGTAGCACCCATCATCTTCAAGTCAATTACAATACCTTTTATAATCGAAGTGCATAACGTAGAGGCCATTGAGACTAGATCTTCAGCTGGATAAATGTTCAATCCTTTCTGTTTTGCAAAAGTGTAGTTTAGAAAGCTTTCAGAACTACCTGTATCAATTAGGGCATTAGTGATAGTATTATTTATTGTAACTTTATCATAGCTTTAGATAAACAGTAAAATTGTGACGGATGAATCACAGATGAGGTGTCTGCAGTCAGTTTACTTTTCGATTTTTATTTTCATGCATACCTTAGCAAAATGCCCAATTTTCTACAATATACGCAAGTTTGTTCTCGCGCTGGACATTCTGTTCGTGAATGTTTGTTATTTTCACAAAATAACAGTGTTAAATTTCACAGCAGCTACAGTGTTTGTCATATTTTGTTCTTCGCAATTCTCATGTTTTCTGTCCGAATTTATTGCATTTATTGCAGTATTTTTAAAGTAATATTCAGAGTGCTTCTGTGCTTCTTCCAAAGACCGATTGATTTAATAGCTTCTTCCAAAATTAAAGTTTTTTCCAGTAATCGTTCGAATTTCACTTTGCAACAATCCGTTTATGAATGCGTCTCGTATACAATCATTTCTGTTTTCTTCTGCAGTTACCGTTTTAAAATTACAATCTTTACTTAAAATTTTCAGAGCCTGTACATATTGATCAAAACTCTCTATATTTTGTTGTTTTCTTGTAGCCAATTGATGTCTTGCAAATGCTTCATTCGTCGGTTTTATATACAAATTTTCAAGTATTCTGACAGCTTGTTCATAACTGTCAGATTCACTTATATATTCATAATTCGAATGTGATACAAAATTAGTTAAAATTTTTAGTTTATCAGCATCTCCCAGTTTGTCCTTAGTTTCAGTAATATCCAAAAAATGTTTGAATGTTTTGAACCAATGGATCCACTCTTTTGACAACGTTGATGTATTTGGTTCCGTTTCAAATCTGACGGGCTTCAAAAATTTTTCCATTTCTTTTAAATTAGTTTGTGAATTAAATTGTAATAAGAATAACCCTTTCAGAACTATAGGCTTTAATTCACAAAACTCATTACAGCACTTTCAAAAGAACAGATGTCAATAAATGTAAACAGTAATCAATATAAACAAAATGATTGCGTATTATATGACACGCTACTAAAGCAAACCTTGAGCTTCATATTAAATTGTCAGGCACTGACAGTTATCAACAACGACAATCCGATACTATGACATTTTTCTCAATAAAAGTTTTAATTTTCGTTAAGAACAAAGGTTTGTTTTACTTTTTTTTTAACTTGACAGCCTTCCTTATGAGTGATTTTTAGTACTCTACTTTAAAATTTACATACAGTAAACCGGAGCTAGTTTGTGACAATTTTTTGTATTTTTTTCTCAAATTGAATTTGTTATTCTAAATATTTTGAATTTTACTTGGATGTAAAGTTTGAACCTTCCACTTTCGAATCTTATCGCATTGCAATATTATGTATACAAAAGAGATATTAATTAAATAAGGTGTCTAAAGTTACCCAGCAGCTTTTTACTTTCAATATATTTACTATGAAAATACTAGTGAGTTAACTGCTGACACAAACTAACCTCTTAATAAATAATAAAATTATTCACCCACGTGTGATAGTATAAAGTACAGGTCAGGTTCAAATCCTACTCGAGGTAAACTTTTATTTATGTATTAATAAAATAATAATTTTAATTACATATTTGCCTTTGAACTTATTCGTTCATAACAAAACTTATAATAATTAGGTTATTTTTAAATTTAAGGTTTTTGCAAATTTATATTTTTATAGAGTAATGTGAGCTTAGAATAAATTGTTAATGTAATTAATAGGAGGTTTTCCTCATTTCCATGCAGTAATTTACATACAAGTCATTTGAACATAAATTTAGTGAAAGTTAACTATAAAATTTCCTATGCTAAACAGAATTTTCCTCTAAATTTAAGATTTTGAACATATACAAATGTTTAATTCAAATTTTCGTGCAGATCACGAATATGTATTTAGTTTAAGTGTTGAAAGTAAGATTTTAGATATAAGCAAATTTAGTTTAGAATAAGTCAATCGTAAATTTTTAACAGATTATATCAAGTGTGGTATCATTTTGGAATATTGCACAGATTTCATTTCTGTTTTAAATTTAAATCAGTAGCTTAATAAGAAAGTTATAGCATAATTTATAATTTAGTTAGGTTTTCAAATTTATTTTGACCAATCACAGACTTGGTTACCTTTGTTTGGATTTTGAAAAATTGAAATTTTGTAACTAACAGAGGTATATAAGGAATTGTTCCTGAACAGACTCTTTCTTCCATTTGTTTTGCAAAGTTTAAATTTTATTGACAAAGTGTTTGTTGCGTTAAATAACCACGTTTATTATCGGAAATTTAATACGAGTTTAACGAAGAGACGAAAAGTTCAGAAACAATTGTTATTAACCTAATTTCTTAAATAAAGTTAGGTTTCCGATAAATTTCCATGTTCGTAAAGTTTATTACGATTTAAATTTAACAGTTGTTACGATTTATGTTTGTCGTGTTTAAAAGTTCGGTTGTAATTTATGTGGTGACGTTATCGAAAATAAAATTTATTCTTTTTTCAATTGATATTTTATTTGCTGACATATTAATAATTGTTCCATTTCGGATGCTAAAAGAAAAGTGATATTAATTTAAAAATTTTACAACTTGAAAACATTGATAAACCGAAAATTATTGAAACATTTTAAAACAATTAAATAAATATTATAATTAATAATTTAGTGTTGAGTGAAACATTTGCATTATAAGCACGTTTACCACAACAAAAGCAACCATTAATGAGGGACAGTAATTATTTACTGCAGCAGCAAACAGAATGGATCAATAACTTCGATCACCGATTGAAGGAGCCTACGTGTAATTGGAACTAGCTGTATGAACACATCCTTTGCAGATAATACATGTGAGTTAATTTTTAATTTAACCCTTATTTGTATTCATTATTTGTGTGATTTCGCATTTATTATTTTATGTAAATGTTATGCAATAGCTGTAAACATCTGTAAAACAAGTAAAATTTAGTCTTCTTTCCAAATTTCAATCAATTACAAAATTAAAATCATTTTAGAAGGCCATTTAAAATTTGACAGTGGTATTTGAATTTAATACGCAACGCATGCGTTATTACAAACTTTAGTAAGGCTCATTTAATACAAGATATTTGATATAACGTAATCACATAATAAAGAACTATTTAATAATTTTAGTAGTACTTTAAATGCAATTTAATTCAATTCAATTCATATAATAAAACATTAAATACGCACCAAAGTAAATCCCAACAAATAGAACTCTATCCAACAGAGATTTGAGCTAGTACGGTGCATAATGGGTAATTAATAACAAATCAATTTGAATTATATCAACAGTGATTTTGAACGATATATTTTAACATCCCAATATATATATATATATATATATATATATATATATATATATATATATATTTCTGGTTACTCATTTGTTGTACGCTGCTAGATCCAAAGGTTTTGGCAATTTTCTTCTTGTTTTCGATGGAGTCTGCCACGTACCCTTCAGCAACAGGAACCTTTTTGCCAATCTACATGCCGTTTTAAATTTCTAATGTCAGCTCCACTATCTGCTAAGATTGTGGCAGAAGTTTTACGAAATGTATTGATTTGCATTGGGAATATATAAATACTTGGCAATCTATCGGGGAATCTGACCAAATGTGTTAATGCCAATAGGATTACAGGTACATTTACACCCATTGTGGAATAAAAAAAACTTTTCAATCTTCACGTGCTTCGGTCTCAAACTCATGTACTTCTTAAGGAGGTCAATATAATTTACTCTAGTGTCATCGTTTAATATGGTAAAAACCCTGGGTCTATGTGTTTTGGAATCTCTAATATAAACCACGAAGAGAGAACCTTCTTCTTTAATATCCCCAACACATAGATTGTACAATTCTATGCGCCTGCGACCGCCAAACGCACCAAATATTGCAACTACCTAAAATGTATAATAATAAAATATTCATTAAGAATAATCTAAAAAGTAAAAATTTACCTTCATAAGTAAGTATTTCTCGTTGGGTGCTTCAAGAAAAAGTTAAGTAGGTGCTTTTTTGAAAACACTAATAACTTGTGTGGTATGTACCCAACAGAACAGTTTTTCAAGAATGCTGAAAGTTTTGAAAACTTGCTGGTGTCCACATCCTTTATGAGACGTAACATACGTTTTAATTTGGAGTACATGCACCATAATAAAGACGATATGTAGTTTTTCGAATAATAAAATAAATACAAAGAACTTTTAATAAATGATGTAATGAACTTACCTGATCAAGGAAATACGCAAGCAAAGCGTTATCTGTAACAGTTTCCGTATTATTCTTGCGCATCCACTCAATAAATCTGTCGAACTCTTTCTTATAAACGATTTCGCACTTTTTAGGTATAAGACTCAACTCAGCTTCTGGTTTTTTAAGGATTTCTTCATCCACGCCTGAATCCATTTTTGCAAAATTTATTTATTTACAAAAAATAAATGACACTTATAATGCAAAACTGTGGCACCTATAATAAGACCGTTCGTGAACTCCTGTGAAATGATGTTTGTTTTTGTAACGATCTGAAATTATTATTTCATTTAAATTGTGTCTCAAAGTGGCTAGTTCGACGACAAAATAGCATATGAAATTCGTTTATAATGCGGGATTATGGCATTCGAAACTCCTGCCATAATCCCTTGCATTATAAACTAATTTCATAATATACTATTATGTTTTCGTTTTTATGGCAGTCAGTGCAAGTATAAAATGTATTTTGTATTATCGCTCTGTTTATTAGGAGTTTATTTATATGGTCGAGTTTGCCGAAGTAGCTACAGAGCAAAACCGATTATTTCCGTATTCATTTACTAACACCACACCAACATCATGAAATAGTATCTTTGAGTAGGTTTGCCAATAGGTCTCTTTTGAAGAGAACATGTTCTTTTTTTATTATTTATAAAATGTCCTCTTTTAAATTTTGCTAATTAACTAAAAATTATTATTATTTTATTAAATACATAAATACATTACCTCAGTAGGAGTTAACCTACGACCTGTACTTTGCTAGAATACCGCGCTAACCAACTGCCCCATGAGATTCAAGCCCCAATCGATAAATTTTGTCTTTATGTATGTAGAACTGATGTAAATCATAAATATAATCAGATTACAATCAAATTACGTATATTAATGGAAGGTGAGCCTGCAATATCGCAAGGATTCGCACATACCAAAGCAACTTGGCTAATATTAAATTAAAGTATTATAAGTTTTTGTTATGAACGAATAAGTTCAAAGGTAAATGTAATTAAAAATTATTATTAATTTTATTAAATACATAAATAAAAAGTTTATCTCGAGTAGGAAATTTTGATCTAGTCAACCTAGTGTTGACGTGTTGCCAGTCTGATATAATAAATAATAATTGTAAAAAACGTGTATACTAATAAGTGCAATTAGAATTTGTTTTTAAATTACCAATCAAGTTATATAAGATAATATAATAATTATATTATATAATATAATTATTATAAAAACGTGTATAGGATTAAGTTTATACAGAAAATAAATTTATTGAAAAAAATGTTCTTACAATTTTGGGATACACGTAAACTTTCACCATTATCACATATAATAAAATACTTAAGATAAGTATTTTATTTGTGATACACGTGTCTCATAATTTTAATTAAAGAGTATGTGTACCAATTTTCGAGTCAATCTATAAATAGAATAGAAAGCTTCACAAAAAAATTCAACCCCCCATTTCACCCTCTTAGGGGTGGAATTTCCAAAACCCTTTCTTACTGGATACCTACACTTCACAAACAATAAACACACCGTCCAAATTTCATGTCTCTAGGACCAGCGATTTAGGCTGCGCGTTGATATATCAGTCAGTGAGTCAGTCAAGACTTTGAATTTTATATATACAGATTTATACAGGGTGTCCCGTAACTTTTGCAACAAACCTCGGGATGTGAAAGTATACCTCTAAATATGAAAACCTTAAGTAAACGTAATTTTATTTAGTGTTCCTGAATTGAATATGAATATGTCAAATTATCAACGCGAATTATACCACTGAAGTAAAACAATAAATAACTTTATTTGTAACCAGAGTTAAAAAGAATGAATAAGATCATCAGATATGTATAAGAATTAAAAAATAATTGTATACATGGTGTCTCGTAAATATTAAAACAAACGTCGGAAGGTAAAAGTACACCTCTAAATGAGATGCGTCGTTTATTAGATACAGGTCGTTAAAGAAAAAAATTTTTTTTCATTTTTTGCCCGTAACTCCTAAAATATACATAAATGAGATTCGGTTGACTTATAAGACATAAGGAATGACGTGTTGTGCAATGTATGAGGTAATTTTTAAATACGTCAGAGGTGTAGATATAGGGGTTATCTGAAGTATTTAACCCTGTAACTTCTACGTCACTTACATAAAATTTCAGTGGGAGTTTTTAAATACCTAAGTCTTTTACACGAAAAATGTTTACCTTGTGTAAAGCTCTAAAGTAAGTAGTTTTCGGGAAAATTGGAATATTATGAGAAGATACATATCTTGTTCCCGGCATTTATTAGTTGCAAATTAACAATCTAGTAGGTAAGTAGAATTCACAATATTTTAGAAGCGAATTTCAAAAATACTGTCATTATTTAAATGACAGTTTAATTTGAAACTTTTCAAATAAACATGAATAATTTTGAATATTTAACCGATATGCATCTCATTTACGGTGAAACTAATTGCAATGGCCATGAAGCTGTGCGTTTGTATACAGAACGGTTTTCTAATCGTCAACCTCCGTACCATTCAACTTTTGAAAGAATTCATCGTCGATTAAGAGAATATGGTTCGTTGAAACGTCCTGGTGGTGCTGGTCGTCCAAGAACAATTCGCACGGTAGCTCTTGAAGATGCAATTTTGAACCGAATTAATAATCAGCCCGATACTAGCATTCGTGGATTGACTAATTTCGTGAACGCTAGCAAATCAACTGTCTGGGGAGCTGTGGTGAGGAATTACTTTATCCATATCACATACAAAAGATTTAAACAATGACTCAGATTATCCTCATCGTCTGGATTTTCCCAATTGGTACATTCAACAAAATCGAAATGAACCTGATTTTGAAGCATTTACCGATGAGGCATGTTTTACCAAAGATGGTTATTTCAATAGTCGCATAAATTTTTATTATGAGAATCCCCACGCTATTACTTTAGAAAAGGATCAACACAATTTTTCCATTAATATTTGGAGTGGTATTATCGACAATACTATACTAGGGCCATATTTATTGCTTCCAATACTAAATGGTGATTATTATTTGAATTTTCTAAATAATTTTACCTGAGTACTTTATGATTTACCTAAACGTTCAATTTGTTGTTTCAACATGATGGGACACCTGATCATTTTTATAGGAATGTTCGACACCATTTATTCCTCATTTTATCTTAAGTTATTATTGTGCATCAAGAAGAGATTCACTATTTAGGTGCACCATATAATAATATTCCAATTTTCCCGAAAACTACTTACTTTACACAAGGTAAACATTTTTCGTATAAAAGATTTTAGATATTCAAAAACTGCCACTGCAATTCATGTCATGCCAGTGACGTAGAAGTTACACGGTTCAACACTTCAAATGACCCCTATATCTAAGCCTCTGACATATTTAAAAATTACCTCATACGTTGCAAAACACGTCATTCCTTATGTGTTATAAGTCAACCGAATCTCATTTATGTACCTTCAATATTTTAGGAGTTACGGGCAAAAAACTTTAACTACCTGTATCTAATAAACGACGTATCTGTTTATAGGAACTTTTTCGTATTTAGAGGTATACTTTCACCTCCCGATGTTTGTTGTAATATTTATGGGACACCCTGTATACAATTATTTTTTGTCATACGTATGTGATGATCTTATTCATTCTTTTTAACTCTTTGGTTACAAATAAAGTTTATTCTTTTACTTCAGTGGTGTAATTCGCGTTCATAATTTGACATATTTATATTCAATTCAGGAACACTAAATCAAATTTTGTTTACTTAAGATTTATCCTTGGTTGTTTATTTTGTTGGTAGCTATGCAAAAATATATTCGATAATTACTTGTTTTAAAAAGTATAAATAAAATAAGCTATTATTCTAATATGTAAAACTCAAGTTTTGTTTTTGAAGAAAAACATAAAAAATAAAAACAGATTTACTGGGTTTTTAATACTATATTATCCAAAAGGTTATGGGTCCAGTCACCGCGAGTGATTGTGTATAATATAGAAATACAATACAAAATAAAGACAATACCCAGTGGTGTGTCAAGTGTAAAACGGAATCTAAAACTATTTAATGGCGAAAACTATTTAATGCGGAAATTCAGACTTACAGAAATAATAGAACAAGAAGGTGCTAGTAAGGTGCTGTCCGAAGAACCACCAACACCATTTACCGACGAGTGGACAAAATGAGAGCGATTTGCAAGAGGTACAATAATAGAATATTTGGACAATATTGTATCACAGCTACCGCCTGGTAGTGCGACAACAAGAGAAAGTAGGGGACACGTTTTAAATGTAAAATACTTTTCGGTCAGAATTTAACCAAATTTTGATATGTTCTAGAACTTGACCAATTGATCAAATGTCTTCATTGCCCGAAAGCTCAAAGCTCAACAGTTTTTGATATACAGGGTCTGCAATATCACTATTTGATACTTTCAATATATCATAAAATGGACATTTTGCCAATATTAACGCAAAACTTACTGGAATGTTATTTTTTGTGCTACTGGTTACAACCTTTTCTTTACTTTCATTATTTTGTTCATACACCTGATATACAGGGTGAGAGCAAATATATGTATCTGAAAAGAATTATAGGGTGGTATTGTTTTGATATTTTGGTGAATGGAAGTTAACACATATATATGTCCATTTAAATTATTATTGCAAGTTAAGTCCCTAGACGTCCGTTATACAGAGTGTTTCATTTCTTTAATAGATTTAATTGAGTATTATTATACTTCCTAGTTAATTTTCTGATAACTTAATTGAAATGTCTATATTAAAATAAACTATTTGCTAACTGTATATACCTACATAATAGTCACGATGTGTTTATACTGATACTGGGTGTCCAAGTACAAAGGACCAAAGCGATATCTTAAACTTCATATAGGTACGGAAAAACCGTTAACATAAAAATCCTTGCAATTGGATGTCGTTGCGAAATACAAAGCTTTTGGAGATTGACAGATAGAAAGGTTAGATGTGCTTCATTTATTATGCTCACTATTTTCTAATAAAGTTATATTTAGTATTTACTTATTCGTTTAAACCAAAACCGTAATGTGGTATTGCGCTTTTCTTCTGCTTTTATTCGTACAACTAAATTTTTTTCTGATTTTGCACTTTTCTTTCCGTTTTTCATACTACAATTATTATGTTTTTCTATTCCCAAACTTATAAAATAACAACAATATAGTAGGTGGCTATGAAACGTCAAAAATTAATCCACTAATTAAGTGATATTGTTGTTGCTTAGTTGCAAATCTACTTTTTGAATTAAAATCGTTGAAGAGTTTATGTGAAACATGAATCAAATTCCATGTTTTGCTTGTGGAAATGCTTCAGTTACTAGGGTTATGGTGAAAATAAGTGGTGAGGTAAATGCAAGAAAGCAGGAAATTGTGATTGCACATCGCCGCGAACCAAATCTACATACGGGTCATAATAGAAGAAACTCGAATCTGCAATGTCTGCAATATTTCTATTGTAAGGGAAATTCAAGCAATAGACAATAACCCAAATTGTTTGCGATTAAATGTGCTACAAAGGTCAACTCACTTATGCTCATTTGTAAAGTTGAAAAGTTCGTTACCTTAAATTTGAATGTATATTATTAGGTGGTCGCATGTACAATTTGATGCTGCATCGATTCGGTATTACTTTCTCTATACCTGTTTCAAACGGTTTTCTTGTTAATTATATGTTTTATAAAAATTGATGAAAATTCAAAAGTTACTGTTTTATTTTGACAGGAATCAAAATTACATTCTCAAAACATTATCAGCTCCAGATTTTTAGTATTTATTTAGAGTTGGTGATTTTACAATTTTTCAAGTACGCATTCAAGATAGAAAGTGCACTACATACACTACACACACACACATACACAAATTTTTAGTTACAAGACAACACACACACACACTATACACACATAGACATGAATAGACACAGACACACAGACACAGCACAGACACACAGACACACAGAAAAACACAGACACACAGACACAGACACACAGACACAAGACACAAGACACAGTCACACAGACACAGACACACACAGACAACAAGACACAGACACAAATGCAATGTACTTAACTTATTTAGGGCAACTAACTAAACACGAATCGGTATACAAAATAAAAGACTAGCACCATTTCTCCTTGTGAAATGAATATTAAGAACAATACGAAAACAACTTAGAATTTTAGCATCGTTTTTATCCGGAAATTATATTTGCACTCAAAACAAAATTATTATTATAAAAGATCATATACACCATTAATTTCCCATTTAATAAAAGAAAAATTTGATGAATTGTTCAATTAAATATAATTTATTAAAAATGAAAATTTATAATTATCAAAACTTCCATTAATTAATTTACGTAATTTTTCTTTTGACTGAATTGAACATAATCTAATCATTTTATAATTATTCATGATTCATTTTTGATTTTAATTCTCAATATATGAAGAAAATCATTAAAATCAAAATATTTTATTCGTATGATAAAAGATTACATCATGCTTTGCAATTTTTATAATACCAGAGTTCTCAAAGATTATTTGTACAGAATGTATTTATATTTATAACAATTATTTAGTAATTTAAACTAGTTTTTAAGATATATTTTATTTAACCCTATCATTTTAACTGTTAATAAACATTTGTATATTTTTTATTTTTTTACATTTTGGTAGAATTTTATTGTAAACAACCTCGGTTTAGTTATTCCGAGCATAATTAAAAAATAACTTGGCGTCCGAGATCATTTTTATTAGTGTTACATTTTTATTATTTATGTTATGAAACAAGCATAAATTTGTGGTAATTAAGCAAATCAAAGAATGAACCAATTACGTTAATTACTGAGTTCATATTGTAAACGGTTTTATCTCCAGTTAGTTAACGATATGTATTGAGAACATTTTACATTATTTCCTTATTATATTATTAAACACTTTTATATTTTATATTACCACTATTTTATAACGTAAAATAACGGAACAACTATTTATTTCTACATAACTATTCTAACACTACTCTGATTGTAACGCAAGTATCACCTGCGAATGAAACGTAACGAAATCTTGAATTAAAATTATTAGTGACAACAAACAAAAAAAATCCTATACATCTTTACAGAATTGGATTCTAAATTTTAACTTGTAATAAAAAACTCTAACATTCTCAAATAGCAACCCAAACAAATTTCTCAAAATACGGTTACTTTAATCGACATGAAAATTTATTCGATGAATTTTTAACTACCATATTCTAAATATCTTAACCATTAAAAAAACGTTTAACCAATTTCAATACTCAATACAAAACATTGTAAATATTTTGACTTTTAAAACCAACATTTTGAAAAACGAGAAGAAAAATTAAAAATTAAAATTTTCACGCCCGGTGACAGGATAAAGGCTAACAATGAAAAATGTCATAACCAAAGAACAAATTTAACAAAATTTAATCAAGTTATTATGAGAGTGTAAAGTTGTGAAAAACTTTAATTTGAAATTGATAAAAGCATTCACATATAGAAACTTGACATACCAATTAAAGATCTAGTCAAATCTAACAAAGAAATTTTTTTGTTAATAAGTGTAATTGTGTTTTTACAGTGAAAACACAATGTAGTAGATTTTAATCTTAACTACATACGTTAAATTATTGTAGTACTCTGGTAACTTAACATATTTAATTTGTAAAGAATTTACCGATAAAAATAGCGTTTACGTAGCATATTGTTTTTCTACTTTTCTGGGATGGTACTCGTAAGATAGTTTATGTGCAGAAAATTGTATTTAAATACATTATGACATATGCATACTCTCTTGCGTTAACCTAAATTGTTTGCTATTACCTTAATTTAAACTCGCACGCTAACTTTATACAATATAATTACACTTGCATTTGACATTTAATATTTTGGTAGTGCAGTTTAATTATGACATAATTACTTGTATATTATGTAATAAAACGAAACGTAACACAAATAGTGTCTTAATATATACTATCTAGAAAAAGATGAGAAATTAGTCTTTATTTATAATACCGAAACCATTACAGTTCTACTTATCATTATTTATTTGCAGAACGTAATCGACGTTGTTATTTCTGTCAGAAAAAACATTGTAGCTTCGTCTTCAATAATATTATTTCATTTCGAACTAAAAATAAATCAGTTCGTAAAAAAGGTTCTCAACAGGATAAATTTGTAGTTAAAATTTACTATTGTTAAAGCTTTGCATTCTATATTGCTGTATTTGTATTTACAGAATACGTGTACTCATTTACCATTTTCTTAATGTTGATTATTACTTTTCACACCGTATTTTTCAAGTATAACTATAATATGCCATTAGATTACTTCACAAAACTAAAGTTCTGTATTTTATGCATGTATTTAAAGTAAAAAAAGTTAACCAATGACAGATTTATTTTTGTTGTTGGTAAATTACACTATCCTCTACTCGGGTGCAACAATTAATTATTCGCAATTAAGTATATGGTCGGACAAGTTTGAGTGACTTTTGTTGCAATCAAACATTAAACTTTAATTCATCAGTTCGATCATACTATTTGATTCAGTACGAAATGATATCCATGATTTAAATTATGTGAGATGATCTATATGTCCAATTAGAGTTAGTTAACAAAATAGATGTACCGTTAGATAACAAATTTCCGATTTCAACCTTCAACTTTGTGCTTTTTGAAAGTTTTTTTAAATTTTTCAGAAATACAGAAACAGTTGTATTCTGGATACGTTTTTTTGTTCCAAATTAAACTAATTTCCCATTGATGCCGAATGCAAACTCTTGTAGTAAGCAATACGGTTTTATAGAAATTATATTACACCAGGGCATAACTTTAAATTTTTTTCCGCATGACCTAATTCCTATACGGCAATACAATGCGCTTTAAAAGCTTACTTTTACGAAAGTTACTTGTTAGTGCTTTAAAATTTATCAAATACAGAAAAAGTTGGCTTGGCCAGAAAGTTAAATAATTTTGTCGTCGACTAGTATTAGAATGCCTTGGTTATTAATATCAAAATCGTAAATAATTTGTCACTTTATGGCATCATTGCTGTACCGTTGTACCATAAAGTCGTCTTGACGACGAAATACAAACAAAGAAATTGAACAAATTATAAACGTATATTAATACTACAGTTAGAATATATGTAATTAATGTAATATTAAAAAAAATATTGTATACTGATGTTAACATTAATGGTGGAATTTCCGGTAATTGAAATTCCCCCAGATGTTTCAAGAAGGCATTCGCTTGAACAGCTTGAAGATGTTGATATATATATATATATATATATATATATATATATATATATATATAGAGAGAGAGAGAGAGAGATAGAGAGAGAGAAGAGAGAGAGAGAGAGAGAGAGAGAGAGAGAGAGAGAGAGAGAGATGGTTAGGAATAAGATTAATACATGGGCAAGAGTTAACAAGCTTATATTCTTTATAGAGGGCAAATTTAAATAGATTGGAGAATATATGCACTGCGTTTTATTAGTAGACGAGTGAGAGAATATGGTTTTAATTTAACGAAACAGGCTTTGTGGAATTTGCACAAGTTTGTTTATTCATAAAAGGCAATGAGCTATACCAGTAGCATGTGAGGAAAGTCAGAATGATTGATATTTGTGAGTACGATTTGTTTCGTAGTAAATTTTACAGTTTATTCAAATTATTTAAACAATTTAGAAACCTTACAGGTATTATTCACATGAAGTAGGTTTATAATAATATGTAGAACATATATAGATTTAGTTACAATGCAAGAACTATATAAACTTTAAAAAAGGGTTATGATACGAACACTGTATAGTTATAATTCACAGACAAAGTGTACAAAAAGTGCAGGAGAAGTGGTAGTGCGTTATAAACATTAACTAGAATAGGAACAACATGTCTACAATGAGATATTTTATATAAAATTACATTTTGTGTATAAAATTTACATAAAGGTGTTAAACAATATGGATTTCTGAATTGACACAGTTTTAGACTATAGAGTGAAAGTAAACAGTGTTAATGTTAAAGACAGTTATAAAAACTTCATAAAGTAACATTTCAAGTGATTTGGACGTTTTAAACGCAAGTTATGAGTAAAATTGTAATAAATTAGGTTAAGTATTAATTTTAAGAATTTTGCAAATTCATAGTTTTGTTAGGATAATTTAAGCTTAAAATAAATTATAAAAGCAATTAAAAGAAGGTTTCCCTCGTTTTTCATAAATAAATTTACAATGTACAAGTTATATGAACATAAAATTAGAAAAGCGTGGTTAACTACCTAAAATTATAATACGAAAAAGGAATTTCTGCTAAAATTAAGTTATATGGTTTGAAATAAATGTATTCTGGCACGGTTTTTCATGTAGATTACAAATATGTAATTAGTTTAGGTGTGAAATATAGAATTTGTTAGATATATGTAAAATTAGATTATAAATTGTCAAATTGAAAGGCTTCGAAGCAAAATAAGGCTTGTGAGGTATGCGGAATTTTGCCCTGATTCCGAATCTGTTTTCAAAAAGTAAATCCGACTTATTTTACGAAAGTTATAGCATAATTTGTATTTTAGTTAAGTTAACAATTTTGTTTAGACCAATCAGATGCTCGGATCATTTGTATGATGGTACAGAAAAAGTTGCAATTTTGGTAGCTAAGAGAAATGTATAAAAAGAATTGCTCCTGATTTCTCTCTCTCTTACTCTCTTTACTCTTGCTCTTGCTTTTATTTTTGCGCTCTTGCTTTTTGAAATTTTTATGACTAACAAGTAAAAGTGTTAATATTGTTGGTGTTAACATGTAAGTTACAAGTTACGTTTATAGTATCGGATTTTTGAAACGCGATCAATAAAGAGTCGAGACCTCAGAAACAATTGTTTTAACATATAACTAAATTTAAAATTTAGGTTACCGATATAAATTGTCGATTATAATAAAATTGTTTCGATTTGAATTCGTGTTCAAATTTCGGTTGATGTTTTTTTTTCTTCGTGTTAATAAAATTATTCAGTTATTCGGAGTTGATGTTTATTTTCTTTGAAAGCGACGCATAGTGTTAATAAACTAAATTCCATAACGGGATCTAAAATAAAAGTGAAATTAATTAAAATTTATATGAAAATGAAATATAAATTTAATATCGAAAAGTTTTATAAAAATTTAAACCAACATTTAAATATACGATTTAAAATAAAGTGCTTAATGGAAAATATATAAGCAATATTACGATACATCATATTTACCACAAAGAAAGGTCGTTCATCAACAAATTGGATTTGGATGAATTATGGAAATGTATACAGCACCATTGTGAACAGCAAAGCAGTATCATCGGCTACACATGGGAAGAAGTCTACGTACAATATTCAAATATGGAACCAGCCAAATGAAAACATCTTTGGAAAAATACAGTAACACATGTGAGTGAAATTTGATTTTCATAACCCATTTATTGCATCGATTATTCGTTTGATTTCCTGTATTTATGTTTTTACTGATGATATGTGTAAATGTTTGTGCGACAACATGGTATAAATATCTGTAAGGTAAATGAACCGGTGTTATTATCAACATTATCATTTTATTTTTGAACAAAACAGAATTGAACTCACATATTTTAGATCGTTTATCGACATTTTTGACAGGCTGCATTTTAATTAATTCAGTTAGGACGCTACGCATGCGTTATTGTGCAGGTTTAACTAAGGTCTGTTTCATATACCAACCAATGTTTATAATTTACAATTTATTTGACAAAGAACATTTCCACGTTAGAAATGAAATTTTCCTTGATTTCACAATTACGTTAAGTTATTAAAATAACTTCAAAGATTAAATTATTTTTATTTTATTTATTTGCCAACAATAAGCGTAAAAGCTAATGAACTCTATCCACAATTGAGATAATTTGAGCTAGTTCGGTGCAGTATAATTTGATTATTAAAATAAGAATTATTAAATTAAAGTATATTTATTTTTAATTATTTAGTAAATTATATATATATATATATATATATATATATATATATATATATATACATTGAGATGGTTAGATAAGTTTAAGACAGGGATTTGAGAGTTTAAACTTGTAATTTCTATATAGAACAATTTGAGATCAATTACAGCACATTTACAATGCATTTATTTGAATTATTTTGGAAACGATTGAAAGAAAGTTGATTTGTTTTGATGAAACAGGCTTAATAAGATTTGTACAAGTTGGTTCAGTCATAAAAGCATTGTGCTTAAAATGTCAGAAGGTTAAATAAAGTTGTATCTGTAAGTACGATTAAGTTCGTAGATATTGTTTCATTAAATTTACAGTTCACATAAAGTATTTTTGGCATTTGGGTATTTTACAGGTGTTTAACACACAGTTTAGAGTTATGATTATATTAGGACATAAAGTTAGGTAAAATGCAGTAAAGATGTAAAATTTGAGAAATTACAGTACGAACTTGTTTTAATTATTACTCACAATATTAATGGTGGATGTGCAGAAAAAGTGAAAAGTATATAGTAAACATTAAGCACAATGTAGAATAATTTAACATAAATATATTTACATGCAAATACATTTTTGTAAGATTTTTAATGAAATGTAAACAATAATTATGTGACTAAAATTTTTGATACAAGTAAAGTGAACATAGAAAATATTAAAGACAGATTTTATAAGTTGTGTGAATAACATTGTGATTAATTGACGTTAAATGCAAATTATTTGAACATTTAAATTAAACAATTAAAATTATTATTAATTTTATTAAATGAGATTAATCAAATTTATTATGGAATACCCTGCACGCGCGATTCAGCCGCTGACTAAATTATTATGTTTTATGAACGAACAACATGTAATTAATTAATTTTATTAAATACATAAATAAAGTTTAATTGTCTATATTTTATTGTTATTGTTCGTATCGATTAATTTTGTCTTTTATGTATGTAGCTGATTATTCGTTCATAACAAAAACTTATAATAATTTAATATTAGTCAAGTTGCTTTGGTATGTGTGAATCCTTACGATATTGCAGGCTCACATTCCATTAATATAAGTAATTTGATTTTAATCTCATTATATTTAGAATTTACATCAGTTCTACATACATAAAGACAAAATTTGCATCGATTGGGGCTTAAACCTTGGTGGCGCAGTTGGTTGGCGCGGTACTCTAGCAAAGTACAGGTCGTAGGTTCAAACCCTACCCGAGTAAACTTTTTATTTATGTATTTAATAAAATTAATAATAATTTTTAATTACATATTTGCCTTTGAACTTATTCGTTCATAACAAAAACTTATAATAATTTAATATTAGTCAAGTTGCTTTGGTATGTGTGAATCCTTGCGATATTGCAGGCTCACATTCCATTAATATAAGTAATTTGATTTTAATCTCATTATATTTAGAATTTACATCAGTTCTACATACATAAAGACAAAATTTGCATCGATTGGGGCTTGAACCTTGGTGGCGCAGTTGGTTAGCGCGGTACTCTAGCAAAGTACAGGTCGTAGGTTCAAATCCTACTCGAGGTAAACTTTTTATTTATGTATTTAATAAAATTAATAATAATTTTTAATTACATATTTGCCTTTGAACTTATTCGTTCATAACAAAAACTTATAATAATTTAATATTAGTCAAGTTGCTTTGGTATGTGTGAATCCTTGCGATATTGCAGGCTCACATTCCATTAATATAAGTAATTTGATTTTAATCTCATTATATTTAGAATTTACATCAGTTCTACATACATAAAGACAAAATTTGCATCGATTGGGGCTTGAACCTTGGTGGCGCAGTTGGTTAGCGCGGTACTAGTAAAGTACAGGTCAGGTTCAAATCCTACTCGAGGTAAACTTTTATTTATGTATTAATAAAATAATAATTTTAATTACATATTTGCCTTTGAACTTATTCGTTCATAACAAAACTTATAATAATTAGGTTATTTTTAAATTTAAGGTTTTTGCAAATTTATATTTTTATAGAGTAATGTGAGCTTAGAATAAATTGTTAATGTAATTAATAGGAGGTTTTCCTCATTTCCATGCAGTAATTTACATACAAGTCATTTGAACATAAATTTAGTGAAAGTTAACTATAAAATTTCCTATGCTAAACAGAATTTTCCTCTAAATTTAAGATTTTGAACATATACAAATGTTTAATTCAAATTTTCGTGCAGATCACGAATATGTATTTAGTTTAAGTGTTGAAAGTAAGATTTTAGATATAAGCAAATTTAGTTTAGAATAAGTCAATCGTAAATTTTTAACAGATTATATCAAGTGTGGTATCATTTTGGAATATTGCACAGATTTCATTTCTGTTTTAAATTTAAATCAGTAGCTTAATAAGAAAGTTATAGCATAATTTATAATTTAGTTAGGTTTTCAAATTTATTTTGACCAATCACAGACTTGGTTACCTTTGTTTGGATTTTGAAAAATTGAAATTTTGTAACTAACAGAGGTATATAAGGAATTGTTCCTGAACAGACTCTTTCTTCCATTTGTTTTGCAAAGTTTAAATTTTATTGACAAAGTGTTTGTTGCGTTAAATAACCACGTTTATTATCGGAAATTTAATACGAGTTTAACGAAGAGACGAAAAGTTCAGAAACAATTGTTATTAACCTAATTTCTTAAATAAAGTTAGGTTTCCGATAAATTTCCATGTTCGTAAAGTTTATTACGATTTAAATTTAACAGTTGTTACGATTTATGTTTGTCGTGTTTAAAAGTTCGGTTGTAATTTATGTGGTGACGTTATCGAAAATAAAATTTATTCTTTTTTCAATTGATATTTTATTTGCTGACATATTAATAATTGTTCCATTTCGGATGCTAAAAGAAAAGTGATATTAATTTAAAAATTTTACAACTTGAAAACATTGATAAACCGAAAATTATTGAAACATTTTAAAACAATTAAATAAATATTATAATTAATAATTTAGTGTTGAGTGAAACATTTGCATTATAAGCACGTTTACCACAACAAAAGCAACCATTAATGAGGGACAGTAATTATTTACTGCAGCAGCAAACAGAATGGATCAATAACTTCGATCACCGATTGAAGGAGCCTACGTGTAATTGGAACTAGCTGTATGAACACATCCTTTGCAGATAATACATGTGAGTTAATTTTTAATTTAACCCTTATTTGTATTCATTATTTGTGTGATTTCGCATTTATTATTTTATGTAAATGTTATGCAATAGCTGTAAACATCTGTAAAACAAGTAAAATTTAGTCTTCTTTCCAAATTTCAATCAATTACAAAATTAAAATCATTTTAGAAGGCCATTTAAAATTTGACAGTGGTATTTGAATTTAATACGCAACGCATGCGTTATTACAAACTTTAGTAAGGCTCATTTAATACAAGATATTTGATATAACGTAATCACATAATAAAGAACTATTTAATAATTTTAGTAGTACTTTAAATGCAATTTAATTCAATTCAATTCATATAATAAAACATTAAATACGCACCAAAGTAAATCCCAACAAATAGAACTCTATCCAACAGAGATTTGAGCTAGTACGGTGCATAATGGGTAATTAATAACAAATCAATTTGAATTATATCAACAGTGATTTTGAACGATATATTTTAACATCCCAATATATATATATATATATATATATATATATATATATATATATATATATTTCTGGTTACTCATTTGTTGTACGCTACTAGATCCAAAGGTTTTGGCAATTTTCTTCTTGTTTTCGATGGAGTCTGCCACGTACCCTTCAGCAACAGGAACCTTTTTGCCAATCCCCATGCCGTTTTAAATTTCTAATGTCAGCTCCACTGTCTGCCAAGATTGTGGCAGAAGTTCTACGAAATGAATGCCCTGTGTATTGATTTGCATTGGGAATATATGAATACTTGGCAATCTATTGGGGAATCTGACCAAATGTGTTGATGCCAATAGGATTACAGGTACATTTACACCCATTGTGGAATAAAAAAAACTTTTCAATCTTCACGTGCTTCGGTCTTAAACTCATGTACTTCTTAATGAGGTCAATATAATTTACTCTAGTGTCATCGTTTAATATGGTAAAAACCCTGGATCTATGTGTTTTGGAATATCTAATATAAACCACAAAGACAGAACCTTCTTCTTTAACATCCCCAACTCACAGATTGTACAATTCTATACGCCTGCGACCGCCAAACACACCAAATATTGCAACTACCTAAAATGTATAATAATAAAATATTCATTAAGAATAATCTAAAAAGTAAAAATTTACCTTCATAAGTAAGTATTTCTCGTTGGGTGCTTCAAGAAAAAGTTAAGTAGGTGCTTTTTTGAAAACACTAATAACTTGTGTGGTATGTACCCAACAGAACAGTTTTTCAAGAATGCTGAAAGTTTTGAAAACTTGCTGGTGTCCACATCCTTTATGAGACGTAACATACGTTTTAATTTGGAGTACATGCACCATAATAAAGACGATATGTAGTTTTTCGAATAATAAAATAAATACAAAGAACTTTTAATAAATGATGTAATGAACTTACCTGATCAAGGAAATACGCAAGCAAAGCGTTATCTGTAACAGTTTCCGTATTATTCTTGCGCATCCACTCAATAAATCTGTCGAACTCTTTCTTATAAACGATTTCGGACTTTTTAGGTATCAGACTCAACTCAGCTTCTGGTTTTTTAAGGATTTCTTCATCCACGCCTGAATCCACTTTTGCAAAATTTATTTATTTACAAAAAATAAATGACACTTATAATGCAGAACTGTGGCACCTATAATAAGACCGTTCGTGAACTCCTGTGAAATGATGTTTGTTTTTGTAACGATCTGAAATTATTATTTCATTTAAATTGTGTCTCAAAGTGGCTAGTTCGACGACAAAATGGCATATGAAATTCGTTTATAATGCGGGATTATGGCATTCGAAACTCCTGCCATAATCCCTTGCATTATAAACTAATTTCATAATATACTATTATGATTTCGTTTTTATGGCAGTCAGTGCAAGTATAAAATGTATTTTGTATTATCGCTCTGTTTATTAGGAGTTTGTATATATGCTCGAGTTTGCCGAAGTAGCTACAGACGAAAACCGATTATTTCCGTATTCATTTACTAACACCACACCAACATCCTGAAATAGTGTCTTTGAGTAGGTTTGCCAATAGGTCTCTTTTGAAGAGAACATGTTCTTTTTTTATTATTTATGTAAATGTTCTTTTTTTTAAATTTTGGTAATTAATTAAAAATTATTATTATTTTTATTAAATACATAAATAAAAAGATTACCTCGAGTAGGAGTTTAACCTACGACCTGTACTTTGCTAGAATACCGCGCTAACCAACTGCCCCATCGAGATTCAAGCCCCAATCGATGTAAATTTTGTCTTTATGTATGTAGAACTGATGTAAATCATAAATATAATCAGATTACAATCAAATTACGTATATTAATGGAAGGTGAGCCTGCAATATCGCAAGGATTCGCACATACCAAAGCAACTTGGCTAATATTAAATTAAAGTATTATAAGTTTTTGTTATGAACGAATAAGTTCAAAGGTAAATGTAATTAAAAATTATTATTAATTTTATTAAATACATAAATAAAAAGTTTATCTCGAGTAGGAAATTTTGATCTAGTCAACCTAGTGTTGACGTGTTGCCAGTCTGATATAATAAATAATAATTGTAAAAAACGTGTATACTAATAAGTGCAATTAGAATTTGTTTTTAAATTACCAATCAAGTTATATAAGATAATATAATAATTATATTATATAATATAATTATTATAAAAACGTGTATAGGATTAAGTTTATACAGAAAATAAATTTATTGAAAAAAATGTTCTTACAATTTTGGGATACACGTAAACTTTCACCATTATCACATATAATAAAATACTTAAGATAAGTATTTTATTTGTGATACACGTGTCTCATAATTTTAATTAAAGAGTATGTGTACCAATTTTCGAGTCAATCTATAAATAGAATAGAAAGCTTCACAAAAAAATTCAACCCCCCATTTCACCCTCTTAGGGGTGGAATTTCCAAAACCCTTTCTTACTGGATACCTACACTTCACAAACAATAAACACACCGTCCAAATTTCATGTCTCTAGGACCAGCGATTTAGGCTGCGCGTTGATATATCAGTCAGTGAGTCAGTCAAGACTTTGAATTTTATATATACAGATTTATACAGGGTGTCCCGTAACTTTTGCAACAAACCTCGGGATGTGAAAGTATACCTCTAAATATGAAAACCTTAAGTAAACGTAATTTTATTTAGTGTTCCTGAATTGAATATGAATATGTCAAATTATCAACGCGAATTATACCACTGAAGTAAAACAATAAATAACTTTATTTGTAACCAGAGTTAAAAAGAATGAATAAGATCATCAGATATGTATAAGAATTAAAAAATAATTGTATACATGGTGTCTCGTAAATATTAAAACAAACGTCGGAAGGTAAAAGTACACCTCTAAATGAGATGCGTCGTTTATTAGATACAGGTCGTTAAAGAAAAAAATTTTTTTTCATTTTTTGCCCGTAACTCCTAAAATATACATAAATGAGATTCGGTTGACTTATAAGACATAAGGAATGACGTGTTGTGCAATGTATGAGGTAATTTTTAAATACGTCAGAGGTGTAGATATAGGGGTTATCTGAAGTATTTAACCCTGTAACTTCTACGTCACTTACATAAAATTTCAGTGGGAGTTTTTAAATACCTAAGTCTTTTACACGAAAAATGTTTACCTTGTGTAAAGCTCTAAAGTAAGTAGTTTTCGGGAAAATTGGAATATTATGAGAAGATACATATCTTGTTCCCGGCATTTATTAGTTGCAAATTAACAATCTAGTAGGTAAGTAGAATTCACAATATTTTAGAAGCGAATTTCAAAAATACTGTCATTATTTAAATGACAGTTTAATTTGAAACTTTTCAAATAAACATGAATAATTTTGAATATTTAACCAATATGCAACTCATTTACGGTGAAACTAATTGCAATGGCCATGAAGCTGTGCGTTTGTATACAGAACGGTTTTCTAATCGTCAACCTCCGTACCATTCAACTTTTGAAAGAATTCATTGTCGATTAAGAGAATATGGTTCTTTGAAACGTCCTGGTGGTGCTGGTCGTCCAAGAACAATTCGCACGGTAGCTCTTGAAGATGCAATTTTGAACCGAATTAATAATCAGCCCGATACTAGCATTCGTGGATTGACTAATTTCGTGAACGCTAGCAAATCAACTGTCTGGGGAGCTGTGAGTGAGGAATTACTTTATCCATATCACATACAAAAGATTTAAACAATGACTCCAGCAGATTATCCTCATCGTCTGGATTTTCCCAATTGGTACATTCAACAAAATCGAAATGAACCTGATTTTCTTCGAAGCACTCTGCTCTGTTTACCGATGAGGCATGTTTTACCAAAGATGGTTATTTCAATAGTCGCAACAGCCAAATTTTTTTATTATGAGAATCCCCACGCTATTACTTTAGAAAAGGATCAACACAATTTTTCCATTAATATTTGGAGTGGTATTATCGACAATACTATACTAGGGCCATATTTATTGCTTCCAATACTAAATGGTGATTATTATTTGAATTTTCTAAGAATAATTTTACCTGAGTACTTTGGCGATTTACCTTTAAACGTTCGCCGTTGTTTCAACATGATGGGACACCTGATCATTTTTATAGGAATGTTCGACACCATTTATTCCTCATTTTATCTTAAGTTATTATTGTGCATCAAGAAGAGATTCACTATTTAGGTGCACCATATAATAATATTCCAATTTTCCCGAAAACTACTTACTTTACACAAGGTAAACATTTTTCGTATAAAAGATTTTAGATATTCAAAAACTGCCACTGCAATTCATGTCATGCCAGTGACGTAGAAGTTACACGGTTCAACACTTCAAATGACCCCTATATCTAAGCCTCTGACATATTTAAAAATTACCTCATACGTTGCAAAACACGTCATTCCTTATGTGTTATAAGTCAACCGAATCTCATTTATGTACCTTCAATATTTTAGGAGTTACGGGCAAAAAACTTTAACTACCTGTATCTAATAAACGACGTATCTTCAAGGCTACGTTTATGGGAACTTTTTTCGTATTTAGAGGTATACTTTCACCTCCCGATGTTTGTTGTAATATTTATGGGACACCCTGTATACAATTATTTTTTGTCATACGTATGTGATGATCTTATTCATTCTTTTTAACTCTTTGGTTACAAATAAAGTTTATTCTTTTACTTCAGTGGTGTAATTCGCGTTCATAATTTGACATATTTATATTCAATTCAGGAACACTAAATCAAATTTTGTTTACTTAAGATTTATCCTTGGTTGTTTATTTTGTTGGTAGCTATGCAAAAATATATTCGATAATTACTTGTTTTAAAAAGTATAAATAAAATAAGCTATTATTCTAATATGTAAAACTCAAGTTTTGTTTTTGAAGAAAAACATAAAAAATAAAAACAGATTTACTGGGTTTTTAATACTATATTATCCAAAAGGTTATGGGTCCAGTCACCGCGAGTGATTGTGTATAATATAGAAATACAATACAAAATAAAGACAATACCCAGTGGTGTGTCAAGTGTAAAACGGAATCTAAAACTATTTAATGGCGAAAACTATTTAATGCGGAAATTCAGACTTACAGAAATAATAGAACAAGAAGGTGCTAGTAAGGTGCTGTCCGAAGAACCACCAACACCATTTACCGACGAGTGGACAAAATGAGAGCGATTTGCAAGAGGTACAATAATAGAATATTTGGACAATATTGTATCACAGCTACCGCCTGGTAGTGCGACAACAAGAGAAAGTAGGGGACACGTTTTAAATGTAAAATACTTTTCGGTCAGAATTTAACCAAATTTTGATATGTTCTAGAACTTGACCAATTGATCAAATGTCTTCATTGCCCGAAAGCTCAAAGCTCAACAGTTTTTGATATACAGGGTCTGCAATATCACTATTTGATACTTTCAA
>JARFJB010002231.1:4097500-4102500 GCA_036346205.1 Vesta saturnalis | reverse complement strand
AATCCAAGTAAAAGGAGAACAAAATGTGAAAACTAACATTAGGTTTGGATTTATCACAGATTGTAAAATTCTAATGAAACAAAACTTACCATATTAAGAGAAATTATGGCTGTCATTAAAATAGAGTGACCTTGTAGATAGAATTGATTTTTATTAAAAAATTTATGTATAAGGTAGTCGGCTTTGTAACAAAACACTTTGATTCGAGGTGGTAAATAGTTCATGAACACATCAGTGGTAATCATGCTTTTCAATTTGCAGCATTATATGTAATTGTCTATTTTCCAATTGCGGTTATGGAGATCTAAACTGTAACGATCCTGTCCACAACTGTATTATCATTGTTTATAAATTTCCCCTATAAATACCCGACCCCTCGCATATTCAACTTACACACTTTTCACTTTTAACTTTTATTTAAATACCAGACCTGTCCATCATTATTCATATTTTGCACTCATACCAGACCAGCATTCTTTTAGTACCCAAAAATCAGATCTACCTGTCCTGCCAGAACCTACCACCTTTTTTTTACACTATCATCATCCACCGCTTACATTCATTGATCACATATTCCTATAACAACCCTTTTCAGAGCCACGTCTATATAAAACGCTCTTGGCCGCTGTTAGCACCGAGTCCGGTATATAAACGTTCCTAAGGTACGTAATACTTAGTTTTCCGGAAGCACCGCCCCGTATTACTAATTATTGCGACCCCTGAAACTACATACAATTGGATACAACCACCCTCCACAAAAGAAAGATTATAATTCTGACCAACATCTTGATTGTAACTGTACCGAGTGGACTACTGAATTATTACAAACGACGTAGTTATTTCGACGGAGTCCTGCCCGGAACATATAACTACTTCCACGCAAACCAACCCCTTTGACACATAAATACCCCCTTAATGGTGGCCGGCAATCGAGGCTCCCTTCCCTTAATTCTGCTCCAATACCACCTGTCAGTACTTTTCGTCCTTAAATATACCCTCTTACATCCACTCAGTACTACATTATCCACCTTTACCTCAGCATCATCATAATTAAAGCCGATTTTCCATTACCCCTGTATATCTCCTGCGATTCCACTCCAGATCATTTCACTGTCATAAAAGTCCATCCTGCTGATTTATATTTCATTCAAGCATACCTAACTAATATCAAACTAATTAATTATACAGGTTTAGAAGCCCCAATTTCAAAACCACATGGTCCTTATCCTAACCAAATTTTCTACATAATTAGGATAATCCTAAACACAGTCACCCGTTGTAACATCTCGTGTAACCACCAAATCACTCACCAAAACATTAATACACCCACACGACCCGTACCCTTTTAATTAACATTTGTTTAAGATTTCATTTCAGGTAAAAAAACAACATTTAGTTAATCAAATATTTTAGAGCTTCACTCATAGAGGGCGAGACAAGCGCGAAGAAAAGTTGCAAGTGGCGTCCCTAGCAACGATAAAAATAGGACCAACCAGAATTACTTTTTATTTTTCATTATTTATTGTTTTGTTATTTATCCAAGATATTTTAAGCTAATTTCATTTATTACATAGGATTTTACTTATTTTATATTATTTTGTATAATAAAAACTTTTGTAACCATTCTGTTACATGTTAATTACTTATTCACAAAATAGTGGGACGTTTAAACACCGATCCAGAAGATAAGAGACTCAAGAGTTACCAGAAGTTTGTTTGTAGACCTGTAACGCCACAAAACCACAAGCAGTTTAAATTGAAACTGTACGATTGGTTTATTCGGCATAGGTACAATGCATATTTAATGTACAGGGTGGCCAAATTTCGATGTTCTAATAGGAAATCTCGTAAACTATAATTCGTATGAAAAAATGAACGTCCCATCCCTGATCTCTTTTTGTTTTGAGAAAAACTGAATAGTGCATTTCAAACTTGGTTAACTTCTTTTGTTTTCGAGTTATGGCCAAAAATTCAGATTTTCGGGTTTTCATGTTATCATCGCCACATCTCGCTTAATAATGGATATAGAAAAAAATCATTTCTAGGTTCTTTAGGCACTTTTTTGATAAAATTGCAGTGGTGTAGTCAATTCTTTAAAAATATTCTTGAAATTCGAGTTATAGCATAAAGTTGTATTTTTTTTATATAGAACTTGTAGTTGGCTATGGCATCAAAAAATTACTGATTTTGTTCTGATAGTTTTTTGGGACATAAAAATTTCACGTTTGGAGAAAAAATAGTTTTTAGTATAAGTAGGCTAGTATCATTTACAATCTTTCTGATAAAACAAGGTAGGTACCTAATTGTCATTGCGTTGTTACAAAACTGGCAGTTTCATGACATTTTGTTTATTATCAACTTAAAAGTACAAAATATGGCTTTTGAAGATAATGAAAAGTTTGATATATTAGAATATTTTATTCAAAGTAATAATTCTGAAGTTGCAAGTGAATTATATTTTAATCGTTACCCTGAAAGAAGCTTAATAATTCTATTTTCAAACGATTAAAAGAAAGTCTGATACATCATGGGACTTTTGACAAACCAAGAACAAAAAATTATAATATTGAAATGCTGTGGAAGTTTCCATCGATGTTATCGGAATTGTAGCTGCAAATCCTTCGATTACAAGCCGTCAATTTGAGGCCGAGTCTGGTATACGAAGAAGTAGAACATTGTCAGTTCTAAAAAGATACAAATTCATACCATATAAAATAAGAAAATAACATCTCCAACCAACAGATCCTGCATGACGCCTAGAATTTTGTAATTGGTAAGCTCAGTAAATAGAGCAAAATGCATTATTCTCAACAAATATTGTTTGGACCGATGAAGCGTACTTTAGTAGTAGGCCGGGATTTCCAATCGACACAACGAGCACTGGTGGTCCGACATTAATCCGCACCGTACCAATGACGTTTAAAAACAGGGATGCTTCGGTTCTAATGTTTGGTGTGCCCCATTCGCAAATCGCATTTTAGCTTATCACATTTATGAAAGAAAACTGAATGGTTAACGATATTCTAAAATTTTAAAGCAACACATAGTCGAAGATTTTTAAGTGACTTACGGCTCAACATTTGACAAAACATATTCTCAACAAGATGGGACACCCCCTCACAATAGTAGAAACGTCTCTGAATTGTTAAACATCAATTTTCAATATAAATGGATACAAACCAATGGGCCTGTGAGGTAGCCACACGTTCACCCGATTTAACGCTCCTAGATTTTTTCTTTTGAGGGCTCATTAAAGATATTATATAAAAAAAATAATAATAATATAAACCAACTAAGACAAAATTTTATACAGTGTGTTAATTCTGTCTCTAATATTCATATTTACAACGCAATTCCGAATGTTTCAAAGCGATGTTAACTATGTGCATCAATTTGAAAATTTAGCTTAAGTAGCTTTATATATAATTATAAAGTATCATGTAGTTTATTTAACAACATGTTCAATATTATAGTTATTTGTGCTTGGTTTGTAAAAAAGTTTCACAATGAATGAGTTTTTTATAAATAAATAATATTACTTTGAATAAAACATGTCCTAAAAAAACATTTTTTGCTAAAAAGCAGTAAAAATAAATAATTTGGCCCCACATGATATATCGTTGGAACCAGAAAAAAAGTTACTAATTTTTTGATGCCATAGCCAACTACGCGTTCCATACAAAAAATACATATTTCAAGAATATTTTTAAAGAAGTGACTACACCACCGCTTTATTATCAAAATAGTGCCTAAAGAACGTAGAAAATGTAACCATAAAATGAAAACCCGAATCTTTGGCCATAACTCGAAAACAAAAGACGTTAGCCAAAGTTGAAATGCACCGTTGAGTGTTTCTCAAAAAAAAGATGGAAGATACGAAGTTCATTTTTTCATACGAAAAATAGTTTACGAGATTCCATATTAAAACATCGAAATTTGGCCACCCTGTACATAACCATTGTCATAAGAATATTTCCTTTATTAGATCAAATGATAAAAATAAATAACTAGAGCGAATCCGTAATCTAAAGTATAAATAAAAAACAAATAAAAGTAAATAATTAAATAAACAAATAATTTATTTATTTATATATCGAACAACTAAAGTAAAAATAATTAAATAATTTTCTTTCTCATATAAATAACAGTAAATCGTGTAAGTAACAATCTAATTTAAATACGATGTAATTCAAATTATTAATATATATATATATATATATATATATATATATATATATATATATATATATATATATATATATATATATATATATACATAGTAAGTATACACATTTATACTACTATTTATATCTTTCTTGTCTCTGTCTGTCTTTCTTACTTCCTTTATTGTCTGGGCAGTAGACAAATACGTGCCAGCAATGTCCGGTAGTAGGACGATGCCGTTAGTAGGGAATGCTACATCGTCCGAGGCACGATTTGGCTAGTAACCGGTCTGCCTGCTAATTTAATTACTAAAAATTACAATACCAATTTGAAATTGTGAATGGAATAAATTAAAGGCAGCGTGATATCCTATGTGCATCGGAGATAAAGCGCAAGTGAAAGGATGCTGAGGAGAAGGAAGATGGCAGCCCAGCACTATGGTTAAGAGTTGAGACTGAAATGCATGGCGCTACAGGAGTTGGAGTGATCGTGAGTGAAAGAGCGAAAAGATGTGTCATACAGTACGAATGGGTATCACCCCGGATAATGTGGGTTAGAATGAAGGTGGAATTTCGAAATATTTTTCTAATTGCATGCTATGCACCGATGAATAGGAAAGAGACCAAGAGTGTGAGAACTTCAAATTTTTTGGTTAAATTTAAATGTTTTTAAAAGCAAGAATGTCCTTCTTTAAAAACCCTTGATTTTAAAAGGAATTTTAAAAATTACTATTTTAAAGTTTAAAACTTATTAAATTTGCAGTTTTTAGGTTTTAAATTTGGTGATGATTTTAAAATTTTTATGCAAACGGGCCGTTTAACGAAAAAGCCGGAAAA
>JARFJB010002231.1:3890000-4090000 GCA_036346205.1 Vesta saturnalis | reverse complement strand
AAACAAAACTTTTCATTTCGTTTTGTTTACTTTTACATTGCTTGAACTGTGTAATTAACTTAATTTATGTATTTTATCTTTTACAGTTTTCAATATTTCTTTCGTTTTAAATTCTGATTCGTTTTCTGAGACATTGCTGAAAGTTAATCCATTAATCCAAGTAAAAGGAGAACAAAATGTGAAAATTAACGTTAGGTTTGGATTTATCACAGATTGTAAAATTCTAATGGAACAAAACTTACCATATTAAGAGAAATTATGTGTCATTAAAATAGAGTGACCTTTGTAGATAGAATTGATTTTTATTAAAAATTTATGTATAAGGTAGTCGGTTTGTAACAAAACACTTTGATTCGAGGTGGTAAATAGTTCATGAACACATCAGTGGTAATCATGCTTTTCAATTTGCAGCATTGTATGTAATTGTCCATTTTCCAATTGCGGTTATGGAGATCTAAACTGTAACGATCCTGTCCACAACTGTATTATCATTGTTTATAAATTTCCCCTATAAATACCCGACCCCTCGCATATTCAACTCACACACTTTTCGCTTTTAACTTTTACTCAACTTTTATTTAAATACCAGACCTGTCCATCATTATTCATATTTTGCACTCATACCAGACCAGCATTCTTTTAGTTCCCAAAAATCAGATCTACCTGTCCTGCCAGAACCTACCACCTTTTTTTTACACTATCATCATCCACCGCTTACATTCATTGATCACATATTCCTATAACAACCCTTTTCGGAGCCACGTCTATATAAAACGCTCTTGGCCGCTGTTAGCACCGAGTCCGGTATATAAACGTTCCTAAGGTACTTAATACTTAGTTTTCCGGAAGCACCGCCCCGTATTACTACATTGGATACAACCACCCTCCACAAAAGAAAGATTATAATTCTGACCAACATCTTGATTGTAACTGTACCGAGGTGGACTTCTGAATTATTACAAACGACGTAGTTATTTCGACGGAGTCCTGCCCGGAACATATAACTGCTTCCACGCAAACCAACCCCTTTGACACATAAATACCCCCTTAATGGTGGCCGGCAATCGAGGCTCCCTACCCTTAATTCTGCTCCAATACCGCCTGTCAGTACTTTTCATCCTTAAATATACCCTCTTACATCCACTCAGTACTACATTATCCACCTTACCTCAGCATCATCATAATTAAAGCCGATTTTCCATTACCCCTGTATATCTCCTGCGATTCCACTCCAGATCATTTCACTGTCATAAAAGTCCATCCAGCTGATTTATATTTCATTCAAGCATACCTAATTAATATCAAACTAATTAATTATACAGGTTTAGAAGCCCCAATTTCAAAACCACATGGTCCTTATCCTAACCAAATTTTCTACATAATTAGGATAATCCTAAACACAGTCACCCGTTGTAACATCTCGTGTAACCACCAAAACATTAATACACCAACACGACCCGTACCCTTTTAATTAACATTTGTTTAAGATTTCATTTCAGGTAAAAAAACAACATTTAGTTAATCAAATATTTTAGAGCTTCACTCATAGAGGGCGAGACAAGCGCGAAGAAAAGTTGCAAGTGGCGTCCCTAGCAACGATAAAAATAGGACCAACCAGAATTACTTTTTATTTTTCATTATTTATTGTTTTGTTATTTATCCAAGATATTTTGTAATTTCATTTATTACATAGGATTTTACTTATTTTATATTATTTCGTATAATAAAACTTTTGTAACCATTCTGTTACATGTTAATTACTTATTCACAAAATAGTGGGACGTTTAAACACCGATCCAGAAGATAAGAGACTCAAGGGTTACCAGAAGTTTGTTCGTAGACCTGTAACGCCACAAAACCACAAGTAGTTTAAATTGAAACTATACGATTGGTTTATTCAGCATAGGTACAATGCATATTTAATGTACAGGGTGGCCAAATTTCGATGTTTTAATAGGGAATCTCGTAAACTATAATTCGTATGAAAAAATGAACGTCCCATCCCCGATCTCTTTTTGTTTTGAGAAAAACTGAATAGTGCATTTCAAACTTGGTTAACTTCTTTTGTTTTCGAGTTATGGCCAAATATTCAGATTTTCGGGTTTTCATGTTATCATCGCCACATCTCGCTTAATTATGGATATTGAAAAAAATCATTTCTACATTCTTTAGGCACTTTTTTGATAAAATTGCAGTCGTGTAGTCAATTCTTTAAAAATATTCTTGAAATTCGAGTTATAGCATAAAATTGTATTTTTTTTTATGTGGAACTCGTAGTTGGCTATGGCATCAAAAAATTACTGATTTTGTTCTGATAGTTTTTTGGGACATAAAAATTTCACGTTTAGAGAAAAAATAGTTTTTAGTATAAGTAGGCTAGTATCATTTACAATCTTTCTGATAAAACAAGGTAGGTACCTAATTGTCATTGCGTTGTTAGAAAACTGGCAGTTTCATGACATTTTGTTTATTATGAACTTAAAAGTACAAAATATGGCTTTTGAAGATAATGAAAGTTTGATATATTAGAATATTTTATTCAAAGTAATAATTTGAAGTTGAAGTGAATTATATTTTAATCGTTACCCTGAAAGAAGCTTAATAATTCTATTTTCAAACGATTAAAAGAAAGTCTGATACATCATGGGACTTTTAACAAACCAAGAACAAAAAATTATAATATTGAAGGTGCTGTGGAAGTTTCCACCAATGTTATCGGAATTGTAGCTGCAAATCCTTCGATTACAAGCCATCAATTTGAGGCCGAATCTGGTATACGAAGAAGTAGAACATTGCCAGTTCTAAAAAGATACAAATTCATACCATATAAAATAAGAAAATAACATCTCCAACCAACAGGTCCTGCATGACGCCTAGAATTTTGTAATTGGTAACCTCAGTAAAGAGAGCAAAATGCATTATTCTCAACAAATATTGTTTGGACCGATGAAGCGTACATTAGTAGTAGGCCGGGATTTTCAATCGACACAACGAGCACTGGTGGTCCGACATTAATCCGCACCGTACCATTAATGTTTAAAAACAGGGACGCTTCAGTTCTAATGTTTGGTGTGCCCCATTCGCAAATCGCATTTTAGCTTATCACATTTATGAAAGAAAACTGAATGGTTAAGGATATTCTAAAATTTTAAAGCAACACATAGCCGAAGATTTTTAAGTGACTTACGGCTCAACATTTGACAAAACATATTCTCAGCAAGATGGGACACCCCCTCACAATAGTAGACACGTCTCTGAATTGTTAAACATCAATTTTCAATACAAATGGATACAAACAAATGGGCCTGTGAGTAAGCCACACGTTCACCCGATTTAACGCTCCTAGATTTTTTCTTTTGAGGGCTCATTAAAGATATTATATAAAAAAAAAATAATAATATAAACCAACTAAGACAAAATTTTATACAGTGTGTTAATTCCGTCTCTAATATTCATATTTACAACGCAGTTCGGAATGTTTCAAAGCGATGTTAACTATGTGCATCAATTTGAAAATTTAGCTTAAGTATCTTTATATATAATTATAAAGTATCATGTAGTTTGTTTAACAACATGTTCAATATTATAGTTATTTGTGCTTGGTTTGTAAAAAAGTTTCACAATGAATGAGTTTTTTATAAATAAATAATATTACTTTGAATAAAACATGTCCTAAAAAAACATTTTTTGCTAAAAAGCAGTAAAAATAAATAATTTGGCCCCACATGATATATATCGTTGGAACCAGAAAAAAAGTTACTAATTTTTTGATGCCATAGCCAACTACGCGTTCCATACAAAAATACATATTTCAAGAATATTTTTAAAGAAGTGACTACACCACCGCATTATTATCAAAATAGTGCCTGAAGAACGTAGAAAATATGACCATAAAATGAAAACCCGAAGCTTTAGCCATAACTCGAAAACAAAAGACGTTAGCCAAAGTTGAAATGCACCGTTGAGTGTTTTCAAAAAAAAGATGGAAGATACGAAGTTCATTTTTTCATACGAAAATAGTTTACGAGATTCCATATTAAAACATCGAAATTTGGCCACCCTGTACATAACCATTGTCATAAGAATATTTCTTTATTAGATCAAATGATAAAATAAATAACTAGAGCGAATCTGTAATCTAAAGTATAAATAAAACAAATAAAAGTAAATAATTAAATAAACAAATAATTAGCTATATTTTTATCGAACAACTAAAGTAAAAATAATTAAATAATTTTCTTCTCATATAAATAACAGTAAATCGTGTAATAAATAATCTAATTTAAATACGATGTAATTCAAATTAATTAATATATATATATATATATATATATATATATATATATATATATATATATATATATATATATATATATATATATATATATATATATATATATATATATATATACAGGGTGTTTGGTACATTGATGCAAATATTTAAAGGGTGATATAATAGGTGATTTTGAGTCGATTTAAGCAAACATACTTATATACCAAGTGTTTTTGAGATAATGCCACTTTTATTTCTTGATTTTACCGTGCTTTTCTGCAAATATCGAAGTGTACAAGGTAATAAGCCGTCTTATCGCAAACTTATACTAAGTTTTTTATTCCTCATGAAGTGATTGTTCATATTATTTTATCAGAAAAGCCTAAACTGTCTTTGGTTCTTGCCTAGAACTTCTTAAACATGAAAGTTTTAATTTGTAAAAAGCAATCACTAAAATTCAAATGTGAATTTAGTCTAAAATCCTTCGTTAATTTTTTTTCCAATTTCAGTAAAACTTCCTTGGGCAATGGTCTTTAAGATAGCATGAATAGATTTACAAAAATTTTTACAAATTGGAAAAATTGAATTTATTACCAAAGTACCCCCTAGGCGCATTCGCCAAAACGTAAAATAGCCCTTCATTATTTAGTTTAAATAGTTTAAAAAAAGCAGATTTTTAGAAAATGTTTTGCGGTTATCGCTCCACCCAGTACTTGAGTTTACAGAAACTGTTTCGAATTCAAGATTTCTTTGACCTCACTAACACTGGAATGTAAAATTTTCTTAGCAAAATCGAGTTTATTTTCAAGTGAATCTACATTGCTATTTAAAACGTCACTTTCGACTTTTCGTTTATTTAGTGGAAATAATTTCAATTGTAAATTTAATACAATCGTGCAAAATAGTATGAGCATCACGAACAATGTTGTACCGGTCTAAATTGCATTCGCTCAGCCTGAAACATGGCCGGCGACCGGTAAACGTCCTTACTGTTCTTGATACTCATATAATATTGCCTCGTGCAGTACTAATTTTGAACACCAATAATAATTAAATGTTTTAATAAATCATTTTCTAAAAATCTGCTTTTTAAACTATTTAAACTAAATAATGAAGGGCTATTTTACGTTTTGGAATGCGCCTAGTATTTTGGTAATTAAATTCAATTTTTCCAGTTTGTAAAATTTTTTGTAAATCTATTCATGCTATCTTAAAGACCATTGCCCAAGGAAGTTTTACTGAAATTGGAAAAAATTAACGAAAGATTTTAGACTAAATCCACGTTTGAATTTTAGTGATTGCTTTTTTACAAATTAAAACTTTCATGTTTAAGAAGTTCTAGGCAAGAACCAAAGACATATTAGGCTTTTCTGATAAAAGAATATGAACAATCACTTCATAAGGAATAAAAAAACTTAGTATAAATTTGCGATAAGACGGCTTGTTACTCTTGTACACTTCGATATTTGCAGAAAAACACGGTAAAATCAAGAAATATTAAAAGTGGCATTATCTCAAAAACGGCAACACTTGGTATATTATGTTTGCTTAAATCTCAAAAATCAGTATTCTATATTTAAATCTTTATCGATGTACCAAAATGTATATATATATATATATATATATATATATATATATATATATATATATATATATATATATATATATATCATATACATAGTAATATACAATTTATACTACTATTTATATCTTTCTTGTCTCTGTCTGTCTTTCTTACTTCCTTTATTGTCTGGGCAGTAGACAAATAGTGCCAGCAATGTCCGGTAGTAGGACGATGCCGTTAGTAAATGTTACATCGCCGAGGCACGATTTGGCTAGTAACCGGTCTGCCTCTAATTTAATTACTAAAAATTACAATACCAATTTGAAATTGTGAATGGAATAAATTAAAGGCAGCGTGATATCCTATGTGCATCGGAGATAAAGCGCAAGTGAAAGGATGCTGAGGAGAAGGAAGATGGCAGCCCAGCACTATGGTTAAGAGTTGAGACTGAAATGCATGGCGCTACAGGAGTTGGAGTGATCGTGAGTGAAAGAGCGAAAAGATGTGTCATACAGTACGAATGGGTATCACCCCGGATAATGTGGGTTAGAATGAAGGTGGAATTTCGAAATATTTTTCTAATTGCATGCTATGCACCGATGAATAGGGAAAGAGACCAAGAGTGTGAGAACTTCTGGAATGATGTACAGAATGTGCCAAACGAAAAAGTGTGTACAAAAAGAACATACTGAACGCGTCCCAGGAAAGCTCGGAGACAAAAGAGTCAGTGAGTATAGTAAATGCCTAGTGAACATCTCTGTGGAGAAAAACCTGTTGGTATCTAATATGTGGTTTAATCATAAAATTTGCATATGTATATATGGCAAAGAGGTGAATCTAAGAGTATGATTGGTTTGACAGTGTATGGTGGACGACTGGTGAGAGATATAGAAGTAATGCACGGATCGGACCACTTTTTGGTTCCATCGAGCGTGTGTTTAGGGCAAAAGTGGGGCAGGAGAAGGAAAGCCAACCTAGTGTGAACGTACAAAATTAGGGTAGATAAACTGGTAGATAATGGTGAGAAAATGAAATATGCAAATGCTGTGAGTAGATAGTTAAATGGGAATGAAGCAGTTACGAACGAACAAATAAAACGCGATGACGTTTAAGTGTGTGGATAAGCTTGGAATACTGTATTGTCAATTGTGCCGTGCAGATATGTGGAAGAGGAACTATAGGTAGACGGAAAAAATGTGCTTGGTGGAATGGAATAGAAAAAGCATTATGTAAGAAAAAGACGCGTACATGGTAATGATTGCTGCCAAAAATGAGATTGAGAAAAAGCGGTTGTATGAGATGGAGGAAGAAAGAAGTGAAAGAGGCAGTGAGAGTAAGTAAAGAGGAAGGAGAGAAAGGACATAAAATGCAGATTCATTTTAAAGGAAACAAAAAAGTCTTCTGTAAATGGGTCGAAAATACAAGGCATGGCCCAAAATAGAATGCTGCAGGAGTTAATAATAGGAGCAACGAAATAGTATGAGACGGTTATGAAGTGAGGAAATGCTGGCAAAAATATATCTGAAAGCTATACGGTAGTGAGGAAATACTGAAGAGTTTAAGGACAATGTAGGAGGAATAATGAATGAAACTTAAGAGAGTATTGGGTTAAATGAGATAGAAAAAACGGTAGGAAACTTGCAACATGGTAAAGGAGCAGACGTATAAAATCACTGGTGAAATGCTAAAATATGGAGGTGCAAAGCTTGTGCGAAGATTGTGTGAATTATTTAACGCATGTCTTACGTGTGGAAAAGTGTCGAATGATTACTGTAACGATCACTGTATCGCTATATAAAGATATGGGGAGTGATTTATAAACTATAGATGAATATGTCTGCTCAGTGTACCTGGTAAGGTATTTGGAAGAGTACTGCTTGATAGAGTACGTGAAACTACCCAATCTAAGATTTGGGATGTGCAGGGTGGCTTCATGCTAGGGAGAGGGTGTGTTGACCAGATTTTGGCTCTCGAGCAGGTGATTGAAAAGTGTTTAGGTGTAAAAACGAAGCTGTACTGTGCGTTTGTAGATCTGCGGAAAGCATATGACCGAGCGAACAAGGAGAAGCTGTGGGAAATATTAAATGAATATGGAGTAAGTAAATGGCTAACAAACGGAATAAGGGCAGTTATAACGGTATCCGGGCATGTGTTAGGGTGCGAGGAGGTATGTGAATACTGGGGAGGGAGTACGGTAAGGCTATGTGATGTCACCTTGGTTGTTCAATGTATATATGGATAAATGTGTTAGGAAAGCATGTGCGGATACAAATGCTGTAATGGTTGGTGACGTAAACGTACGAGTTCTGGTGTATGCAGATGACACAGTCTTATTAAGCCAATGAACATCTCTGAGAAAGTTTGATGTAGATCATGGACATAAAGGTAAACGTCAGCTAAACAAATATTGTGATGTTCAATCGAGAAGGTGAAGATGAGAGTAGAGTATTTACCCTGGTGATGAAATTGTGGAACAAATGGACGAGTTGGTATATCTGGATAGAATTTTTACTGCAGACGACACAATGGATGACTAGACTGGACGACGGGTCAATGCTGGAGGGAAAGTGATGGAAGTATATGGACGATAATGGAAAACTAAGTAGATGCAAAACGATCAATCTATAATGGCGTATTTCCCCCGTCAGTAGTGTATGAAAGTGAGACAAGGTATGTCAGAAAATTATATAGCGAAGAAAAGACGATGATTGAGAGGTATAGAAGTAGTAAACCACGTTGGTTTGGTCATATCTAAAGAATATGCAACACACACCATTAAAAAACCATATGTGTGGGTGAAGTCAGAGATAAGCCGGGGCTGGTAAGCCACTAAAAACTTTGCTGAACGCAGTAGAGTTTATGATCAAAGAAAGGAAGATAAGCAGTTCTGAAAATAAAAGGGTGGAAGCTAGGGCGGTATGCAGGGATAGGAAAGCATGGTAAAGATTCCAAATGAAAAATAAACAAGATATAGGGATTGTTTTGCCTACCCCGCAAGGGAATATCGTAACTGGTTATGTTATGTTGGATTTTGGTTTGGAATTGAATTATGACTAACGACTATTGCACTACTCAACAATAAACGTTGAAGTTCCATCTAAATAAAAACAAAATTTTACCCCACCTGCCTATGTAAGATACATAGTTTACACGTGTAATCAACAAACTGAACTTATTAATATTTTTGTTAATTATTAAATATCTCTGGTCAATATCTACAAAAGCTTTATTAAAAGGCGCACTCCTAAAATAAACTTTATTTAAATATTCTAGAGCAAACATTTACTTTAATGCGTTAAATTCTCCTAATCTATGTAAGAAAATGTTAACTAGTTTCAAAAAAAGTGACATTTAAAAGAATATAGTTCTCAGTAGAGCAGTTGCTAAAGACATGATGCTCATCAGCCCGCACAGGTAAGGTGACAATACCAACCTGTAATGATATTTGCGGTCTTAAAACAACTAAAGGGTTGATAACCAACAAAACCAAAACTTGGTAATAGTGTCATGGAGGAGATCTAACTTAGGTATAACAATAAACTGTACAAAAAAATGAAAAACAGACATACGTCAAAGACTCCGAGCATCCAGTGGTGATCACCAATCACTTAACTTTTAGCTCACTTAAATTTTTTTTGAGGAGTCATAAAAATATATAAAAAATAGAGTGAGTAGAGTGAATAGTGGTGGTCGGTCGGTCGGTCTCGTCGGTCGGTCTTCGGTCGGTCGGTCGGTCGGTCGGTCGGTCGGTCGGTCTTTGGTCGGTCGGTCGGTCGGTTCGGTCGGTCGTCGGTCGCGTCGGTCGGTCGGTCGGTCGGTCGGTCGGTCGGTCGGTCGGCGGTGGTCGGTCGGAGTCGGTCGGTCGGTCGGTCGGTCGGTCGGTCGGTCGGTCAGTCAGCAGGAGGCAGCAGCCAGTCAGTCAGTCAGGTCAGTCAGCAGTCAGTCAGTCAGTCAGTGAGTCAGTGAGTCAGTCAGTGAGTCAGTGAGTCAGTGAGCAGTGAGTGAGGAGGAGTGAGGAGTGGAGTGAGTGAGTGGGAGGAGTGAGTGAGGAGTGAGTGAGGAGGAGGGTGAGGAGTGAGGAGTGAGTGAGGGGTGAGGGTGAGTGAGTGAGTGAGGAGTGAGTGGGAGTGAGTGAGGAGTGAGTGGTGGTGGTCGGTCGGTCGGTCGTCGGTCGGTCGGTCGGTCGGTCGTCAGTCGGTCGGTCGGTCGGTCGGTCGGTCGGTCGGTCGGTCGGTCGGTCGGTCGGTCAGTAGTCAGGTCAGTCAGTCAGTCAGTCAGTCAGTGAGTCAGTCGAGTCAGTCAGTCAGTCAGTCAAGTCAGTCAGTCAGGCAGAGTCGAGTCAGCAGCCAGAGCAGTCAGTCAGTAGTCAGTCAGTCAGTCAGGTCAGTCAGTCAGGTCAGGTCAGTCGGTCAGGTCGGTAGGTCAGTCAGTCAGTCAGTCAGTCAGTCAGTCAGTCAGGTCAGTGAGCAGTCAGTCGTCAGGTCAGTCAGTCAGGTGAGCAGTGGTCAGTGAGTCAGTGAGTGAGTGAGTGAGTGAGTGAGTGAGTGAAGTGAGTGAGTGAGTGAGTGAGTGAGTGAGTGAGTGAGTGAGTGAGTGAGTGAGTGAGTGAGTGAGGAGTGAGTGAGTGAGGGTGAGTGAGTGAGTGAGTGAGGAGTGAGTGAGTGAGGAGTGAGTGAGTGAGGAGTGAGTGAGTGAGTGAGTGAGTGTGCGTGCGTGCGTGCGTGCGTGTGTGTGTGTGTGTGTGTGTGCGTGTGCGTGTCGTGTGTGTGTGTGTGTGTGTGTGTGTGCGTGTGTGGGTGGTTGCAGGTGTGCGAGTGTGCGTGTGTACGTGTGTTGGTGTATCCGTGTGTGTGCGTGTGTGGGTGGGTGCAGGTGTGCGAGTGTGCGTGTGTACGTGTGTGGGTGTATCCGTGTGTGCTTCTGTGCGTGTGCGCGTCTGCGCATGTGCGCCTGTGCGCCTGTGCGTGTGTACCTGTGCGTGTGCATGTGCGTGTTCATGTGCGTGAGTGTGCGTATGCGTGTGCGTATTCGTGTGTTTTAGTATGCGTGTGAGTGTGACTGCGGCTGTGAGGGTGTCTGTGGACGCGGGATGTGTGCTTCTGTGTGCGTGTGCGTGTGCGTGTTGCGTGTGCGTGTGCGTGTGCGTGTGCGTGTTCGTGTGCGTGTTCGTGTGCGTGTGCGTGTGCGTGTGCGCGTGCGTATTTTGGAAGTAATATACAAAAACGATTAAAGTATGATTGTAGTTAACATTTTCATCTAGTTTCGATAACTCAAAAATTGAAAGAATGTTATACTCACTTTTAACAATCGCCTAAATGTCTGTATTTTGATTATTCATAGCGGTTATTCTACGGGGTAAGAGGAACTAGGGGTAAATGCCACTTTCTTTCGGCCGCGATAATTCAACAAATTGAAAGACGAATGTAGTGGAATGTTTAAGACTTTTCCGTTTAAAACCAAAAGGCGTATACACATGTGATTTTTTTTTGTGGTGGCGGTGAATAGATAAAAGGGGTCGATTTTATTTTTTTTTCTCATTGCAATAAATAGAAAAATTGCGTTGTGTATAGGCACAGCTTAAAAAACAATACAACTCGGATAGTGGGAAGTACCACTTTGATCTTTGTACGTCCCGATTTGCAAATCATGGAGGGAATCTGCAGCGTGTAATCGTTCTCTCACCGCCCCGTGGGCCTATTGCAACAGGAGAAAGATGGATTGTACGTCAACTGAGTCAGGACCGTATTAAAATTAATTTCCACGGGTGTCATTAGCGAGTAATTTCAATTGCTTTTAAACGATATATGATGTAAAAAACATTTTCGCTTTCTTTAGAATGAACTATAATTTATAATAGAATACATTAAAAATTGATTTTTAAAGTTAACAAACTAAAATATTACAAGTTTGTTGTGGAATTTGTTGAGGAATCGATAAAATTATTATTCTATTACCATATCTTATGCGCCATTTTATGGATATTTTCATATTTTAAGATGTACTTTATAGGTACGTAAATTGTATGTAAAAAACCAAACGCTAATTTTTTCTAGAAAATTTAGTATTCATGTCGAGGACGTACACTTAATTTACATATCACTTTTATTACTTAGAATACTAATGCAACGGAATGCCAATTTTGAATAGATGGAAATTATAAATGAATAAATTGGAGTACTTTAGTAAACAGTAACATACATCTGATCCTAGTGTTTTTGGAAACGTATCTTCAAACCCGTTTCGACGACTAAAATACAATAAATTCTTAACACCGCGTAAAGCTGGGACAAATTGTCAAAAATCAATGAAAAACGTATAAAATAAGTATTAAGTTACAATAAAAACTTTTTCAATACGGTCCACATAAACAGCAATGCTATCCACGCCGATTAGTAAGCGACTGACCGGGCTAGCTTAGCCTACTTAATATTCACGGCGAAAGCAAATCGGCAAAATTACAACGTGCGTCTGTCCAAGTGTGTCCAAGCTGTATTGTTTTTTAAGCTGAGATATAGGTATCTGAGTGTACGAATAGGCTCAACTGATTGAAGGTAAAACATTTTATGCAATAGACTACAATTTTCTATTTTGCGGGGAATTACTTGCATAAACAAATAAGTATATATCCTGTTGCTTTAGCATTTGCTAATATTATAACACTACATTACATTTAGACAGCTGATAAATTTCTGTTTATCGAAAGAAATAAATTACATATTTTGCAAATCTAACTTTACACAGGGTGTTTGTACTTATTTTTATAAATATTTTATTTTTAAGTTTATTAACTACAATTATTCTTTATAATTCGTTAGTTATTTATGTTATATTTTTATTTTATTTGGCGATTTTCAAAGGAATTCAGTAATTTAATATTTAGTCCTTTTATGTTTATCTGTAACCCGAAGCAGCAAACTGAATGGGTTTCTATTGTTTACGAACCAGTTGTCCTTTTCGGTTTGTAAAATCTAAAACTTTTTATTATTAATTTATCTTATTCATACAGTTTGTTTATTGAATATCATTGTTCGTCTTACAATATTCATAATAAATATAACCTCTATAATCCGGAAATTACTTTAATACTAATGTAAGGTATTTCCCATAACTCACTTCTCTGAAATCTATTCTTATTCAAATTTCCAAAATCTAACCAATCATAACTCACCTCTCTCACTTTAATAATTGTCAATTGTACTTAGTGCCTCCCATTTTCACCCTTCTTGGTTCCATAATATATTTTCAAACAGTAGTATAGATACATACCTCTTATTATTAACATCGCTTCGATCTATCAGTTAAACTTAAATTTATTATCATAATATATTCTATAATCATGCAAATGTGATGTTATGGCATATTCTCTTAATTATACTAGTTACTACAGTTATTCGGGCAGATAATATTGTATTATAAGTAAAGTCAGTGTAATATTTGTGTGTTAAACTATGTACAGGTGTACAGTAGTTAATATAATTATTAAAATTATCTAACTCTCTTCTTATTGCAAGTATACCTGACTAATACGAAATAAAGCGAAGTTCATTGTTCAGGATGAATGTGGAATCACTACTAATTCATAGCCTTCCAATCAAATTCATTTGATATACAATATCCAAACAAAACACAGGGTGCTCATTAATGTTCAAGTTCCACGTGACCCATAGTTTTTCTAATTATACTGGTTTATACTATATATTTGATGTTTTATTCTTATGATAGACCTCGCAGTGAACTGAGCACATTCTGTAAAATTTGTTAAATTATGCAACAAGTAATTTACAAGGCTTATTTGATTGGTTATTTACGTAGGAAAAGTCATTTAATCAATATTGATTTCAGTTAAGCAGTTAACTTGTAAATTGAACGTTTCTAAAAAAATGCATTTTACTTTCTTGTTTAAATAAAGAGTAAGTTAATGGTTTTGAAATTAACGAAGACCTGCATCCAATCAAATTTGCTTTAATATTATTTATATGTAATATGAAAATTAATTGCAACAAATTGGACTTAAATTCTGTAATGCATGCAAGCATTGTACTTGCAAAATCAAGTAAACCAACTTTAAATGTAGTCTGCTAAGCTTTTTGTATAAATAATAATAAGTGTAAACTGCAACCATATCTATTCTTAAAGACTAAAGTTAAACTACATCGTAGGATATGACTGGCATTCTCATCTATAGTATATTAAGGGTTTAATTTATTATAATTTAAATGGATAAATACGGTTTCTGTTCAAAAGCTTTTATATTAGTAGGTAAACAATGTTAACGGCATCACCTGAAACTCCTGATGTTCTCAGGGAAAAGGCCTCTCCATTAAAGTTGTAAAAGTTACAAAATTCAAAGCGTAAACCCAGCTTTTAATCATTTATTGTTTCAAAAAGTTTTGTAGTTTTAATTTTGTAACCCTGTAACGCTACCTGGGATTAAAATTAAACTATATATATTTTTTCTACAATTTAGAATTTAAATTGTTTACGTCAAGCTAATTTTACAGCGAGCACCATATGTGTCCTCGTGTGTATAATTACTATTTAAATTTAACAATTATTCATATTCAGTTTTCCAAATATACTTTTTTTCCAAAAACACTTTAAGTTTAACATAATTTAGAGGTGATTTTGTTATTAAAACCTGCACAAACAATTTATAAAACAGTACGTTGTGGATATTATTGAAAAATCTATTGCGTCCTGAAAGTAAGGTGTTGTAACATTTAATTAAAAGTAGAAATTTATTTTAGTCAATTATTTAGAGCGTTATTAATTTATTACTTAATATAACGGCTAAAAAAAGTCGATAGTAGACAAGCTCTGTTTACATTAATAACTAATTATTCACTTTATTAATCATGCACTTGCAACAGGCGTTCTGTACTCTTTATATTTATTTAAGCTTTAAAGTGCAAAGGGACAATGTGGCAACATGTTTAAATTACTGTTATTGCAACTATTTTAGCATTTTTAATACCGACGAAACAGTTATTTACATATCAAGGGTTACAAACAATACAAATAGACGACTCTGCAGTAGACTTCTTCAGTCAAGGTACAGTGGCGAGCAAAAAAGCTGGGACACTTAATCCAGGCACTGTACGTCTATAGTTCAGAATTTAACTTAGCATGAAATTGACTTTGCTTTAACTAATATTGACATTAGCGCGTCTGTCATGAGTGTCGTGTCCTCTCATCGGTTTGTCTGGCCATGAATAAATAATGTTAAAATAGAAAATGGTGTCATTCTTTTCCTGCTAATCATAAATAATCGATCTGTTTTATGTGGCATAATATATGAACGAAATAAATAAATAAGGATAAATTTTATTTTTAACACAACAGTTCACTTAATCTGTCCATTAGATTTTCTTAATTCTACAACAACTCAAAAAGGAAAATTAGAGTAATTGCGAATGAGCTAAATGTTAGAAAGAACATTGTTTCGTAAGCAAAACAGAAAATTGAAGGGAACGGTATCATCGGTAGAAGAACTGGATCAGGCCAATCAAGACGTTCAACTGCAGGTGAAGACGAGAAAGTGGCGAATTTCCTCCGTGAGGACGCTAATATTTTGTCATTGCTCCTTTGCTGTTTAGAACTTTTTGTAAACGCCTGGGCATGGAGGCAACCAAAGATCTTGTGTACTCCTGAGTCACATCACTCCACGATTCACCAATCACCTGCGTCAGTTCTTCTTGATTTCTGGGCTGCAACTTTTGCATTTTCATTCGCTTTGCCGTCAGCCCACAAACGTTTTCTATTGGATTTAAATCCGGGCTGCCTGAAGGCCAAGACAAAACCCATATATGGTTTTCTTCTAAATATTGTGTAACCAATCGCGCAGTGTGCACAAGACAGTTGTCCTGTATGGAAAATAAATACTTCGCAAAGAAAATAGTACAATATAATAGTTGATAACAATAATATTTACATGTTGAAATGTGAAGTCGTTGCCAAATACCGCCACTACAGAGGGGACCATGACATCTTCCAAAATTATGCAGCACTTATCCACGCCCAAACATTTATCGAGAAGTGACTGCTGTTCCGGAGGTTATGGACGTAGCGTTCTTCATATCTTGTTCATCTGGGCCGATAAACACGAACACGTCCATCAGAATAATACTGGAACTTCTTCTCGTCCGAAAACCACCCGGTCCCCATTTCGATAATCTGTGGCAAATGCCACTGTTGGTTCCTTGCGGATCTTTTAATCCTACGACGCATTGTCCATAATGACGCTGGAAAATTAGCGGCTTCTTTAGCATCGACCGCAATGCTTAAATGGTTTTCACGGAGGAAATTCACCACATTGTCGTCTTTTTCTGCAGCTGAACGTCTTGGTCGGCCTGATACGGCTTTTCTACTGATGTTTCTGTTCTTTTCAATGTCCTGTTTTGCTAGCAAAAAAATGTTCTTGCTAACATTTAGCTCATTCGCAATTGCTCGTATGCTAACTATATCCTTCAAACGTGTAGTTATTACTACCTTTGGACATGATTTTGTTGCGGCATTCTTACAACTTTCAAATGTTTCAGATATGTCAATTTGACAGGCATTTTTATGGCACATCACCATTCACACAACTAAAAGTTAGTGTATCCCAGTTTTTTCTGCTCTACATTCTCTTTTAATTCAATTTCTTTGATTATTCTGGTTCTGGAAAATTATAACGATAGCATCTCCCGACGCAGCATTTTATTCTTTTAAAACCCATTGTTAGCCTAACCATCTTACCATTTCTACTTTTTGTTCTACTTTTGCTTCGGATATGTTTTAGCCGAAACAGAATAACATGTAAAAATCAGTTGATGCCAAGAAACAATGACAAATAATGCAGATGCGCTTGTTGTTTTTTTATGTGATTCCAACGCATCACCGATTTTTAATAAAATTTAGTTTTTACTTTGTCGATTTTTACGATTTAGAAAAACTGAAAATTATAATTAATAGTATGTTCAGATGCAGTATTTTTTTTCTCTGCAAAAAACGTATTTACACTTTTACTCTCAAATACTTAGGCGAGCTAATAATTGAATATACAAAAATTACCACTGACATCGCTATGCTGCGTTCCGCAAGGCACCACCCTGTACATATTTCTATTGGCATGTGACTATTGTGGCCATTTCACAATTATATGTTATTTTTCCAATCTGAATCAGATTATTCAAGTATCCACCAACACAGCACTGTAGTATGATATAATACAAGCGGTAATGGTATGTGTAAATAATGTTCCAATATCTTGTGAAATTTGATTGATTTCTTCACTAGTCAATTATTTATTTTAAAAATTGAAGCGCGATTGACAACACTTCAACCACATAGTCCTCTTAATAATCGTCCCACACCTACATTTACTTCTCAAATGTAAAATTTAAGAAGTAAATGACCATAAATTGTTTATGTAACTTGATTCATTAATACGCTGTATAATAAATGCTTTATTTCATACTGACAAGCGTCCTTGTTATCACACTTATTGCTTTTTAAAATAATTGTATGTTTATATATCATTAAAATAAAACTTTTAACCACCGCAAAATTGTAATTTTAATTACAGTATGTTATTCTGTGATTTTTACAAGATGGATACAACTATCTATTTAGCAACAGTTTCGCGAGAGTTTTAATTCAAGACTAACTTTAACCACATGATCAATTATTTAAGTAAGTGCATGTTATCCTTTCGTACTTATTCTTAAACATGCAATAGCAAAATTTAACTAGATGAACTGGCTTTCTGTAAATACCTAATTTCATGTCCATCTTGGAAAGTGCCAAAGTACCCCTCCGGGATCTGTGCGCAATAACTTCTTTATCGAGGGTGTGTGTGCATGTATGTGTGAGTGCGCGTGTGTGCGCATATGCGTCTGTGCGTGTGTACGTATGTGCGTGTGTGTGTGTGTGTGTGTGTTCGTAGGCGTGAACGTGGGCCGGGTGTGGATGGATGTTGATGTAGGTGTGGTAGTGGCTGTGTATGTGTGTATGTGTATGTGGTTGCGTGCGTGCGTACGTGCGAGAGATTATGTGTGCGTGCGAATGTGTGAAACAGCTGCGTATTTCAAAGATATAAAAATACCATCATATAGATTTTATAAATTATAAACTAGTTGTGCATTTTTTTGATGCGATTCGTTTTTGATGAAATTCAAATCTTTGTTCAATTTTGTTTTTAATTCCTGAGTAACGATCAAGTTTATAGAAAAATTTCTCGATACAAAACCAATTAAGTGTTAAAAATCCTCAAACTGTACTATCGATAGTTTTATAGAAGGGGTGGTTTTGGAATTTATTTTTCCAAGGTAGCAGTTTATCTGACATGAATGTTCAAATGTCTATCTGAAATAAATTATTCTTGTATTGCTGAGTGCTACTTTTGTTAAATAAAGGACAGCGGTAACATTTCAGAAACAGAAACTATACGTCGAAGGTACTGAAGGCGTGGGAGTGTATCGCACTAAGGACCTGAGAAAGAAAGTGAAAGCGCTACGTGTTTTTATGTAAATTTGCCCCCAAAATTTAAAACAGGGCATCTAACAGTGTTCGGGAAGAAGACAGATTACTGCAGTTTACCTGACCGAGAATACAGTTATTTTACACCTATAGCAAATAAACACATTCAACGAAACGTTGTTGGGGTAGACAACGGAGTAATCAAAATCAACGTTCCCCTTCAAAAAATAAACCGTGGTACATATTTATGATTCTAAATCCGCACGCAATTAGACTTTCACACATTAACCTTAGTAATGGTATTACATCAAATTTTAAGGGTTATGTTAAACATAGAAGTCGTAACTGACAAAATCACTGTTTTGAGATTTTCAACATTTAGCAAAAATTGTTATGCCACCAAATTTGAGTATTTTATTAAATATTTAATTTTACATTTACTAAAAGTTGCAAAGCAGAATTTTAATAAGCCAGAGCATTATTCCAAAATATAGTCAGAAACTAGAGTTTTGATAGATACGGCATTTAGCACTAACATCGTATCAAGTTTGCAGAGTAACAAAAATGCGTATCTGCACAAAGCTTAAGTAACTTTGTTGAATTAAAAACTATTAACTGTATTCTACAAAACAAAAAATATTACAAAACGTAGCAAAAAAAGAAACAAAAATAAAACGTAGCTCAAAATCAGCCATTAATTCGAATCATCTAAATCTCCACTTTCCATTGAAATAGGAATATCCTCCCAAAATTTCTTCCTATTCATTGGCATTGTACCAGTGAGTTTTGCTAATATAAGATCCCTTCTTTCTGCGGTGATTCCTCTTGGGATGCTTTTCGGTGAAGGTTTTGGCACACCTCCCTTGACCATTGTTGCACGTAGAAAATTTAGTTCCCTTTCCTCTACAGAGTCAAAATCTGTCTTATATGTCAGTGTATGTCTCCCTCTAAAAAATTGACCTCTACCATCTCATTAAGGTACGGACGAGGAGAGATTTTATCGAGTTTGTATTGTGATGTACCATTCTGCCAATTATAAAAGTCGCCTATGCGCATACTAATGACTTTTGCATTATTGACAGCATCTTTACACAGTGACTGAAATCTTTAAAATCATAGATTTTACCCTTTCGTTTTAGGCACCGTTCGACCTGGTGATGAAAGGAATCGGCCCCCATAAACGTGTGCCCTGGTTCAAAATATTTGACCTTAAATGATTCAAGGGAAACCTCTGCTGAATTTACAATATGAACAAAAAGTAAATATTGTCCAGTTTGTATTTTGGGAGGCGCAATTATCCAACCACAAAATAACATGTCTAGCATCTCGAATCGATAATAAAAAAGCATAGAACGCGCTAGTAATATCTCGTGTAGATGGTCCAGATATGGCTTCGTGCCAAATAACCGCTGTTGGAATTGTTTGCTTTTGCCGAGTAATCACAAAACTCTCATTATATGCTATTACTCGAGGTGTGAAAATTAACTCTTTAAACATTTCCATTCTGGGAAGCATAATTACCTATAACAATTTATCATTGCTTTATGAATTAATTAGTGAAATTTAGCTTCTTAAATTAGAGTTAGCTAGTGAGATTACCTTTTGTAGGTCTGCAGATGCAATTACTTGTTCATCTGTCGTGGTAGAGGATGAATCTTCTTGATAGTGTTTTCTAGCTGATGTGTACTTTTTCTTGTGGGCAGCGAATTTCTTGCATTCATCGCAGTTGCCGTCCGAGACATCCTTTTTGTGGGAAGTCGATTTTGAATGTAAATCAAACAATTCACAAATCCAACATTCCTCGTGGCCCAGTTTTACAAAGGATATTTTCAAGCTGCTGACCACTTCTCTATATAAATAATACGAAAAATTTATGTTGGGATACATGGAACGATAGTGATTGTACATCATTGTAATAGTAATATCCGAGGGAAGATAGCGCCTCTCTGGTGCATGTTCACGACGGTAATGAACGATAGTTGGCCTAAATGATTCTATATGTTTAATTATTAAATCTCTATCAAATTTCATCTTGTTGCACTTTCCTTGTTGATTCGGTTTAACTGTTACTTTCCAATTTGTCTTATTTAGTGCATCTCTTACTTCTCGGTCATTTTTGATTTCATTCCCTAATGTTCCAAGAAAAAATATTTTACATACGTTTTGCTTACAGCCACCTAGGTCTTTCAAAAAATAAAGGTATGTGTTAGACCTTCTTGAAGTAAGACAATGAGTTGTTTTTCTTTTTGTATTTTGTTGGGAGACACTGTGTAAAATAAAGTTCTTTTGCTCGTTTACGTTTAGCTTCTAAAACTCTCTATTGATCTCTCCTCGCTTTTGCGTAGTAATTCTCTTAAACTACTCTTTTCTGCAAGTTTTTTCGTTACACGCTTGCTTTACGAATTTTTATCTGTCTTGGCATTTAGTTTTATTTTTTTTCTTTGGGATGGGCTCAAATCAAACGTCTTTCTTTTGCAAATTTGTCCTTTTTTCGTAAAATTCTTCTGTTCTGAATTGTCCACGGCATTGTCTATAATATTTTCTAATATTTCAATAATAAAAAGTATACCGCCATTCTCTTTAAATTCAACATCTTCTGAAACACCAGTGCTATCTTACCACAATGCGACGTTGCTGTTATTAGGTTCTTCATTATGCAATTTATCATTATTCTCTGAAGTTGTGAGGAGAACATTACTTAAGACAATAACCTTTCGCTTGTGTTCTTCTTGATTTTTTGAATTCCTCATATCAGAACTATTGCAGCTAAACTTAGAAGCTTCGGTTCCGGAACTATTACTGTCTGAATCATATGTAGAATTTGCAGGAATAAAGTCTGGATCTATCTGGATTTATCTCTTAGGGTTACGTTATTTCTTAACACTTTCTGTTGACGTTTTTGGTCTTTAATTTTCTCGTTCAGTCCCTTATTTAGCGCTAATAAAATGTTGGATTCATTTTGAGGTGGTGTTATAGTACTTGACATACAAAATAAATGTTATATGTATTTATTTTAAACACTTTTTGGGTATTAGAATTCTTCACTCACTAAGCAAAAAAAAACGACTTGCCACAACAATGTACTAAAGAAAACAACACCACGGCAGTTATTGTTTTAACTTATTTCACAAGAATTTCACAGTTCAATTTACGCTACCATGTGCATGCGACGTAACAGAATCACTAAAAAGTAAGGTTAGAAAACACTTCTCACTGATAGTGAACATTGTCGTAAGTAACACGTTGTTAAGTTAATTTGTCGTAACTGCTTGCTGTTTTGTGTAGTTACGTCATACTTCTAATATTGATACGACAAATCACATTAACAAATACGGCCAAACTTTGCAGGCTCCTAGAGGCTATAAAAGTAAAAGATACGACTTTGAGTCTTAACAGAATGATAGGTTTACCAATTATCTAGTTGTCGACGTCGTAAACCGAAAATATGAAAAAATGTAGATACGACTTCTATGCTTAACATGGCGGTATATATGACAAACCAGTCACTGTTGCAATGCATTTTCCTCATTAATTAAATTAATACAGCCGTTAGGTATTACGAAGCAAGTAAATTAAAAAAAAAACAATAGGAACTCGAAATAATCCGACGTACATTTTTAGCTAATTAACTGATCTAGGAATATTTGCTAGAATTTATCTTACTCAATTAGATCCTCGCTCACTAAGTGTATGGAACTAAATCAATTAATCGCTATAGTTACATGACACTTAAGAAAAAAGGAACCATGAAAACTGGAACCAGCGCTTATAATAGTACATATGATCCCATTTATTAGCCTTAGGAAAAAACAAAACAAACGTAAATCTTATGTAAAGCAAATTATCTGATGTGGAACATCACACGACCTTCCAACCTACAAAGTGGAAATTGGAAATTTTAATAGACACCATTGTAAAAACAAAAACAATAAATTATGTCACATACTTCACGTTGAATACTACATGTCAGATAGATATATAGGTAGATGCTAACTTAAAAGAAATTCCAAAGTCGCCCGCTACCATGCCGATAATACAATTTAAGCATTTTCAATCCTGTTTAATTAATTTTTAGACTTAGTTTACTCTAAATTAAGAAACTTTATAAAGAAACGTTACGTAAAATTACATTTTCTTTAAAAAATATGTGCACACAACTTCTTATAAAATTAATCGTTGTTCAGATATTGAAAAAATTGGAACTAACACTTAAATTTTGCCCCTAACGTACGCACCGTATAATTATTGCATAGAACATAATTAATCGATAGGTTTAAGAAGCATATGTTGCTATTTTTATCTTTAAAATATACAGTGTTTCAGAAATATTTGGTAACAATCAAAAACTGCCCCTAGTAAACCCACTCTCCACCGCCGAATTTCTGCCAAAATCTAATCAGTTCCAGGAGAAATCAATAGAAAAGTAAATACGAAATTTTAAGAACGTATATGTTGTTCTGAACTACTAACATACATCCACACACCCACGCTCGCGTGCACACATGCGTACACACATCAAACACACACACGCACGCACGCACGCACGCACGCACGCACGCACGCACGCACGCACGCACGCACGCACGCACACCCACACACACACACACACACACACACACACACACACACACACACACACACACACACACACACACACACACACACACACACACACACACACACACACACACACACACCACACACCACACACCACACCACACCACCACACCACCACCACACACACACACCACACACCACACACACACACACACACACACACACACACACACACACACACACACACACACACACACACACACACACACACACACACACACACACACACACACACACACACACACACACAAGCACCACGCACACGCACGCACGCACGCACGCACGCACCACGCACACACGACACACACACACGCACACGAAAACGCACACGCACAAGAGTACGCACACTTATACGCACACGAACTCGTATACGCACGCACGCACGCACGCAACACACACACGACACACACGCACACACACACACGCACACACGCACCCAATGTACAATAAACTAATAAATCGATTTAGCGTTAGTAAATAAAAGTCGATTGCATAACCTTCTATACTTGCATTTGTATGGTTAGAATGTAAAAATAGCTCTACACGTATTTTTTGCACGATCGAGCATTTTGTTTCTTTATAATATTTGTTTCCATGGCGGTAGGATATGTTTACCGGTTGATAGGCCCGACACATCGATAAGTAGATACTTACGACGTGTTTTACTTATCGACGTCTGAACTAAACGCTATTAAATGATATTTGACGAGTTGAACTTGCCGTGAAATATAAACCTTACTTTTGACTTTGCGTTTAGGTATTTTGTAGAATCATCACGAACGTTAACGGTTGAACCGGTCCCCGGCAAAATTGGAGACTGAGCGCAGTCAACCGGTAAACGTCCCTTACCGTTCTCGATACTTAATATACTATAATAATACATATATTAAATATATGTATTACATAAAATAATTTACTCATTCAAAATAAAGCCTCTTAGTTTAAGACTATTAATTTTAAAATAAAATAAATTATCTAGTTGGTTCTTATTTGTAATGTTTAGAAGTACAGTGAACTTTTAGAGCAGGAATATGTCCAGTTGAAGTATTTATTTATATAATGATCCCTACACAGTTTAACTATCGATCAGATTAAATATGTGTATTCCAATGCGTCCATCTCTTTCATATTACTCAGGATACAGTTATTTGTGAAACAATTTTGATTTTGTTTGTCAAGCTTATCAATATTATCTAAGAATACCATATAGACTTGATTGTTAAGACAATCGGTATCCATACTTAATATCTTGGTCCACCGTTTAATAGTTCTGGAGGATATGCTCAATTGCAGATGATGACATTCTACATTCGTTCGTACCATGTATTAACTGTTGCTGACCAAGAAATTGGTTTCTTTTATATATTATATGCTTAGAGACCGCTACTTGGCTTTTGGTGATATTATACTTTGGGTACTGCAGAAATTTTGCAGAATTGTTAAAAATAATTCTCAAATATATAAATCTATTTTCAACTTTCAACTTTTTCCCGTTTTGGAGAAAGGAACATATCACAGTTCTGTCTGTTCATTTGAAAACTATTTAATTGGTAATAATTTTCTAGAGTGTTTAAGTTATTATGTGTATACGAGTGTGAAATTATTGTTGCTTCATCCGCGAATAGCAATAATGTTTCTGTTTATTTATGCAGGGTGTCCCACAAGTGTAGGGACACAGCTTAATTACAGCTTCCATAGGTCAAATGGGATCATTAAACTAAACATGCCTTAGTACAAATGTGCTTCCTGAAGAGGTTACAGCTCTTTAAAGTGATAAAAAACACTTTTAACATTGGGTATATTTCAGAAATGACATGATGTATCAAGCTGAAAATTGGAATACATCCACTTCGGATGAAACTGAATATTCTCAGTTTATGAGCCATACTGCATATTGTACAGGGCGCTGTTGGTAGATTTTGTTTCGTATGCTTCTGTCATATTTGTCTTATGATCAACACTTTCGTTCCTGCGGGTAAGGTTTATGATGGAGAAACTAATTTTATATAAAAAGATGCACTTGTTTCATATCCAGAAAATGTATGTTTTCAAGAAAAACGCCGCGAAACATTTTAATTCACTAATTTAAAGCTTTTCACGAAATACGATTGTATCAAGTTACCAATTGTCACACTAATATTAATGAATTTGTTACATTATTTGCAAGTTGTAATCTGTCAGTTATTTTATATTAATTCATTTTATTGTTATTATCGAGTTTATTGCTGTTCTTAAAGTTTCCGTCCATCTTTCTTGTTCCCTTTTCTTGTTTTATTCTAAAGTGCCCATTATAATGCATTTTCCATCTCTGAGATGGCCGATGTGTTTGCGACATATTGCCAAGAACAGTTTAATGGAGGAGCTGAAGCAAGAAGGTATAATGAATTGTACCCAAATCATCGCCAACCCAACAAAAAATTATTTCCAAGTTTATTCCAACCATTAAGAGAACATGGGAGTTTTAAAGCGAGTTACCATTCTGGACGTCCAGCTTCTCTACCGTTGGGGAGGAAGACTATATTTTCCGTCGAGTTGAAGAAAATCCTGAAATCAGGATTAGGCAGTTATCTGCAATTACAGCTGTACCCCGGGCGTCCATACATAGAGTTCTTCGTGCCCAACTTATGCATCCGTACCACCATTTAAATGTACAGGAGTTGTTGCCGACTGATTTCCCACTAAGATTGAATTTTTGTCAGTGGTTGTTGCGTAACAAACAAAATAATGACCCGAAATTTTTTAATCGTATGCTCTTTGCTGATACCTTTACCCGTCGAAGCATAATTAACACCCGCAATTCTCACACATGGAGTGAAGACAATCTCCGTATAGCTAGAACGAAGCATTTTTAGCACGAATTTTCAATTAACGTATGGTGTGGAATTGTTAGGGATTCTTTAATAGGACCATGTGAACATCCTACTCGGTTGAATGCAGAAGATATCTCAACTTTTTGGAAAATACTTTGCCCACCTTACTAGAAGATGTTCTGCTTAACATTAGAAACAATATGTGGTTTATGCATGGTGGTGCACCTGCTCATTTTGCTCGAAATGTGCAAAATTATTTAAATAACCACCTTCGACAACGATGGATTGGACGTGGTAGTGATCATCCCTGACCACCGCGAAGTCCAGCTCTCAATCCATTAGATTTTTTCTTATGGGGTCATATGAAACCTATGGTTTATAAACAATCAAACGGTAATAGAATGGAATCGTCAAAAAAAAATTCGAGAAGCTGGAAATGATATTAGAAATAATGCTCAGTCGTTCTTTCATGTTAGATAAAATTTAGCTAAACGTTGTGTTGAAGCTTATGGCGTCAATTTTGGTAACTTGATACAATTGTGTTTCGTGAAAAGCTTTAAATTTGTGCATTAAAACGTTTACGTGCATTTTTCTTGAAAACGGTACATTTTGTTGATATGAAACAAATACACCTTTTTTTATAAAATTAGTTTCTCCATCATAAACTTTACCCGCAGAAACGAAAGTGTTGATCATAAGAAAAATATGATAGAAACAGACGAAAAAAAATCTGTCGACAGCGCCCTCTACAGTATACAGTATGGCTCATAAACATAATATTCAGCTTCCTCCGAAGTGCATGTCTTCCACTTTTCACCTTGATAAGTCATGTCATTCCTGAAATATACCTAGTGTTTTTATCGCTTTAAAGGGCTGTAACTACTTCAGCAATCACATTTGTACTAAGGTATGTCTGGTTTAACCGATCCCATTTGACCTAAGGAAGTTGTAGTTAAGCTGTGTCCCTAAATTTATGGGACACCCTGTATAAACTTAAACCAAGGGATCCATTTCTTTTAAAGCAATCGCATATATGTGAAATGTACACAATAAATAATAATGGTGATAGTTTATCTCCTTGTACACCCTTTGGCTCCCATCTATTTCTTCTGATAGGTATGTACGAGTACCTAAATCCAATATGAAATGTTCAATAATGTACCATTTTCTGATTACGTTAATGAATGTTGCATTTTCTCCTAAGTTAGATAAGCTGTTTTGAATGCGGTATCCTGTCGAATGCTCTTCTAACGTCCACGAAAATAACATGAGCGTTCCTTTTAGGGAGTCTTAAATTGATGTTTTAAGGTTCTACCCACCTGGATAATCTTACATATAATATATAAGTAAATAGTTATACGATATTACTTAGTAGGGAAACTCCTCTATAGTTTACATATTATTATAAATTTTAATAAATACATAAATAAAACTACCTCGCGTAGGATTTGAACCTACGACCTGTATTTTGCTAGAGTAACGCGCTAACCAACTGCGCCATCGAGATACAAACCCCAATCCATGTAAATTCTGTCTTTATGTATGTAGAACTGAGGTAAATTCTAAATATAATGAGATTAGAATAAAGTTACATATATTAATGGAATGTGAACCTGCAATATCGCAAAGATTCACACATACCAAAGCAACTTGACTAATATTAGATTATTATCAGTTTTTTATGAACGAATTAGTTCAAAAGTTAATATGTAATTAAAAATTATTATTAATTTTATTAAATACATAAATAAAAAGTTTACCTCGATTAGGATCTGTACGACCTGTACTTTGCTAAAATACCGCGTTAAGCAACTGCGCGATCGAGATATAAGTACCAATCGTTGTACATTTAGTGTTTATGTATGTATATACCAAAGGAACTTTATAGTTTAGTCGTGTTGGAAGGGTCACGTGTCTTATATAGCATTTTTAGTTTAATTTTGCCCCAGGAAGTAGGCAATTCTTCATCTGTCTAAATTTTATTATTATAAATATGAAGAGGTCACAGTTTCAAACACTCGTTCGAATCTATGTCAAATCCGGAAGATTTACCATTTTTGCATTTGTTTTCTACACAGAACAACTCCTCCATTGTAAATTAGGAATCCAAACAATGTTAAAATCACCAAATAAGATTACATTACCAATTATCCTTGCCAGGTACATTAAAGAGAGAAACTTCTCCCATTTACCAATAACAAGTCGAGCTTCATATTACGTGTTTCATTATTACAACTTTATAAAATTACATAGAATTTGTTGTATCGTTAAATTTTCATTTAATATCGTGATAAAATTTAGATTCTGTGTAGTGTGAATCATTTTCAAAACCAGATTTCTTGTGTAGTCTATGTATTCATTAAGCTTGTGCTTACAATCACGGCACTCTTTCGTGTACCACTTTTTGTTATTTCTATGGTACTCTGTTTCTATGCACCTATTTCTGTTATTATTTTCTATTATAGATTTTAATACAGGATAGAAGGTTCACATTGTTACTTACGTCAAGTTCTAAAATCTCTAGTTGTTTCGGGGGTAAACTTTGCCAATAAAATGTATTTATCATATTATATGACTAATAAGAGTGGACATTTAAAATTAACCTTGACTATACAGAGTGCTCCAAAAAAACAGGGCAAGACAAAGTTAGTGTTTTTTAGTGGAGCACCCTACGTATCATTCGATTTTTGGATTCTACGTGCAATTGTAAAACATTATTTTGATAGGTTTCATGCATGTAAAATTTATGGTTTTTGAAATAATTCGAATTTTATCCAAAAAATAGCATTTACACGTATAATTTTATTATTATGTACCACCTTGTGTTTGCTAGGAAAACTTTTATATTTGGGCCAAGCTTAAACCTATATTCTGAAGAAAACATATTAAAGATGCATGACGTTTAAAATATATGTTTAAACCCCGCGAAACTTGAAATTCAAGAATATCAATTTTCTCAAATCGAACATCTTGTATATTTTTACGCTGTGTTAAAGAGAATAAAAAACACACAATTCTTCATAAGTATGTCCTATACCTTATCACTCACTGTTTTTGAGAAATTTTGATTTTCCTATATTATTCAATATTTCAATGATTTTTCTTGTGATTAATCGCAGTAGCCATGATAACAATTTCCCATATGACAAATGTTTGACCTGCCAAACTGTTGTTGCCTTTTGGTAGCCATTTAAGGTTGTTAAAATTTTATGTGTTCAATAGTAAAATAATGGATTACTCTAAAAGTAAATTAATCGATATGGTTTATGTACTAGGGAAATCTCAACAAATTGTCTTCTTGCTCAAAGGTTATACAGAATGATACCAACCCACTCGGCTCACGTTTGAAAATTTGATGGAAAGGTTCGATTCTACTAGCAGTGCGGATTATGTAAAACGCAAAGTGGTGAATGAAAATGCCAGTAACCAAGAAAAAGAATGTGAGATTCTGCTTTACATTGAAGAAGACCCGCATGTCAGTAGTCGCTAGAGAGCAACATCATGTGAAACGTCACAATCAACTGTCAATCGGACAACTAGGAAACTTAAGTATCGTCCTTACCATATTGAATTATGGAATGATGACTTCGAAAGACAAGTAAGCTTTTGTCAGTGGATTATTGCTCAACTTTAGATTAACACTAACTTTTTATCTTGTATTATGTCTTCTGGCGAGGCTACGTTTAGAAGCAATGGTAATGTAAGTCGTCATAATATGGACTATTACCCATTATACAATCCATTTTGAATCCGACAAACAAAACCAAAACCACTGGTCCATAAACGTTTGGTGAGGCATTCTCCATAATAGAATTATTGGACCATATTTTTTTAACACTCCCCTGACTAGTCGTACCTACCTTCACTTCCTCCAAGAAGTTTTTCCTAACCTCCGTCACCTGATTAGTAATGACGAACGACACAATATGTGGCTGCCACAGGACGGTGCCCCTCCGCACTACCACCGTGAGGTTTTGTCCAGTGGCTCTTAAGGTCGTGCTATCTTACCTCATTAGGTTTATTCTTATCTTACTAAAAAAGAAAATAAGATAGGATACGAGGCGCTTGTGAAACGACAACACTGGAGATGCTGTGAAACGTGAGTGAAATAATAATAAAATGACTAATGCATTCAGCAGGAGCGACACCTTTTAGAACATATTTTAAGAAGAACTCATCAGTCGTTGAATTATCCATTGATTTGAGAACGTTCGTCTATTTTGTATCAAGTTCTTAAGATAACCTAATATATTTCTGTTGGTTGAGTATTTAATGCAACTGTTTGCCTCTCTTCTTTTCAAATTTCATGACTACTGCGAATAATCACAAGAATAACGATTGAAAGATCGAATAATATAGAAGAACCAATATAACTCACAAACCCTGAGAGGTAGGTATATTTATAAAAAAATGTGTGATTTTTGATTCTCTTTATTACAATGTTTTATTTGAGAAAAGTGAATTTCAAGTTTTGCAGGTTTGAACATATATTTTGAACACCCTGTATCTTTAATATTTCTTCTTCAGAAGATAAGCTTAAGCTTGGTCTTTCTTTGGTCCAAATATAAAAGTTTTCCTAACAAAACACAACATGGTACATAATAATAAGGTTATACGTGTAAGTGAGATTGTTTGGATAAAAATTCGAATTATTTCAAAACTGTAAATCTTACATGCATGAAACCTATATAAGTAAAGTTTTGTAATTGCACGTAGAATGCAAAAATCGAATGATACACAGGGCAGGGCGTTCCATTAAAAAATACTAAATTTTTCTTGTCCTGCATTTTGGAACACTCTATATAGTCCAGAATAATTTTAAAATACGCATAATTACTAGCCTTACAATAAGATAAATAGATTTTATTGGAACAGTTTACCCATAAAACATGTTACGGAGTAAAGTGAGGGGGAGATCCTACGGCAAATCAGCTGCTCATTGTGGAATGGAAATGAGTTCTCTTATGCGTAAGCAATTTAAAACAAACCAATTGCTGGGGGCGCCACTAACTTGTTGCATTTATTAGGCTGTAACTCCAAGTTAGAAGAATTTCCAGATCGTAGTGGAGGACCGTGAAAAAAGAGAAACATTTTACCTTTTATTTATATGTTTGTCAGGGAAACTAGGTTAAGTGGTAGAGCAGCTTTGTTTCATCATGCTGAACTTAGCCTTTAAATTTTTTATATTCTATATATATATATATATATATATATATATATATATATATATATATATATTGTAATGGCTCAAATTATTATTTTGATTTAATTGGCTAGCAAGTGAGTAACTAAAATGTGGAAAAATATTTATATAATCTAATTACTCAATTTCTACTAAATGAGGATTAGGTTTCTTATTATAATAATATTTACAAACAAAAAATATATACGCCGAACTAGCTCAGTAATCTCATTTGGGAATAGGGTTCATTTGTGTTTAACATTGATTGTTGGCAATATAAATTGAATCTGTGAATACATGTAAATGATCAAATTGTATTTTATAATAAACAGTTACTATGTGAAACCAACTTTGTTGAGATCTGCACAAAAATACCCATGCGTTGCGCACTTAATACTGAAATAAAGTAGACTGTCAAAAATTTCAGCAATTGATCCAAATTATTGAGCACAATTTTAATTTTGTTTGAGGTAAGCTTTTTAATTTTAATATAACGCTGAATCATTTACTTTTCAGATATTGACACGTGAATTCATACAAATATTTATATATTATTAAAAAAAAAAATGCAGGACATCAAAAAAAATAATCATTGCAAAAGGATTATGAAAGCGAAATACAACTCACGTGTTGCTGAAAATTCCAAGTAATGTTCATGTCGGGTTGGTCCACATTAAACGTTGGACGTAGACTTCCTTCCATAAATCGGTGATACTGCCTTGCTGTCCCAAATATGCTGCTTAACATTCCATTATTTCATCCAAATCAAATAACTGTTGGCTGTTCTTCATGTGGTAAGTACGAGGTACTTACAATGCTCAAATACTTATAAGCAAGCACTTTATTTTATTTGTTATTTTTTAAATGTATTATTTACTTAATAATTGCTCGGGTTTAATTTTTGTATTTTAAGTTCATATAGATTTTGTATTCACTTGCACCTTTATTTTAGATTCCGTTATTGAAGTGAAGATTCATTATATGATCGTAATCACTAACAACAAAATAAACATTGAATCCAAGATAATTGAAGAATTTATTAACATACACCCGATGTTTACATACGATCTTGAAAAACGAAACAATAACAATTTTATCGAACAATTGTGATCGGTAACCTTATTTTTAATTTTAGTTATAGGTTAAAACAATTGTTTCTGATCTCTCAATTCTACGTCGATCGCGTTTCAATTCCGATAATGTTTACGAGAATTGTTACTTACATTTTAACACAAATAACATTTAACACTATGATTTGTTAGTCACAAAAATTCAAAAAGCAAGAGTAGCAAGAGAGTGAGAAATCAGGAGCAATTCCTTTTATACATTTCTCCTAGATACCAAATTTTCAATTTTTTCTCTACATTACACACAAAAGATTGGTCTAAAGAAAATTGTAAACTTAACGAAAACATAAATTATGCTATATCTTTTTTAATATAATTCGGATCTAAATTTTAATTACAGATCTGGAATCAGGGCAAAATTCCGCATAAAAAGACATCTCACAAGCCCTACTTTGCTTCGATAATTTTCGTTCTGACAACTTATAATATAAATTTACTAATATCGAAAAATCTTACATCCTACAACTAAACTAATTACATATTTAAATTCCACATAAAAAACTATATCAGAATACACTTATTTCAACCCATTTTATTTAAATTTTACAAAATTTCCATCTTGCCATATACAATTTAGGTAGTTAACCTAACTTTACTAATTTTATGTTTATATTACATATTTATAGTTGAATTCCTTGTTGAAATGAGGGAAACCTCCTATTAAATGCTTTTATAATTTATTTTAAACTTATCTTACCTTATAAAACTATAATTTTGTGAAATTCTTACAAATAATACTTAACCTAACTTTATATAAATTTACTTTTAATTTGTGTAATAACTGTTTATAACACTTGAAATGTTCATAAAATGTGTTCTTATATATGTCTCTAACACCAAAATTGTTCACTTGTATTCCATAATTCTTAATTTTGTCAATTCACATTTTCACATTGTTGTAACTATTTTGCCAATTTTTGTATAGAATTTGCAATTTTATATTAAATATCACACTGCACAATTGTTGTTCATGTACTTAATTATATTTTTAAGTCACTATCACTTCTTATGCACGTTTTATATACTTAGTCTTTGAATTACAAATATACTATGTTCGTATCACACCCTTTCTTTCATATTTTAAATAGTTTATGGATTGTACCTAATACTATACATTCTACATATTATAATTATCATACTCCAAGTAATCAATATCTGATATATGTTCAAAATGCTACAATTCATTGAATAAAACGCGAAATTACACAAATATGTTACACGAAACTAATCGTACCCATCAATATTAATCATGTTGAACTTTCTCACATGCTACGGGTATAGCTCAGTGCTTTTATGAAAATAACAACCATGTGCAAACCGCACAAAGCCTGTTTTGTCACATTAAAACCATAATTTTGCACTCGTAACTATTTTCTCATTGAAAACGAACTGTATACTTCCACAAATTTATCTAACTTGCCTACTATATAGAAATTCAAACTCAATCAACTCTAGCCCCTTTATTATGCCTACTTCTAATCATCTCATATATATATATATATATATATATATATATATATATATGAACACACCACACACACACACACACACACACACACACACACACACACACACATTTTGATTAAAGATATTATTATAATTCGCAAATCGCAATCCAAGGTGAACGTATTTAATCTATTCAAAATATAAACGTAAATATAACCTACAATTTTTACTGAAAAATGCATTGGATATTTTATTATAAGGGATATTTAGAAAAGAGTATAATTCAAAGAGTTATACATGTATTGTGTTAATAAAAGGACAAATATTAAGGGTATATTATAATTTTAGGGTAAATGCCAGGATTTGAACAGAAGGAAGGGTGTGAAAAATTAAGAAAGAAACAAGCACCAATTTACTTTGCCCTATCGTTGACTTACCCTGTAAATTATCTTTAAATTTATTTAAATTACTATTATCAACGTAAATCATACGTATTTTGTCTTATTGCTTTGAGGGATCTTTATTTTATACTTAGATTTTACTTTTAATTCTAAAACATAAAGTAAGTAATCATAAAATACCAACTTATCCACTAGTGTGAGTGTGTCTAATTCATCCACACTAGACCAACAACACTTTTAGCACGGTGTCCAATAAACGTTACATTTCGCTAATCGACCTCTTTTTACATGCAATAAAACCAACATTTTCCATTATTTTTAATTAAAATCTCCCCCGATGCAGGTGATATGGTCATTGTATTGTGAAGTAATTGTACCATAAAGTAATAATTAGCGGTTATCAATTCGTTTTAAATTAATTCCAGCATATTTGTTTATTTTAAAGTCAATATTTTCCATGCGAGAGGTACAGATAGACAGCTCTGGCCTTTCATGCTACATTAAATTCGTTCAATCACGAAATGTCAATAAAAAAGTTCGTAGTAAATATTGAAGTAAACTAGAATAATCGGTGTTAAGTACAAGTTTTACGGTATTCACATTCTTCTCCAATTAAACATGTTTTAACGTTAAGAATTTATTTACTCACTGATTACTTGGTATTATCCTTTAACTACAATTTTTCTCTATCGATTAATATCAAACACGTTCTAAGGTAGTTGATCTAAACTCGTATTTTTATTAATTTTATGACAGAGTACAATTACACACACCTAATATAATTCGACAATTCATAAACTCAAGTTTTAATTACAATAGTTAATTTACCCCATAAATAATCTTTATAAAAGTAAACAAAAATTGGATTAAAGATTAACACAGAAACTATCAAGCATAATTACAAAAGTATAGTAACAATGTAATGATCCTGCAGATCCTTCCTGAAAATTTAAATCCTTGTCAATAAATTCCTCCAAACTTATTTCCTATTTTCTTCCACAACTGCATTTATATGATTTAAAACATATTATCAGTTGTTCCCACTCTCCCCACTCTACCCGCTATCTTCCCAAAATCCCTATATAAACACTGCCTTCACATTCAACCAAACACACTTGACACTTTGCGTTCATAATTTACTTTCCTTTTATAAATTAGTATTCCAGTATTATTACTCAGATCCTGAATTCTCCTTATTACCTCATTTCCTTAATTAGTTATACGTTATTAGTATACTAATCCTATATTCATCCTGCCTGAACCTGCCTGATTCATTAATCCTGCATTACATTCTTTCCTACCATCCACCTATTACATTCATCTACCCTGACACCGATTCCTGTGCCTATCCCATCCCTTATACGTATACCAACTTATTGTGGGTCCTGGCCCCGATTTGGGTATACGTAAAGAAGTTGTTTGTGTGAAATCAGACGGAGGGCCTGTACACCCCGAATGGTTATGCACAACTAACTACCCTGTTGCATCATTATCCTTATCAACCAAACAAGATATTTATCACTATCAACTTGTTGAAGGTGTAAGCCGCGACAAGGATAGGGGTAGACATCCTAGAGATTATAGAGGAGTGACGGTGGTATTGCCCGAAACATCCTCTACAATCACGAGCAAGGTTATTCCTTAAATTGCCCTTTGACGGTTTAGGCTTGTGCCCCGAAAAGGATTTCCTAACCACCACTATTCAGCCTCTTTCCCTGTATCTTCTCACATAAATCACGTCGCCATCCCTACAATAAATTCTCCTTGCACCCCTCACATTCACACCAGTTTACCTTTGATCTTTTAACCACCTGTGCATAGAATCACCACCTGCAAAATCACTCACCCACCACCTTTTATTTATCCCTACATAATAACCATTCCCTTAAGTAAACCGTTTATTGCCGACCTAAACAACCCTTGTTTACTTTTAAATAATAGTGTGACCTTACATTGTATTTAAATCAGATTTCCTACTTACCCTTGCATAATCACCTCCTGATTGCCGTACTCCACCAGCAGTTCACATTAATTATACAGTATCACTTATAATTAACGAAACACACATTCACCGGTACCACACGTTTTAAACATCTGTTTTAGAATTGAAAATACCACCATTACAGGAAGGTTGGGAACCGAACTAGACCATAGGCGTAGGCGATTTCTAAAAGAAAACCGCAAGAATATTTGCACATATTTTTAATAGTTTTGTACTGCATTATATAGCCAGTTAATTTCAGTTTATATATTTATTTGTTTTATATTAGAATTTATATTATAATTTCCGTTTTGATATGTAAATAAACCTTTCATGTATGAAATGTTGTAAAACATTGGATAGGCAACCCAACCTGCATCTAGGTATACATCTTAGTAGGACCCCCTTTTATGAGAAAGTTCTCATGTTCAAAATTAGAGTTTTACAAGTTGTGAAAAAGGACAAACACAACCAATAAAGACCGGTAGCTGCTACCAGAACCGGGAAGCAGTACAAGTGGCGCCCAACGTGGGGCCTTTTGCAATTTTCCTTTAGCATTTTGGCATTTTGCATTTCCCATTTTCCCTTTAACATTTACTTTCAGCAAGTTGTACCAGAACGATTATTTCCTGACAAATAACAATAATTATTTTCTTACAGCAAGCAGACAGACTGTCCGAGTACTTTCCCAGGCACGAGAATACAAATAATTCATATTCCAACTCCGGTCGAAGAATAAATTAAAAATTGTTATTTTCCAGAAATCAAAATAATCAAATTAATCATTTCTTTACAGAACTAATTAATAATAAATGTGTAACGTTGTTTCACAGGATCTATAACTTAGAATTGTTATTTTCCAGAAATCATAATAATCAAATTAATCATTTCTTTACAGAACTAATTAATAATAAATGTGTAACGTTGTTTCACAGGATGTATAGCTTAGAATTGTTATTTTCCAGAAATCAAAATAATCTAATTAATCATTTCTTTACAGAACTAATTAATAATAAATGTGCAACATTGTTTCACAGGATATATAAAAGTAAAAGTGTTATTTTTCAGAAACAACAAATTTACAATACATTATTAAGCACTCCTTTACAGGGCAAATTAATAAACATTGTTACACCGGACATATAAATTAAAAGTGTGCACAATTATATTAAAGAAGAAACATTTAAAACTTAATTCTAATTACTTTCTAGGACCAGAATCAAAACAGTTAAAAAGTGTCAGTGAATTCCAACTTCCACAAATTCTACATTATTTAAAGTATAACCAGTGTAATTATAGTTTTCCAATTCTTCAACCCGGACCAAACCTAAAACATAGCAATAATGAGTACCCAAACTCCCGAAGAGAAAGATATTCGTGTAGGTTGGGTGTACACTAAGAAGGATAATTTGATTGAAGAGGCAGGAAAATACAGACTGGATACAACAGGAACAAGTGAAATTCTTCGAGCAAGGATTATAAAATACTTAAGGACTGGAGAAGGTCAAGTTAACTTACCCATCCCGATAGAACCTGTCTTACAGTTTGAGACCAGCGAACTGAGTGGTACTACACCAGGTCCATCCACTTTTTCAACCCAGAACTTTCCACATCGAACAGCGGATACCTGTGACAGAGTTCGAAAATGGGGACTCAAATATGATGGAGTTAGTGATCCCATGTCCTTCCTAGAGAGATTACAGGAGCTCCAGCACTGTTACCAACTCCTGATAATGAAATGTTGTCAGCACTACCTGAACTGTTTAAGGAGAACGTTCTACTATGGTATAGGAACAACCGATGTAATTGGCATACCTGGTACGACTTCCTTGCAGATTTTCGATTACAGTTCTTACCACCCCGATATCAGCAGAAATTAGAGGAAGAAATAAGAAATCGAGTCCAGAGACCGAAAGAAAAGGCAGGAGAATATGTCACTTCTCTCCTGACACTGATGAGACGCCATGGAGGGTTGAATGTTGCCAGTCAGCTCGAACGACTATACGACAACCTGAAAACGGAATACAAATATTATATTCGACAACAAGACTTCTCTACATTACCTGAACTGCTAGAAATGGCCAGACAATACGAAAGATTACCTGCACGAAGCTACAATACAGCATATAATTCTGGTACACCCCGCGTACATTTTAGAGACACCAACCCCCTTCCACATCACGTCTAGTCCCGATAGAAACGGAAAATAGAAGGAAGCCCCAACAGAAGACATTCCTAGTCTGCTGTATAGACGAGACGAAGTGTGCTGGAATTGTGGCGAAAAGGGTCACGTTCGAGATAAGTGCATAAGACCCGTCAAGATATTCTGTTCCAGGTGTGGGAAAATGGCACATTATCCAGGGATTGTCCATGTCCAAAGCCGGGAAACTTCTATCGCCGGTGAAGGCGGTAGGGAAACCTTCACCACATCAGGCTACCTCCCCAGTTCCAGAAAAGCATGCCACCACTTCCAGCAAAGAATGGAAGGCCTGGCTACAACACATCAAAAATTTACACAGTCATCTCCTCGACACAAGTACTCTTACCTATTATAACGGATGACCGACTCTTTGTCACCCTCCATATTTTTAATCAACCAATACAAGCTCTAGTGGATACTGGCGCCTCTAGAACGTATTTTGGCAGAAAATTAAAAGAATTGTTGGTAAGAAACGCTATATATCCGGAAACGCTGCAGCAAGAACCCGTCCGTTTGGCCGATAATACAATCACCCATTCGCTGGGCAGCTACCGATTTCCCGTCATGCTTGGCCGACAGCAGTATTCATTGCTAGGACAACATTTACCTACATTATCTACCGATGTAGTTTTAGGATTGGATTTCCTGAGACAATCGCAAGTCACCATCAAACTTACTCCTCTTCACATCGAAACGAAGAACGAAATTCTCCCGCTACCGAACGAATCAGTAACCGGATTAGGAGGTATTCACGGACCGGATGATACGGAACTCCAACAACTTAATGATTTTCTGTACCTAGAATTAAGCCAATTTCAACAGTTACCAGGAAGAACTACCCGAATAACTCACCGTATTACACTACTCCCTGGAGTAGATCCCGTAAAACAGAGATATTATCCTCGAAACCCTGCCATACAACAACTCATTAACCAGGAAGTGGATGCGATGTTAGCCCAGGACATCATAGAACCATCGTGCAGTCCGTGGAGTTCGCCTGTTGTGTTAGTTAAAAAAATCTTCCGGTGTCCCTCGCTTTTGTATTGATTTTAGGAAAGTGAACCAGCTAACCGTCAAAGACGCTTATCCTCTACCTTTTATCCAAGGAATATTGGACCAATTGAGGGAGGCTCATTATATTAGTACTCTGGACCTAAAGCAGGGATATTGGCAAGTGCCCCTTGAGGAATCCAGTAAACCAATCACTGCATTTACAGTCCCGGGACGAGGACTCTTTCAGTTTAAGGTACTCCCCTTCGGTTTGCATTCGGCCCCCTGCCACTTTTCAACGCCTGCTAGATGGCATTATTGGACCAGACCTAATAGGCAAGGCATTCGTCTACCTGGATGATATTATAGTATTAGGAACAACTTTTAAGGAACATTTACAAAACTTACAGGAAGTTTTCCGCCGACTACGAGATAGTGGACTCCAGTTACAAGCCGAGAAATGTCAGTTTTGCCGAACAGAGTTGAAATATCTCGGACATGTGGTCACTTCCAAGGGAATCCAGCCTGATCCTGATAAAATAGAAGCGATTGTCCAATTCCCCGTACCACGCACAATCAAACAACTACGCCGATTCCTAGGCATGTCCTCGTGGTACAGAAAATACGTTCCCCAATTTGCACAGCTGAGTCAACCGTTAACTAAACTGCTACGCAAAGAACAAAAGTTTACTTGGGACCCAGATCAACAAAAAGCCTTCCACAGACTCAAACAAGTACTCACCTCTCCTCCCATCTTAGCATGCCCTGATTTTTCCAAGACCTTCGTATTGCAAACCGACGCCAGTTCTACAGGAATTGGAGCAGTATTAACTCAGGAGAAGGACCCAACGAGAATGTAATCGTTTATGTGAGTAGAGCATTAACCCAGCCCGAGCGAAACTATTCCACGATTGAAAAGGAATGCTTAGCAGTCGTGTGGGCCATCTTAAAACTAAAAGGATACCTGGAAGGATATAAATTCATTGTAATTACAGATCACCGCAGCTTGAAATGGTTACGTACCTTAGAGAAACCCACGTCACGACTGGCTCGGTGGATTATGGAACTCCAGCAGTATGACTTCTCCATAGAATACCGAAAAGGAACACAAAATAAAGTTGCCGATGCACTTTCCCGTATACATGATGGACCACCCTCTTCTCCAGCCCTGTGCCGCTGGAAGAAACCGCCCCGAATCCGGTTGCCTGTGGTATCAGACTCTTGTCCGCCAAGTCCAAGAAAATCCGGCCGCCCATCCCCTGTTTAAAATAGCAAATGGTCAGCTATACAAACAACTCCCAGATTCCTCACCTGAAATCGAGGCCGGAGTACACAGCAGCTGGAAAAGGTGTGTCCCTAAGAGCCAGAGATGCTCTATTCTCAAGGAATGTCACGACGCCCCCACGGCTGGACATCTAGGTATCTCCAAGACATTATCACGGATATATCAACAATATTACTGGCCTGGAATCAAGGGCGATGTCATTAAACACATTAAAAGATGCCATACCTGTATACAATTTAAAGCTTTACCCAGAAACCGGCAGGAGAGATGTACTTCTCTAAAACTGGACATCCTTGGCAAGTAGTCAGTACAGATTTAATTGGACCGCTACCACGTACAAAAAAAGGTCACACCTTCTTACTTGTCTTTCAGGATTGCATGACCAAGTGGATCGAAGTAAAACCTCTCAGACAAGCTACCAGTCCTGCGATTCTTCAGACCCTTAGAGACCAGATAGTGTTCCGCTATGGCTGCCCTGACAAACTCATCACCGATAATGGTCCCCAATATGTTAGTCGTTTGTTTCAGAACGCCCTGGAAGAACTAGGAATTAAACACCGCCTGACACCACCATACACTCCCCAGGCTAATCCAGTGGAACGTGCTAATAAAGTACTTGGTACTATGATCGCACAATTCACCGGAGAAGATCAGAAAGAGTGGGATGTACACTTACCGAAATAACCTTTGCTGTCAATTCCGTAACACACTCTTCCACAGGATTTTCCCCAGCTCTGCTGAATTTAGGCAGGAACTCCGTCCTCCTGGAGTAACTTATTCATACCTGCGTGAACAGTCTTCTGCAACCCCTGTAGTACCCGCAGAACGTAACCAACATATGAAGAGGATCGAGGACTTACGTCAGCTGGCCAGGGACACGTTATCTCTCTTTCGATACCCAGAAGCGAGGATACGACCTCCGTCGACGCCCATATCGCCCACACTTAGGTGAGTTAGTCTATAAACGGACTCATTATCTTTCTAGCAAAATTAAAATTTTAACGCCAAATTAGCACCAAAATTTACCGGACCATATGTAATAAATAAAATTATCTCACCTGTAATCGTGGAACTTCGGGATCCTCACACGAAGAAGAACATAGGACCGGTCCATGTGAAAGATATCCAGAGCGTCGACGCAGCGGTTCCCCTCCGGAAACGATCACCACCTCCTACACCCACGGACTTCGGAGAGGGAAGAAATACGATAAGGAACATATAAACGAAGTTTCGGTGATGCCACTCCAGTCACTTACAATGGCACCTACTGAAACACTCGTCCGAAGCATCGTCGTCCAACTATCCGACCTTGGCAACCACATGCTTATCGGACACCAGGTTCCAGGAATTTACCTCCTATATTCACATCCTACAATCCTATTGCATTAAGTCCCTATAAACCTGCTACTTCACACTCACCTGTACACACCCGTTCTTGACATCCCGGTTTCAGAAATTCCTTTGCCCACCAGTCCTCCAAACGTAGCTCTCTTATCCCTATCACCATTACCCGATTGGGAATTTTCTCCTATCCCGCTTAATCCTGTAGATCTTCCAGTCACCCTAGTACTCCCTCCCCTTAAGGCAAATGGTACGCGAGCTAGATGCCTTAGACCTACAAACTCCCGTCGTCACCACCGCCAATTCCTCCGATAACTTGGGTATCACACTTTTAAGCATCCCTGACGTCCCTCTTCCTAGACCTCCTTCAATTATTATTCGACCCGGACGAGGAAAGGCCAGGAATAGGCGACGTGTGAAGATTCGTTTGGCAAATGGAGAATTCATGAGGGTTAAACGAACACTTGCAACCGAATTCGGATTAATCCAGAAACCAGGTGACGGATTTTCTTCTCCCAGGTAAGGGTGGTGTGTAATGATCCTGCAGATCCTTCCTGAAAATTTAAATCCTTGTCAATAAATTCCTCCAAACTTATTTCCTATTTTCTTCCACAACTGCATTTATATGATTTAAAACATATTATCAGTTGTTCCCACTCTCCCCACTCTACCCGCTATCTTCCCAAAATCCCTATATAAACACTGCCTTCACATTCAACCAAACACACTTGACACTTTGCGTTCATAATTTACTTTCCTTTTATAAATTAGTATTCCAGTATTATTACTCAGATCCTGAATTCTCCTTATTACCTCATTTCCTTAATTAGTTATACGTTATTAGTATACTAATCCTATATTCATCCTGCCTGAACCTGCCTGATTCATTAATCCTGCATTACATTCTTTCCTACCATCCACCTATTACATTCATCTACCCTGACACCGATTCCTGTGCCTATCCATCCCTTATACGTATACCAACTTATTGTGGGTCCTGGCCCCGATTTGGGTATACGTAAAGAAGTTGTTTGTGTGAAATCAGACGGAGGGCCTGTACACCCCGAATGGTTATGCACAACTAACTACCCTGTTGCATCATTATCCTTATCAACCAAACAAGATATTTATCACTATCAACTTGTTGAAGGTGTAAGCCGCGACAAGGATAGGGGTAGACATCCTAGAGATTATAGAGGAGTGACGGTGGTATTGCCCGAAACATCCTCTACAATCACGAGCAAGGTTATTCCTTAAATTGCCCTTTGACGGTTTAGGCTTGTGCCCCGAAAAGGATTTCCTAACCACCACTATTCAGCCTCTTTCCCCTGTATCTTCTCACATAAATCACGTCGCCATCCCCTACAATAAATTCTCCTTGCTACCCCTCACATTCACACCAGTTTACCTTTGATCTTTTAACCACCTGTGCATAGAATCACCACCTGCAAAATCACTCACCCACCACCTTTTATTTATCCCTACATAATAACCATTCCCTTAAGTAAACCGTTTATTGCCGACCTAAACAACCCTTGTTTACTTTTAAATAATAGTGTGACCTTACATTGTATTTAAATCAGATTTCCTACTTACCCTTGCATAATCACCTCCTGATTGCCGTACTCCACCAGCAGTTCACATTAATTATACAGTATCACTTATAATTAACGAAACACACACATTCACCGGTACCACACGTTTTAAACATCTGTTTTAGAATTGAAAATACCACCATTACAGGAAGGTTGGGAACCGAACTAGACCATAGGCGTAGGCGATTTTTAAAAGAAAACCGCAAGAATATTTGCACATATTTTTAATAGTTTTGTACTGCATTATATAGCCAGTTAATTTCAGTTTATATATTTATTTGTTTTATATTAGAATTTATATTATAATTTACGTTTTGATATGTAAATAAACCTTTCATGTATGAAATGTTGTAAAACATTGGATAGGCAACCCAACCTGCATCTAGGTATACATCTTAGTAGGACCCACCTTTTATGAGAAAGTTCTCATGTTCAAAATTAGAGTTTTACAAGTTGTGAAAAAGGACAAACACAACCAATAAAGACCGGTAGCTGCTACCAGAACCGGGAAGCAGTACAAGTGGCGCCCAACGTGGGGCATTTTGCAATTTTCCTTTAGCATTTTTGCATGTGCATTTCCCATTTTCCCCGCTAACATTTACTTTCAGCAAGTTGTACCAGAACGATTATTTCCTGACAAATAACAATAATTATTTTCTTACAGCAAGCAGACAGACTGTCCGAGTACTTTCCCAGGCACGAGAATACAAATAATTCATATTCCAACTCCGGTCGAAGAATAAATTAAACTAATGTTAAGCTTCCTAAAAAACACAAAATCAATCGAGCACAATCGACTGGTTAAAACAAACTAAAAAGGAACTAATAAAATAAACAAACCTAATTAAATATTGAATTAAATAAATAAATTGGAAAATAAAAATTGCTTCTGGTGCTCCGTATGTGAAAATATTATGAGGCGCCGCTGGCTGGTGAATTCGGATCGCCCTCTATGAATAGTACTGAAAAATACATAATTAAACAGCTGTTTTAGTAATGTGTGAAATTTTCATTACTAAAACGGTTAATTACATAATCTGGAGTCAGGCTTGCAAAGGGATTATTTACAGATGAGTGAGGTATTTACATTTGTAATTATGCATGAAAGTTCGTCTGCTGATCATACACAGCTGTCTGGTATGATTTATTTCAATTCAATGAGTTGAACTCAGATCAGAAATTATTGACAAGTAATAAATGTTATTACATTGCGTATGAATAACATCATAACTGGAAGCAGGGGTTTTATATACAGGTTAGGTATATATATATATATATATATGTCTGGGTTGTTTATGATTAGATTCGGTAATTAGTGCGGTTGCCTGGAATGCTGGTAGTAGGGCAAATATATAAGTATTAACAGCATATTCCGACTAGTATTTGGGGAAAGGTAATAACGCCTTCGGAGTCGAAACTGCCGGCAATGTGTAAAGGGTTGATCCCGTTAAGGGAGCCCTTTAAGCAGAAGTAGTTAATTATTCAGGGCCTAACCTCCATCTAATTAAGTACTTCTCTTGACTAACCATCATTTAATAGCGATCTCCAGGCGTGGGCACCACCAAAAGCATTGTATGAATGAATGTGCTTTTCTATTTCGTGCAGGAATCTTATCGTGGAAAAAAGATTCTTACCTTTGCCACTTTTAAGAACTATTCTCGATGCTTATGACCACAAGAATATTCTACATAAAAGTGTGTGTAGATAGATACATGTGGAGTGCTGGTCAGGATAATAATATGGGATGAATTTAGGGATATGTTTTGATATGTCTGGTTGGGGATGCTGGTAATACTGGCTAGGACACTGGTCTGGGAATACTGTTCAGTATCCTAATACAGGTGCAGTTGATACAAGATTTGATACGAGATGTTGGACAGGATTCTGGTCAGGCTAGTAGTTATTTATCGGCTACTAGTTCCTGGTCAGGATCTTCTGGCTGCGAAACAGGATAATATCACAGATACAGGATAAAATATATTATAGGAAGTGGGTGAAGGAAGATGATCACGGAAGAAGTGTCAAGGGTGAGTGAGAATAAATGAATGAATGAATCTAAGTGAGCGTAAGTGCTAGGGGGGTCTGGTATTTATAGGTAAATTGGATGGAGTGGGGAAGGAGTGAACAACTGATATATATATATATATATATATATATATATATATATATATATATATATATATATATATATATATATATTATTATGATATCCATCGAAGCAATTTAGTAGCATAACAATAATTTTATCTGGAAGGAAGGGACTGGCCTACCACTACTCCGGCTTCTCTTGGTCAAGACATTTAAGTAATTGAAAATAAAACATAACTGAAACTACTGCAGCAGAGCAAAATAAACTTTGTAAACTAAGTCAAAATAAATAGTTAGTCATACAAACGATACGATATAGTTTGACTCTGGTCTCTCGTGGTGGTCATTAACATCTGGTATCACTTGTAGGATGACCTGAGGGGAATCTAGGAAATGCTTGTAATTGAGCTCGGACACATTCTTAGGGACCTTTGGCGCTAAGGTAAGCAGCTCTTCACGTGTGACCACGCAGTCTTGTCGAGGATCTACATTAACAAGACGGGAACACATTTCGGTGCGGATAGGTTCGTCCGTTGTCGAATCGTCGTCCGGAAAAAGGAAGTTTAACAAAACATTCATGATCTCATGTTTGGAAACAGTGCATCTGTCACCGTTGCGGACATTGGAGCAGGGATCAATGAGAGGATATTTTACAGACCGCACCTCACGGGTTCGCAGCCAGGCTGGTATCACCAAAATTTCATCAGTGCGAATTTATATCTCTTTAATGCCTCCTTATAGGAGGTGAGTCATTGAGTTTTCTAGCTCTGCAGGGGTTCTTTGGTAACAACGCCGCACGATGCGGGCTACCTTCCTTAATCTACTTAACTTCTCACACCACCAGCTACTGCTGGTGAAAGTACCGGCTCGAGCAGTGAGAATAATCCTTCTTAGGTACACCTGGCCAGTACGCCGTACCCGCTCTGACAGCTTGCCAATGACGGAGTCCACAGAATGTGGATCGCGGCACGTTACGCCACGGGGAAGATAAACTAGAATATATTGCTTGCATACTGCGTTGAGTCTAGACGGATGGAGATGTTTGAAGTCAAGGATAGTAGGTAAAAGACTTTTAATTGAATTATCGACGGCTATATCGAAGCATATCAGTCGGTGGTCACTCTCAATTACATCCACCACTACTTGCCAGTCAGTAACCTTGCGCGCCAAAGGGAATGAAGTAAGGGTCACATCGATATTCGTCGCCCCGAGATGGATTGAATACGTATGTGGTTGATGAGGTAAGTTTACAACACATAGGTCGCGTCCCGCAACGAAGTTTTCCACAAAAGATCCCCGTGCGTCAGTCGTCGAGGAGTGCCATAGCGGCGATCTTGTATTGAAGTCGCTTACAATTAGGACCTTATAATCCTTCAATTCGTCGAGAAGTTGTGAATGAATACGAACATCCTCACTTGGTGGTCAATAAACTCCGATTATTACCAGTTAGGTGTTCCCAGCGGTAACCATAGATACAGCTGTGCAGTTTGTTAGTTAAGTGACTTAAAGTAACGACGCCAATGGGTTTCGAGCTATTATAAACAATATGCGATAGAAACTGCATTAAAGAATATGCGGAAATATTGTTGTAAGGTGTCAAGATGCACCAGTAGAACATCAATGTCGTTGTCAGAGGAGAAGCTCAGTGCCTCAAGGGTCGCAACACGAGATTTTTAAGATTCACCTACGCAAACATAAGAGTCATGGGTGAGTCCTCACTATCCATAATTGGTGTTAGCGATCTTGGACTCAATACGTTTAGCGTAGGCAGGACAGTTCGAGGCGGAGACTTTATGCTTGATAACATCACCCTTGTGACCAAACCTCATGCAATTTGCGTCTGAGCGATCTTTTTGGAGGTTGGGACGCCCCTTGGTTTCATGTCTAGCTGCGTAATGGCCGCAATGAAGCTCACTCCGACAGTCGGAGGAATTATGACCGGAACGTTGGCACTTATAGCACCGGAGTATACGTATATAGTTTTGCATACGACAACCGTTCCACCCGACGTATATCCGTCGCCCTGTCAAAAGAAACTTTCGTGCGACTGTATCGTACTCCAGGATCCAATGACATGTTCTGCGGTCTCGTGATTCAAACTGGAACATCACTTTCAAAGAATTCCGTGCCGCTTCTGCAGAATTAAAATTCTGGGAAAAGTGGTCTCCTTAACCTATTCTGGGAAGAGGACAGCAGACTGATCCATAATCGATATTCTGGGCAACACTTTATCCCGGAATTTAGCAGTGAAGTTGGCTTCAAGAAGGTTCTGAGAAATTTTGGAGAGATCGCTCTTCTCCGATTCAATTTTGACAGTGTTATTGCCAATTTTAGTCACCCTGTCAACGCGGAGACCAAGCCTCCTTCGAGGGCCTTAATTAGGGCGTCTTTAGTTTCGTCTGTGGTCTTTATGTTTTCGGTTTTAGGTACCACAACGATGGTGGACCGTAGGACTGGGGCTACAGACTTCCCGGATGGGATTTTGACATGGTCAGGAGCTGTACGAAGTACAGCGGAGTAACTTGGTCCGCGGACCTGGGGAATAACTGAAGGAACCTTAGACACCAAGGCGTCTAAGGTGGATTTAATGGAAGCCACGGAGTCACTTAATTCGGCCTGTTGCTGAAGTAGTTTGTAATTGGTCACCGTTTCCCGAAAGATAGTCTCTATTTTCGATATAGCCTCGAGCATGTCGACTCACTTGGACAGGGGATCCTTCGAAGTAGTGATCATTTTCTTCGGCATCGAATGCAATTTCGGAAATGTCCGAAAGATGTAGGTCCTCGGTGGGAGTGTCGAGAGCAGGCTCAACCCGGCAGCGTTTGGAGATCCCTACTCTGTCTTCATGGAGATAGAGAGGGAGCGGGAGAAAATGGACGAGACAGTGTATCAATAGACACACTGACTTGGATACTCAAGGGAGACACAAATACTAGGGTTAACCCCTTTAGCCGTATGTAGGATCTTATTGCCCGAATGACTTATAGCCTACGAGTCGTTGCCCGCCATTCACCTCGGGGAGGTAGGTGCTATAGCTTCCGTGGAGAGGAGACTCTGTGGTTTGATATATTATAGACACTGTACTGTATAATATATTCCTATGCTACACTATCCTCACTTATATTACGTCAACTCGATTTCTGTACCACACGTAACTATTCTGGAAATAAATAGATTTAATAAGTGTATCAAGAAAATATTAGGGAAAAGAGGATTTTATCTCTTGGTGAAATTCCACCACGTGCCAATAATCCAACCATAGTTGCTGAAGAGCTGTATCAACTACAACCCTTAAATTTTTTATCAGCAATCTAAAGAGAAGTTTTCTAGTAGATAAATAAAACGGAGAGCCAACTGATTTTTTAAAATTGAACTTTTTTGGCGAGATTATCAGATTTACTTTTTCTTATTCCCAACGGGATCCATCATGAAATTGTCTACAAAAATAAATCAAAGGTTTAAATATAATATGTTTACTATTTTGGCAAATAAAAGGATTAACATGTTTTATTGACTGTAAGAAAAGTTAACAATTTAATGCCACAAGGAAAGGAAAGGAACGATCACGTATTTCATTTCCTCCCCAATGGGGAGGGCGGGCTGTTTGAGCTTTCCAAGCTCCTTCAGCCACAATCATGGATTCCCTGCATACATATATGCATTACGTATATATGCATGGTGGGATTAAGGATGGGTGTGGTCAGGAAAGGTTCGGAAGGAACGGAGTTTATCTCACGAATGCTAAGTAGATCGCGTCACCAGTACTCTGCCAACTCGGTCTAATGCCACAAGGTCAACAAAATTCATAAATTTTTGTTTCATTAAAGATTCTGAAACCTGACTTTTTAAAAAGATACGTATTTTTAATTATGAGCATGAACGAATGAAAATATGAGGGATAGAAATATAAACAAACAAAATTTTGTAGATTATTTTATTAACTTTAGTTTTAAACGGAATGTCTTTTTCACTGCACCGGATTCAAAAAATAAACAAATAACCAGAACGGGGACATTCTCCCCTCCCCTCCTACACTCACTCATTTTGTAAGTCTTGAAACTAATATGTTTACCTCCTAACTACTTCAAACACATTCTTAAGGCCAAGCATTCTGTTTTGTTACTTGTTAACCAACATATGTCAAAAGAATCCACTCCAACCACTCTCGGAAACAAGCTAATAAGAAGGGGCATGACATAATCTGAACCAATTAGATATTAATAAGTAAAAGTAAAGCACTAATTTAAAGAAAGGGCATTTTAATGTAAAGTAATGCGTGTAAGTAATTATACGGGTAATACGTTGCTACATACTATATACATATTCTTTCAGAAATGCTGCTTTATTTACTTGTTTATGCACGCAATATAGATAAATGTACAGGGTGGCCAACTGAGAATGCGAGTTACTGTATCTGGGAAACTATCCATCGTAGAGGATTGCGCAAAAAAAAAGATATTACTAAAACGGCCAATACAAAAACCTGGAAAATATTTTCAAGTTTCTGAAATGGCCGCTAGGGGACGTAACTGCAATCTTGAATCTAAAAAAGTGATGTTTCTGTGAATTCTGCTATATTAACCTAATAAAAAATACATGATCTTTAAAGTCGAGGATAATCTAAACTTTTTTTGTTTGGCACTTTTTGACGTATGTCTAAAAATAAAGTGGTGGGGGGTATTCAAAGGTTTCCTTAAATAACCCCCTGTATCATCGAAACGGCTAAGCCAATTTTAACAAACTTGGGCGCGTTGAAATGAGCTATTCTTGGGCTACAAATGTTATATTTGAAGTTTTGTTAGTTTCACATGTCGTCGCTAGAGGGCTTTGTTCGACATTCCGACAGAAACGGTTAATTTTCGCAAAAAAAGTTAAGTGCATTGGTATGACTTTTTTTCATGAACAAGTAGCTCAATGATGCCTAAACAAGCTCGCGAAAGCCGCATCTCGATATCTTGTTCCTAACCTAAAATATCGGCCAAAGAAGACTTTATACGAAAATCCCTTAATTTTTTTATATTTTTTTAACTATATTTTTCTTGAATTGTTTCTATTATGTAAGTAGTGGCTCTAAAAAGGACCGATTTAAAGGAGGAATGTTTTTAATTCCCCCGTAAATGCTCGAAATGCTGACCATCACGCTCTATGCATTGCTAAAGCCTCTCATGACTAGGCAAAACTACAGCTTCAATTTCGGCTCTCGGTATGTTACGTATTGCGTTACGAATCCGGTTTTTCATATCTTCTCTAGTAGTAGGTTGGCTCCGAAACACGATGTCCTTTAAGCGCCCCCATAAATAAAAATCGAGGCAAGTTAAGTCTGACGATCGCGGAAATCATGGAAAGAGACTTTCTCTTCCAATCCACCGCTGTTGAAATACTGCATTAATATGCTCTCTCACATTAATAGCAAAATGTGCTGGACAACCATCCAACTGCAAAAACAACTTTTGCCTTGTTTCCAGAGTCACATCTTCCAACAACAACGCTAATTGATTGGCCAAAAGGTCAAGAAATACATTGCCATTTAGGGGTTGCTCGAAAAAATGTGGCCCAATAATTCTTCCTCTCAGTATGCCACATCATACATTTAAACTCCAACGTCCTTGGCGCTGAACCAATTGGGATTTTCTGCAGACCAATAATGCATATTGTGCAGATTGACTCTCCCGTCACTACTGAAGGTGGCTTCATCGGTCCAAAGAATTTTAAATAAAAATTTTCTATTTTCGCGTATCATGCCTAACATCCAATGGCAATAGTCTAACCTTCGATCAAAATCTTCTTCTTCTTAAAGTAATTAAAAAAAGTTTAAACGAATACCTATTTATTTTGATGGCTATGGTCCTTCAAATATTTTGAACCGTTGTCCGTGATATGCCCAACTCAGTGGATAATGCTTTTGTGCTGACATGAGGATTTCCTTCAATAGAGCCCATTACACGGTTAATATCTTCTTGTGTTCTTCCAATTCTTTGCCGTTGAAACGTAGGCCGAAAAATACCATTGGCTCGTAAGCTCGCTATTAATCGGGGAAAAACTCTTACATCGCAAGGACGCCGATTTGGATATCGAGCCGCGTAAACTATTTTGGGTACTGTGGCATTCTGAAGACATTCAAAATAAACCGCAAGCATATCAACAGCTTCATTATTAGTAAAACGCATTTTGAAAGCACAAAAATTGCTCAAAGTAACGCGAAAGTATTGACAACTATTGATAATTTGAGGATTAGGTATGTTTTGTTCAGGTATCTGTTTCCATTGCCTGCTTCTATTAATTGTATTTTTCGTATATATCCATAGTGAATGTGAATTTAAACAAACAAAAAATAGGCCTTTCGTATAACTTTTAGCATTGCTTACTTCCACGTAGTAATTTCAAAAAGGGTGATTTTACTCTGGTGTATAAATTTGCAAACATTTAAAATCACAATTTGTAGTAATTTCAAAAAGGGTGATTTTATTCTGGTGAATAAAATTACAAACATTTAAAATCGCAATTAATTTCTAGGTTACCTATTCAGAGCCGAAATTTGAGCTGCAGTTTTGTCTACCCATAAGAGGCCTTAGCAATGCACAGAGTGATGGTCAGCATTTCGAGCATTTACGGGGGCATTAAAAACCTTCCTCCTTTAAATCGGTCCTTTTTAGGGCCGCAACTTACATAATAGAAACAATTCCAGACAAATATAGTTAAAAAAAATAAAGAATTGAGGGATTTTCGTATAAAGTCTTCTTTGGCCGGTATTTTAGGTTAGGAACAAGATATCGAGATGCGGTTTTCGCGAACTTGTTTAGGTATCATTTAGCTACTTGTTCATGAAAAAAGTCATACCAATGCGTTTAATTTTTTTGCGAAAGTTAACCGTTTCTGTCGGAATGTCGAACAAATCCCTTTAGCAACGACATGTGAAACTAACAAAACTTCAATTATTTTAACGTTTGTAGTCCAAGAAAAGCTCTTTTCAACGCGCCCAAGTTTGTTAAAATCTGCTTAGCCGTTTCGAAGATACAGGGGGTTATTTAAGGAAACCTTTGCATACCCCCACCACATTATTTTTATAGATATGTCAGAAAGTGGCAAAGAAAGAAAGTTCAGATTATCATCGACTTCAAAGATCAGTCATTTTTTTATTAGGTTAATATAGCAGAATTCATAGAAACATCACTTTTTCAGATTCAAGATTGCAGTTACGCCCCCTAGCGGCCATTTGAGAAATATGAAAATATTTTCCAGGTTTTTGTATTGGCCGTTTTAGTAATAACTTTTTTTTCCGCAAGCCTCTACGATGTATAGCTTCCCAGATACAGTACCTCGCATTCTTAGTTGGCCACCCCGTACATAATATTTCTACAAAGTCTTCAAGCACGTTGTTTTTGGTTTTAGGTAACAGTCCGTCTTCGACGTTGAACTGTTGCCAAACTACGTGCTAACGGAATTTGTAATAAAATTATTCTGCCATTATGAGTGTCCTTGGAATATTACTACTGATAATACCATTAGTGGAACTTTTTTTATTGGTTAAAACGATTCATCTTGTGTCAATTAAAATGATTGTGTAGATACCGACAATATTTTCTTTGAATGACTTACCTCGGTTAGCTCGAGTTTGAAGCTGCTTTTAATATTTTTGCCCTTCACACATTTACGTTTACGTTTCAATTTTTTTCTTTAATATTAGTCGTAATTCATTTTATCAAAACTTAGCACAAATGGATGTAAATAGAATACTAGTCGTCAAAAACAATTCATCAAAGAATGGTAACAGTCAAACTGGTATTTATTAAAAAATAGTATTCAAAATTATTCGATTTCTATTTAGTGAAACTAGAAATGTAAATAATAAAGCAGTATAGTGACAATACGAAGACAATCAAAAATGTAATTACAGTGGATTATGATAAAATCTTACAAAACATATAACATTAATTCTCATCACTAAATTTGATATTCCACTGAAAAGTATAGAACAAAGTTGTTTTTTAAGCTAAGCCATAGACAATTATGGCTAAAGTCAGCAACTATGTACTTATAAAAATGAAGTTTCTATATCGTGGTGATTATCATTATTTTCTTGGTGCTGTAAGTAAAAGTGCTTGTTACATAGAGCAATATGTTACACTGTTGAAAACACCAACACTCGTACTCAACAATGTAAAAACTTTGTCGTGAAGTGAGTGAAGCGATGGAAAAAGGAAAATATCAAACTTTGTTACGTACAGTTTGACATACGCTTCCTTTACTGGAATTACGGCAAACATTTATAACATCGTTTTGCATAAGAATATACAAGTACATTTTCACTTCATACAGAATTTAAAACAAATGTTTGTCAAGTTTTACATACTTACGTCCTTGCATTAGTCAAAACGGTTTAAAACATTCAAATGAATGTTTTTCTTGAACATTTCAAACATAATAGTTTTTTCTATAGTAATAAATTACTTCTGTTTAAAAGAAGGGATAAAAAGGAATATATGAACATCAATAAAAAAATTTTACCGATTTTGTATAGAAACTTTTTGTTCCGCATTCGATTTTCAGACATTTTTAAGAAGTTTTTTTATCGACTCCATTTTCATATAATTTCTTTCGAACATAATGTTGGCCCTGAGAGTTATTCCATTTCATTTAATTTTTTAAGAAATTTGGCCATGTTTATTTTAGCAACAATCTAATAAACTAAACGAGAAATCACAAACATGCACTGTCTGATCGCATAGAAGTGAATATATGAAATTGAATAGAAATAAAACAAATTGTTAAGGGGGAAGAAGAGAATGGCGCGGTCGGACGTCAGGAAGCGCGAGAAGAGCGTAGTAAGGTGGGAAGAATGGAGCGGACATAGAGCATTCTCTGAAAATAAATTACTTTGATATATGTATTCACTTCAATCAGGAAAATATTTGAGATACATTTAATACATATATTTAAAAAAATAAAACGTTGGGTGTTACACATAAGCCGCAAATGCTGTTTTCTTAAAACCCAGTCACAAATTATATTACACGTATGTATAATCTGATCAAAAATTGTCTATACTTAACCAGTACTTAAAAAAATACTTATCAAAATCAATGTTACGAAACTCGTTCTATTCCTTTTGACACATTGATAGCAAAAACAGCTGACAGTTCAATAGCTATTAAGGGTGTAAGCGATCTACAGAAGCTCACGAAATATTTTCAGCAAAATTTGGTTCATACTATAGACTATAGTCTAATAAAGAGTTAAAATTTTAATTTCCCCATTTTCCTTATTTAAAAAATTATGAACCTTCTGATACGTTAATTATTTTTGGCTATACACTTTAGATCTTCTCAGTCACACTCTATGTAGCAAAACTGTCGTGGGCATACCCTCATAAATTTGATTGCTTTAATTAAACTTTCAAAACAATCCCTTCATCAATTAATTTATAGAAACTTTGCATAATAGTATATTAAAAAACCAGTTTCATAAGATATGGTCTAAGTTTAAATAGACGGGTCCGATATAACCTCTTAAACGTGTACTTTATACTATTTTTTTCTATTTTGGTTTTTATATAGTAAACACGGAAGTATGATGATTACACTTTCATATTGAAAAATCTGGAACACTGCAACCTTTTGTATATTTTTAAATTTTTAACTTTTTTTAAGAATAGCTCAACAAAATATGTTTTGATATACCTAAATAGCGCCCTCCAGGAGCAACGTCAAAATAAGGTTGAAATTCGTAATTCTCACACACAAAACCCAACACTACCAATTATCAGATTCATGCTATGAAAATTTTCTCAGTCATTGGAAAATTTCAGAATAAAATTTAAACCTTCAACACACTGCATCTTTTAAACTAGCGACATTCCTATAAGGCATAAACGTAATGTTTTGGCGTCTAGTATCTCTATATTAGTGTTGACCCATTCCTTCTGACTCACCCTGTATCTATGTATAACCTTATTCAAGAAAACTAAGTTTCTAAGAAATGGAACCGAAAAGTAGAAGAAACACGGAGAGAATCGAGAAGAATTAAATGAAATATATATTAAAAATTATTATTAATTTTATTAAATACATAAATAAAAAGTTTACCTCGAGGACTTGAACCAACGACCTGTACTTTGCTAGAGTACCGCGCTAACCAACTGCGCCATCAAGGTTCAAACCCCAATCGATGTAAATTCTAAATATAATATATATATATATATATATATATATATATATATATATATATATATATTGTAACATTAAACGGCGTCAATTGTAACATTATACAATTTTAACGCCAGTATAATCTGCTACTTCTAAAGTATTAGCAATTGTTCAAATAAATTTAATTAAAAATATGAATAAATAACAATCGCTACTGCCGTTGGCCCTGTCGGTACATTAAGATAGGGAGGTTCTAATAAAAGGATTTCTCAAATACCTTGAATGCTGCTTGATTCCAATCTGCTAAATTATTTCCCCTTCACTAATTAATAAAATGCAATATAAAACAATTATAAAATATAATGAAATGAAATCTCGAGCGCCATGTTGTCTTTAGTTATAGGAACAAAACCTAGTTAATGAACAATAAAGCTTTATATTAATATCAAAAAATAACAATGGGCAATAATGCTTATTTACCAAATTAAAGGGATGATTAAGGAGAGGAAAGAAAAAGGTCTTACAGCTATGCATTAAAGAACTAAAAATCATTACATAAATACCTTTGTACTTTCTTTTAACAACTTCCTGTCTTTACTTATGAATACGGATCAACTAGCATGATATCATTTCTACATCATCATTGCGTAATCTTGTAATAACGCGATCACCGCACCCTTACTGAGTTTATTATTTAATATTTATACGTAGAAATTTTCTTTCCAATAAATTTATAGCATTCTTTTAGTATATTAAAATTGCAATTTAAAATGTAATCCAAAAGTAGTATAATAAAGGTAAAACTTAAAAGTGAAAGATGAAGAGAAAAATGAAAAATCAAGTGCCATTTAAAAGTATGCAAAATTAAAGTATGCAAAATGTTCATTAAAAATGCACTAAAAAGCAAATGCTTTTAATTTAAAATATAATGAATTAAAGATCTCTTACCATCTAAACGATGGCACTTTACACTAAAATTTAGGAAAATTCCCAATTACATGCTTCATGCTATTACATTTAGCAGGAAGTGATTAATAGAGGTTTTCAGAGTGACTTCTGTAAGTGTCCCACGCATCTGCATAAAATTAAGTTATCACGCTTTGCGATCAGCATCAATTTCTTACGGAAAGGAAATATAAATCTTTATGAAATATTAACTTAAAAGATATGTACTATGAAATGCAAAACTTAAAAAACTTTTTTATGTATTACTAAAATGAATTAAAGATCTAAAATGAAAATATAATTTATTTCACAAATGAAAAAGGTTGCTACACCTCCTAAAATTTGGACTCGGAGATCACAAAGCGGAGATTCCAAACACTAGTCTAATAAATGAAATTGTTAAAATTTAAGAAAACAAAAATGTAAGTCTAATTAAAATCTAAGTCAAAATTAAACTGTTGATTGGATAATAAGACGATCTTACGAAAAGTTTAGTATAAGTTTTCGAGATTCGGAAGTATGAAAAATGTTTTTGCTAACCATTTAGATCGACGTAATGAAACTATGGTACAGTTCTTTCAGTTGCTCCTTTAGTCAAAATATGACTTTAGGTCAAGACCTCTAGACTATGACGTCACAGTAAAATCATCCAAGATTCCATCGACTCAATCATAACGATTGAAGAATTGTGAATGTATTAGATTACATTTCATTTATTTGAAATGAAAATTCCTCTGCAAATTTTCGCTAAATCAAATTTTGAAAAAACCTATTTCGCATAAACCATTGCAAATCGTTAAATCGGAATGGCTATTAGAGTAATGTTCCGTTATTCAATTTTGAATTAAAAGCAATATTGTTGAATTTTGGCAGACTTTGTCGCTGTAGAATAATCCATTTTAAAGTTTTTTGAATACTTTCTTCCACTGTAGCATGTGGAAGAACGTATTTAACGATTATTAACGTACGGTAGGTACGAACATCTTGCAGTGGATTTGTTCAATAGCAAATTCTATTAGCCGTTTATCTACTGAATTGGAGGAATGATAGGAAAATGTCTGTTTGAAATCTTTCTACGTACATTCGTAAGCTCGACAATTCATGATAAAGTCGCCATATTAATGCAAATGGGAGTTCGTTAAACAATATTCCAATTTTACGAAGTTACTAACGTATTCGAACAAAATAAGAAAACGAAATTTAAACGTGTAACGTTTCGATCGCTATTTCTATAACAAAACAATTTTACTAACATTTTTGGAAAACATTACATGTCACATGACAAAGCCACCTTCGATTTTGGTTTTGAAAATGTTTATCGTATACGTTCTTAAAGGCAAGCATTTATGTAAATAATATTAGACCTTTTGTTTGACATGAAATACGTTCTTCCACAGTGTACAGTAGAAAGTATTATTCAACAACAAAACTTTAAAATGATTATTCTCAGCGACAAATCTGCCAAAATTCAACAATTATTTTAATTAAAATGGAATAACGGAACATTACTCTAATAGCCATTCCGATTTAACGATTTGCAATGTTTCGCAAAATAGTTTTTTTCTCAAAAATGGCTAACTTTAGCGAAAATTTGCAAGGGGGATTTTCTCTTGAAATAATAATGTTCTATTACATGTCAGCTTTCAATTGTTAGAAATTGAGTCGATAGGTACACTTCTGTATGATACTGTGACGTCATACAGGAGGTCAGACCTAAATTCGGCCATTTTGCTAAAGAAGCTAACAAGTAAAACTGTACCAAATTTATTAAGTTTCATTACGTCGCTGTAAAGTTCTTAGCAAAAACTATTATTATAACTTTGATCGCTAAAGTAAAAATTTTACTAAACTTTTTGGATAAATCGTCTTTATTTTATCCTGAATCTTCAGTTAAGCGTTGTCGGTAATACACCTGTATATATATCATATATATGATATATATATATATATATATATATATATATATATATATATGAATATATATATATATATATATATATATATATATATATATATATATATAATAGATAATTGAACCAAAAATTATCCCATCAATGTATGGTTGCTACCATAATGATTAAAATCCCAATAATTATTTTAAACAACAGTCGCAAATTTTAAATTGCCATAAATCTAAGATTTTACATTGAATTGTACTATAATAAATTAATAACGGAAAAACACAGTTTTAGGAATAAGGAAAACACTTAAAATCGAATAATAGGTTACTAACAAAGAGGTTCGTTTACACACTTTTTGGCCAAAAATCGGCGTAGTACTATGTCGCCTCACACAACAGTCTTAAGCATTTTAGAAAATTTGTAATCACTTGATTGAATTTCTGATAATTTAATCAATTGTGAATATCCAAGAACAAGATTTCAAAAGAAATTCTTCATAATGCGGATAATAATCAAACAAAAATAAACACTTGTAAAGGTACCAAGTTCGAATCTGAGAGTAGTCAAGTTCTTGGGAAAAAATTATATATAACATATGAATTCGACTCAAGTGCGAAAACAGTCCTTCTCTGGACTAAGCCTGATGACGGAAGCAGAGTCCGCTTCCGAAACGTCGCGCTCAAAAAGCATAAACTGTAGAAATAGGCCGATCAACTCCACTAATAGGAAACCACAGTTACAACACTTATAATACAGAATTAGTAACTCGGTACGGCCCCGAAGTCAAACAACTTTTCAGAAAGCTTGAAACATCAATGAACAAGCTAGCACTGGAAAACCACCTAACCTTCTCTGCAAAGCCCGTGATAACAACGTAATACCCACCGGGCTTAACATCAAAACTCCGATACACAGCCGGAAAATATCACTAATCGCAAAGAGAGCTAGCAAGCGTTAGAAAAGAACGAATCAGACATCACCGTTTCAGAAAGTACCAGCTCGAACACCAATCCAACGAGATTAGAGAAACCATTCGAAATCGAGTGAACAAACAAGACTTTGATAGGATAAATACGGCTACAAGGAAATTCAGCAGAAGAAACTCGAAAAGCTAATGAAGGAGAAGAAAGAACTAGCCAACATCAATCAAAAAAACACTGTCATAAACATCTCTAAACGACAGTTGAACGAAGATGAAATGCAGGTTCTGGACAAAGGCTTGAACTATGCGATAACGCCGAGGTAGATTCCGAAAGTAGATTTAATAACCACAGTCGAAGAAACAGCTATGAAATTAGATCCTGAAGAAGCCGAAGAATACAGAAGTATGGTTAGATCAGTCGTAGATACATCTAGGCGAACTAAACCTAACCTCTCTAACCTAGAAAGGAGAGCGGTCATTTCCCTTAATAATGACCCAACGATCAAAATTCTCCCGGCAAACAAAGGTAACGTGACGGTGGTAATGGATATGGACACTTACAACAGTAACATCCAAGAACTACTAGACGGGGCCGAGTACAAACAAATACCAAAAGACCCCACACCATCAATCGAAAGACGGATATACCTGACGCTGGTAAAACATGAAGGGGAGTTCTCCGATTACCAGAGAACTAGACTTACCACACTAGCAACCTCCGCATCTGTACGGCCTACCAAAGATTCAAGGAAGGAATTCCTCTGAGACCAATTGTGAGCTCGAGAAATTCACCTTGTCACCCATTAGCACACTATCTGCTAGGTAATTACAACCTTATCGGGAAAATCCGAATGTATGGTCAAGAATACGCAGCACTTTGTGGAAACCATCAGAAACTTCCAACAAACCACGAAGGAATACTGGTAAGCTTCGACATTGTGAGTCTATTTACAAATGTGCCTACCGATAAGGCACTAAGTATCAAGGGATAAGCTGAAAAAGATGAAATGTTAGACGAACGCACGCAACTCTTGGTAAACACAATAATGGAACTTCTGACAATATGCATTAGAACTACATATTTCCAGGTAGAAGACAAATTCTACCAACAAGAGTTTGGGATGGCGATGGGTTCCCACTATCACCCATAGTGAGCAATAATATATATATATATATAATATATATATATATATATATATATATATATATATATATATATATATATATATATGGAAGACTTTGAAGACCAAGCGATATCCGAATTCACAGAGAAACAAGGATGTGGCTTAGATACGTGGACGATACCTTCGTAGTTTGGCAACACGGCAAGCATAAGCTAGATGAATTCCTAGATCATCTAAATAGCCGCGCACCCTCGATCAAATTCACAATGGAATTGGAGTCGGAACAAAACTGACATTCCTGGATGTACTTGTACACAGGAATGACAACACGTTCACGACAGTGTATACAGGAAACCTACCATACGGGGAGGTACCTACACTACAACTCAATCACCACAAAAACGTGAAGTTAGGCGTGGCAAAATGCTTGTACGATAGAGCAAAACAATATGCTCAAAACAAGAGGACCTGAACAGAAAAAGAAAATATCGCTAGAACACTCAAATAAAATGGCTACCCGATCTAACAGCTAACCTAAACAGGAAAGGGTAACCGTAAAAGAAGAACTAAATATACAGCGATAATACCATATATGCAAGGTACCTCAGACAAAATACGAAGGATAGGAGCAAATACAACATAGGCACTGCCTTCAAATCGACCAGAAGCTCAGGGAATATTAACCAAAACCAAACCATACAATGAAGATCAGAATTCAAGAATGTGTATACAACCTACCATGCGAATGCGGCAGAGCATACATAGGAGAGAGCAGTAGACCACCCAAAGTGAGAACACAGGAACATAAGAACAACGTCCGCAAGGGCGAAACAGAAAGATCAAGAACCACCGAACATGTCTGGAACGAAGACCACTGCATCCACTGGGATAACATACAGATAGTAGCAAAGGACGAGAACACAACTCGCCGGAAACTCAAAGAAGCCACATACATCGCACTAGCAGAAAATCCAATAAGCCAAGCTAGTGTAGAAATGAAACCCATGTGGATTCCAATAATGCGCGGAGAGCTTAAGAGCAATACACTTGCGCAAGAGTTACGGCGCAACATGCGCAATAAACTTCTGCGCAACCACGAAAAAGTTATATTATATATATATATATATATATATATATATATATATAAGTTCTAAAAGATATATATTGGATTACCCAGTGGCTCAGTGGTAAAGGTGTCAGACTAGTAAGTGAAAGGTACCAAGTTCGAATCTGAGAGTAGTCAAGTGCTTGGGAAAGAATTCATATAACATATGAATTCGACTCAAGCGCGAAAACAGTCCTTCTCAGAACTAAGACTAATTACGGAAGCAGAGTCCGCTTCCGAAACGTCGCGCTCAAAAAGCATAAACTGTGGAAATAGGCCGATCAACTCCACTAATAGGAAACCACAGTTACAAAACACTTATAATACAGAATTGTAAATAACTGTTTGTCCAAGTCATCTTAGTTCTGGAGTTTAAAAAGATCAGGTATCAGATCTTACAAGCAACATACACACATGTACAACACAAATACATTTAATACCACTGAATATGTTTGAATCAAAATTCAACGTTTGACGAGGGGGCACTGAAGAAAATGTCTAATATATACCATAGCGTGAAACGTTTCATTGCGTATCTGGTGAAAGTGAAAGTTGTGGAAGTTTAATCAGTTCTCAGTAGCTTAAAGGTCCTTGATCATGGTTAGAGAGCATAAGAAAACAAATAGAAAGTTAGTATATAAAATTACCAAACTATCATATTTATACAAAAGGTGTATCTAAATCTTTGTTGACTTGTTTTAATCATCTACTACTTCGTACACAAAAAATAATTACATAAATAATGATTTAATTACTAATTACGAATAGTTCTATCAACTTAGAATTTAAAAATAAGTTAAGTGACTACTATTGCACATGCGCTAATATTTCAATGGTCATTGTGTTTTCAACAATAGCTGGTAGATTAGAACAGATCATTGTTGTGTTCTTTTTTTACGAGCTCTACGGTGAAATCTCTGCACTCTATTACATAAAATGCAATTTTTAATCTAAATAATACAATGGGCGGAAGTCTTTATTACTTCGATAATTAACTACTTTTAATTATATTTGTGAGAAACCAATTGAATATTCCGGAATACTTACGCTTGCTCATTTATATGAATAGAATAAAATAGCGAATATGTTTGCAATTTGCCATGCAATATGTGCATGGATAATGCATCTCTTGCAAAATATGCATTTCTGTGTTACAATGAAAACACATTGTTTTTAAATATAAGGGATATTTGAAATCACCTTATACGCAGTTCAATATATTAATTTTTACGTATTTATTGTATGTTTTTACGTAAGCATTATTAAGGTGTAATAGAGATTTATTTTCTTACGTTCGTATTAATTACGGGAAAATGTTAAATTACTTTTGTCAATAATTATATTGACTCGGTTATAAACTAGTTATTCTATTGACGGTTAAAATTATAATTAAAATTTCATTGATGCTGTTCAATGCTTTCCATTGTATGTTTACTTAAATAATAATATTATATTTTTGTTTTCATTGAAAAAGATGTAATATTTGGTAGTTGTAGCTTTACGTAAATAATTAGAGTTTATTCTTGATTTCGTTGATAAAATATCAATTTTCCCTTTGTAACTTTTATTGTATGATTCGGATCGTTTACTTAATTATAATTCAGACGGGTAATGATTGTGAGTGGTTTTACTAATTTCTACCAGTTAATGGTAATGAACGGTCACCTTGGCAGCAAAAAACTAATTAATACAAAATAGTTTGCAAGATATTTTGGACAATCCAAACGATTAGGTAAATAAGCAGAATAGTCGAAGAATTTATAAAATTAATTGTAAAAATTTGTGAACATGTATATGTATATCAATTAGACGGTCTTTCAAAATTCGCTTTAAAGAACATTGAACTCATATTAAATACAAACGTTGAAACAAGTCTGCCGTAGCCCTACATTTGTTTGATAACAATAATGTAGTAGAAACCTTCTTTAATCACACATGTTGATAAATGTGATTTCGATAAAAGTTTAGAAACCTCACGAAGTTATTCGACTTTCATACCTACACTTTCACCAGATAAGCACCTAACCGTTTCATCTTATGGCCTATATAAAGTTTATTTGGTATTTATTTATTGATCTTATTTGTGGTTGTTTATTACAGTATTTTCCACAGATCTAACGTTAAAATTTTGAAGTCAGACCTACCTCATGGCATGATGATTCCAAATCAAAAATGTATGTTCTTGTAAATAGCCAACCTGTTAACATTAATGAATTTAATTCATGTATATAAATATGTTTAGCGCACACAGGATTGCTAACAAAAACGTCGCCTGCTGCGCGCACTTGTAGACCGTATGCAATAGAAAAATGCTTCGATTTGACCAAAACCACAACTGTTTTCAGTATAAAATCAGAATTTTTCCTATTATATGATACGTTTCTCTTCTGTCGCTTGAAAGGGAACTCCCGTATGAGATACACCTAAGTATCTTGAAGTGTTTCACTGTGCATTTCATAATCTACTATTGTTACCAGTTACTTCGATTAATAAACCTCATCATCTTTCTGTACATTCCCACTGTTTATTAAAATTTAATAGAAATTAACCTAACATACAGGGATATAACATTTCTAAGTAACGTATTCGCTGACTTTGATGATTTTATCACCCACGACGGGTCTAAAACAGTATACAGTAGAAACCACGTCTTTGAGACGGATCACGTTAAAATTTATTTCAGAAAAATAAATACGAATTGATTTCCATAAATCACTTCCTTTACTTTTTTTTTTAAATTAAAAGTTATAACCCATCTGAGTATATACTTTTTGGTCACTACTTACATCTCACACACAAGTAGAAGGGACACTTGCGCCGCCATCTTGGATTTTGACGTCACGACGCACGTGGGAGGCACATTTTCACCCTTATTTATTAAGGTTTCTTTTCAGGCCTTGTTCAGAATTTTCAACTAGTGTGAGACCGTGTTTTACAAATCTTTTATTTATAATTATTTTTTTGTACAACCCACGTGTAGGACGTTGTTATATTACCTTTTGAGCTCAACCCTAATTAGAGCCTTTTTGTGTAACTGACGTGATGCTTGGTGCTGACCTGGAGCTGGTCTTGGGTCATTAGCTGGTCTTGAACTTGGATAAGTCTTAGGGTTGGTATTGAACCTGAATTGGTCTTAGGATGATTTGATGGTCATCTAATTAACGTCCTTTAATGGACTATGTATAGCAGTACCTGGAAGGTTAGGCAAAGCAGTAGCATACATATGTTGGAAAATTATAATTACCTAACAAGATTATTATTAATAAAATTATCGATCTATTGCTTATAAAATGGTCATATTCTATTGGATGATCATTTCACCTATACGAGAAAATGCTGTATTTCTAATAAGGAGGTTCTCTGAAAGAACACGTTGGGCTTCAAACTTGTATCTCTCATGCCTTGTCCCAAGGCCAGAATGATGAAAGCTAATCTATAAGACAAGTGTAGAGCTTAGCCCTATCGTGCCTTAGCAACTTATGTGTTTCTAACTAACTTACAGCTTGCCATCGCACCGTCAACAAAAATGTCAAGTTTATAGATTAGAGGTTCTGTGAGACAGACTTATATCAGGGTCTTGCGACCTGGTAAATATTATTTTAATGCGTCCTTAATTACTAGTGGCGTATATAGTACTACATAACAGTTTTCTATAATAGTAAGCTGATAAGACACTCGTTCTTCTCTATCCTGTTTCTCTTCATCTCTTCGGCTTTCTCAACATCACTAACATCAAACATAATCTATTTATATTAATAATTTCTAAAAATTGTCATGATTATCACTGATAATCTAAATAATCAATTGAAATTATGTTTTAAGTATGCAGAAACCAGTATTAATTAAATGAATACATTAAAGTATTTAATTTAAATATGTTGAAATAATAAAAATTTCTTCCCTAATGTCAATATGATTAATAGGAGATTACTTAATACAGTTTACCACACTAACATTCGTTACATATATCATGATTTGTTATGATCATGATTCAATCTATATATACACAAAAATTGTTTCATTGTAACGTGTTCATTAACAGTTGTAAAAATCATTAAAAGACTGGAAACGTATATTAATATATTTTTACTATCATTAAAAAGTCATAAGATTTTTAAATGTATTACTCTTATAGGTACGTCATAAGATCAGCTCTACAAATAGTAAGTACGTATATCGTGGATTTTAAACTTGAGTTATTGTTAATTCACGTATAATAATAAAACCATTAAAACCTTTTGCCTTTTATTTCCATTATATCAGTTTGATATTCTTAAAAAATGTTAATTTAATTTAACTCTATGTTATATAGTATAATTATTTCCAGTCTTTTAATGGGTTTTACAACTGTTAATGAACACGTTACAATGAAACAATTTTGTGTGATGTAATTGAACATGCAAATAAATCAGATATATGTCAAGTAAGGTGGTACTGTTTAGAGATCTGCCAATAAAGCATCATTGCATTAGGGTAGAAATTTTTATTATTTGACGTCATATTTAATTAGACTTTAATGTATTCAGTTTGAACTGTAATCTGTTTCCGCAAACTGTAAGACATAATTTCGGTTGATTGATTGAGATTGATCTGTGACCGATCATGATTTGTTTGAGATTGATTAATTATTAATTTGTTGTGTGTTGTGAGAAAGAGCGAAAGAGAGAGTGAGAGAAACAGATAGAGCAAGAGAGAGTGTGCATTATCAGCTTCTATTATAGAAAATGTTCATTAGTCTATACCCCACTAGATGGCACTAAAATCAATTTTACTCAAAGGGGCCAGGGCGCAGACCCTGATACAAGTCCTGTCTTACAAGAACCTCCTTATTAGAATACAATTTTGTATGACGGGGCGAAGGCCTACAGCTGTAAGATTAAGTTAGAACCACATACAATTGACCATAGGGACGATAGGCTAAGCTCTACTTGTCTTATAAGGTTAGGTTCATACCATCTCCGGCAGGCGAAGGCCTGAGAACAAGTTGCGAAGCTACATATGTCTTACAAGAACCTCCTTATTAGAAATACAGCGTTTTTGTATAGGTAAAAGATTATCCAATAGCATACGACCATTTTAAGCAATAGCATCATATTATAATAATAATATCTTATTAGGGTAATTATGCAATTTCCAACATTGTATGCGTGTCGTTTGCCTAACCTCAGGGTACTGTTAATATAGCCAAAAGGACCTTAATTAGATGACCATCAAAATACCTAAACTCAATTCCAGGCAAGATCAACCCTAACAAGCTAAGACCAGCTCCAGGAGAAGACCAGCTAGGTCAGAAAGACCAATCACTGAGCAAGTACAAAAAGGCTCTAATGTTGACCCTCAAAAGAAATGAAAAATCGGTCTCACACGTGAGCGAGGAAAATAGGTAAAAACACGTCCTACACGTTGCGTAAAAATAATTAGTAACAAAAAGGGTTGAAAACACGGGTGTAAAATTAGGGTTGAAAAGGTCCGAAAGAAACCATTAAAAATAAGGGTGAAAATGCGGTCTCCCACGTGGGATCTTTTGACGTCAAAATCCAAGATGGCGAAGTGTCACTACTACTCACACATAAGAATTCACTAGTAATTAATATTAATATTTAGGCAAAGAATACAAAATTATACACGTAGATTATAGTTTCAAAACGTTAACCTACATACACATATGTAGGTATTGACTTATGCAATTAACTTTTTTCTCTAACGCTAAATCGACTTATTCATTTTACAACGTTTGACAAAGTTTAAGATCGGCCATGATATCTGTGTATTGTTGCGTGTACTGTGCGTGCTTGCGTGTGCGTTTTGTGCTGTTCTGCTGTGCGCAAAGTACGTTTTGTGCGTTGTGAATTTATGTTAATACGCAGAATAACTCAGAAAGATAACACGTACGTACTTAGAATTTCGTATTTAGCCTATTTCTATTTGTTCTGAGCTGATTAGATTTTGAAAAATAATGTAAAAGTGATGATTTAAAATGCTCAAACTGTATTATCTTTTAATGTTTTGATTTTACAATGTTGCCTATATTCGTAATAAACTTATTAGAAAAGAGATTGCGTAATTATCCTAAAAAAATTGTTACTGAAATTATATCATTTCTTCTAATTTCCACTTTGTAAGTTGGAAGGTGGGGTGAAACATTTTGATTGGTCACATTTTTTTGTTTTTGTTAATCTGAACTCAGCATTAATTAATTAGTATTCTAATGTGAGACAAGTTTGTGTTTATGTGTATCGGTATTATAGATCTCTACCCAAATAAATGTAATATTCATTAAATTAGTAAACAGTATTCGTTTATGAATATGTATCTCGAAACGAAACTCAGATGTTTAAGAATACGCCACTGGTAGGGATTGAAAATCAATTGCAGATACATTAAAGTATTTTGTATAAATATAACGTAAATCATATATTCAAAATAAGTTTGTAATTTAACATTCAGATCTATTAAATGAATTTTAAAGCGAAGTATAAATTAATGTTTATTTAGAAATCATTAACAATTTTAAAATCCTTTTCGTTATTTTATGATTAGGGTTTTTAAAAGTTAATTAAAAAATGAATTTTAAAAATAAAATTTTGAATTAAAAAACGGATTTTGTTGTTTTTGGTACCTGCAATTTTTTGAAAAATTCAATTTTAGGTTAAAAAGCATATGTGTTTACAATAAAAAATTGTTTCTTTTTTATTTTAATTAAATATAATAAAAAAATGGAAATTTAAATTTTTATTTAAAAAATTGGAATATTAATTAAAAGTTTTCAAATAAATTTATTAAAATTTGGTTTTGAAAAGCATTTACCAAAAAATATATTTATTTATTTATTTTAAAATAGAAATTGTATTAATATGAATAAAACATTAACGTTTTTAATTTTTATTTAACAATAAAAAATATTTTCAAAAGTAAACTTTTTAAAAAAATTTTTTAAGTCACATTTGCATAATAATTTTTAATTCAATTTTGAACAATTCAATCCTGACTGGCCAAATTTTTCATTCATATTTCTTTTTTGGTTTCATTCTGATAAAATTTTGGTTTATTTAAAAATTGGGTTTTATTAAATAATTTATAAATTTACCAAATAAAAAATTGAAATAATTTATTAAAGTTTTACCGTTCAATTATATTTAAATTTGGATAATACTTGAAATTTTTTTATAACTCAGGTAAAAGTTAAAAACCTTAAATTTTCCTTTTCATTTATTTTAAATTTATAATATTACATTATGTCTTTGTGTAAAACAATTTTAATTATTAATAGGGAAAATTCATTTAAGCAAATCCGAAACTTATTAAATGTGCGATTTAAACTAGTATAACAACAAATTTTTGGTCTATTTCATTTTATTTTGTTTTATTTAAACAAAGGTCAATTTACATTTATAATTTATTGTTTACAAACGAAACCATTTGAAATTATCTTAAAAATGTGTCCATTTTTGTTGGTTCGTAAAAATTAATATTATACACATTATTAAATTCATTGATTACGTATTTTCTTGAATATTTTGATTAAAACATTTAATTTAAAATTTATTTTGTTTAATTTTAAACCCTTGTTGTAATTCATAATTTAACTTGAACATTTTTTATAAAAAAAATTAATACCATTTTAAATTATTGTACTATTGTAGTTTTGTTTATTAGTTACTTTTGTTTTTTTTGAATATTTAGTCCATTGTAACAATATGTTTTTTGTAAATCATTTACGGTACAGTCGGAATTTTAAGTTATTTTTTTTGTTTATTCCATATAGGAGAAGCAACCAGATTGTACACTGAATTTTATTTCCTGTGTATTTTAATTCATTATTATAGTTTTTATTTGGTGCCAGTATCAATACGTTGAATCGATTCAATTTACTGGGACTATATTTTTTATATGCATAAATTAATTTTTTTATTTCAGCTTCTGATATATTATTTTAAACGCTTTGCTTGGTTTCTATGCCCTGTTTTGTCACTTCATAAATTAACTTTTTAAAAAATTTTTTTAATTACCAATTCAAAATTGAAACTTTTTTTCATTTAAAAATTCAATAGTTTTTTAAATTAATTAAAATTTTTTTTTTCAAGTTTAGGACCCAAAGAAACTTGTGGGTAACCTTTTTTTTTTTAAAGCTCTAAACCAATTTATTTTTCCCCCTTTTAAATTGCTCAAGATTACCAACTGCTAGCCTGGACAGTATTTCTACGGTAAATACCGTAATTATAACCCAGGAGATATTTTCATATTGTTCATTGTTATTAAAATTTTTTGTGCGTACCATTTCACCTGTATTATTTTTTCTTATTACTTGAGTAATCTGCTGTGTTACTTTTTATTTTAAAATGGAGGTTAATAGACTTGTTGATGAATTGCATTTCCATTATTTGGGTTAATAGGAAACAGATGAGGAAGACCTTGCGTAGTCTTTTTTGGTTGGAAGGGGATTTTATAGATTATCCCAAATATTTTACTTTTGAAGAAGAATTATTTCCCAGAATTGTTGAAATGGATCTTGTTGAAAACTTTTGGTGATGAGAATGTTAAAAGAAAATTACTTAAATTAAGTCATGTCTTAAAGGCAAATCGCTCTGTTATAGTTTAAGACGACAAAACCACTAAATCATCCTTTTTGTGGATATTTTAAATTTAAAGTCCATTTTGCGCCGCAAAGAAAGATCAATTGGTGACTCAGAATGTTTACCGATGCTATTTAATCTAAATCGTCGTCTGAAGATGAGGAGGAAATTCCTAATGCGTCTTCGTCTTTTATTCATACTAGTAACAATTCAAATGTTTTCAGATATTTAAATGGAACAAAATTTAACGGATGATCGTCTTATGTCACTTTTTTCTCGAACGCAAGAATTACGTTATTTCTCCAGAAGAACAATTGTTTTGTCCGCTAGGATTTATTTTTAAAAGCATTGTTTGGTATCGTGCTTCACGTAAATTAGTTCATGAAAATCTTTGGTTGTCCTACTGCGTCAAGAATTTCAACCTCTTGATTATAATGATCGGTTGTTTACGAAATTCGTCAAAGAACCCAAGGACCGAACGAATCTATGGGTTTTTTTATCTAAATGGAAAGTCTATTTGATCGACTTACTATTAAATTATCCGGGTCAAATTAAAAATTATTTTAAAAATATTCATCCTTTCTATCAGACACAATTAGGTTTGCATAAGGTTAATTCGCGTTCTGAATTATTAGAAATTGGAAGAGTTTTGGAAAATAGAAAACGAATAGAAAATTTTGACCACCGCCGTCTCGTAAATCAACTCGTTTGCTTGAACCTGATTTAGCGTATGTAGAATCTGGTTGTAGTTCGTTACCTTTGCGTCGGAAACCGCAAACATCTTCTTTACTTAAGCGTCCTTGTTGAACTGTCAACGTTTAGGTCACGATTAACACTGCGATCGGCCTAGAAAGATATTGTTATCGTTTGGGAAAAAGGTTTTAGTTCGTGATTGCCCACGATGCTCAAACGAATCGAAAAATGAGAATCGTATGTTTCTTCTCGTTCTGCTCATGCGATCAAACCAGATAATTTAGTCAACAAACACTATTCTGCTCAATATATTTTTGCTCATGCGAAGAATGATCAACGCCCATATTTGGTATCCGTTTAGATTATCCGTTAGTAGGTCTCTTAGATAGTGGGCCACTATATGGCTCCAGCTGGGATATTTTACAGGGGTTTTTTCTTTGAAACACGGGGAAAAATCTGTTCGAATCGCTAATGGTATGTTTTCCGTGCATTGGTTCTGTAGATTGCCCTTTCGACTGATAGATACAATTGTTTGAATGTGTTATTGTACCTGATGTGCCTCACGTTGATTTTGGCATAGATTTTAAGCAATGAACATAATCCCTAATTTAGTAGATGATGTATGGCATTTTGCATCTGAGGCTGAGGTAAACGGAATTTTTCCAAGATATGTCTGTTTTGACTTCTTCACAAAAGATTTATTGGAACTCTCATAAAACATCGGCGATGTCAAGTAATTCTCCATTAGGTCGTCTCAATATCGAACATGAAATCATTTTGTTACCAGATGCTAAACCCGTTAAACAGGTTTAATTTTATTTCGTCAGCAGTTGATTGACCAGGAGCTAGAAAATATGTTAATTGGTTATTGAGCCATCTAAAAGTCCATGGAGGTGTAGGTTTAAAAGGATGGAAAGGGTTTTGTTAGACTATCGTTTCTTAACTTTCTAAGAAGGATGCTTATCCACTACCCTATATTAGTGCTATACTGGATAACTACGTGATGCCAAATTCATAAGCCCATTGACATAAAAAGTGCATATTGGCAATACTTTCTGAGAATTCAAAAGAATATACTGCCTATTCCGGGGTTATTTCAATTCAAGGGTTACCCTTTGGTTTAACCAATGCTCCTTACTTCAGCGAATTATCGATTCAGTTTTAGGTGCAGATTTGAATCAATGTTAACGAATATCTTTCCATTAACTTTTGAACGTCATCTAGAAATTTTAGAAACTGTTTTCAAGCGACTGTGTTCTGCTGGTCTTATCATTAGTTGGGAGAAGTGTCAATTTTGTAAACCTATTTGAAATACTTAGGCTAGTAGTTTCAAAGGGTTTGCGAACAGATCCTGATAAGAAAAGCTATTATGAATATTTCGAGTCCAAAACTTAGAACAACTTGAAGATTTTTAGGTACCATTTTTCTTTTTTAATTCCTTAATTTCAATTTGGTTAGGAAAATTTTTATAATTGGAGTGATGAGTGCGAAGGATCTTTTGTTTTAAGCAATTGATTAGTGCACCCATTCTTTGCTGTATTTTAGTCGCCCATTTATTTTACAAACTGATGCTTCTGCATATGGTTTAGCGTGTTTAGTTCAATCGTTCCGGATGGTGAGAAAGTCATAGCTTCCAGATCGCTCACTGACAAGAGGAAACTATTCAACAACGGAAAGGGAATGTCTTAGTGTTGTTTGGGCTGTTGAGCATTGTCGCCAATATTTAGAAGGTGTACATTTTACGGTCATAACCGACCACCATAGTCTTTTTTGGCTGCATAATTTAAAAGATCCCCAATTTGGTTGGGTTCTAAGACCCAATATAATTTTACCATTATTCATAGAAAAGGTAAAGAACTCAGACATGACTTCAGTTCAGATTTGATAGTATTTTTTTTTACCATAATTTCTTATCCACGTCGATAACTGGTATCTTAGTTAAAAACTAAATTAAAAATCCATTGAAATATCCTATTTTCGTCTTAATAATGGTGTTCTGTATAAATACGTTAAAGTTCGTCTACCAGAATTGTCATCCGAATCCGATTAAAATAGTTGTTAAAAGACTTCCGCCACCATTTATCAAGGAATGTCATGATCCTGTTATTCTGGACACGTTAAAAACATTCAGTAGGATTTGTAATAGATTTACGTAAAATGAAATGCGATGTTGCTCGCTATATTAATAATTGTTTAGTTTGTTCCCACAAAGTTGAACAAAAATTACCTTCTGGACACATGGGTAATCGTATAAAACCCCTCGCCCATGGCAGATTATTAGTTTAGATTTTGTTTCCATTCGCGTTCTAAACATGGAAACGTTAGTTTGTTGTTGCGTCCATTATTTCAGTAAGTATCCTCTGTTGTTCCCATGTCGAGCAGCAAACGCTAGAATTTATGTAAATTCGTGGAAAGGTATCTTTTAAATTACTCAGTTAAATTATCATATGTGATAATGGAGTGCAGATGCGTTCAAATAATTCAAAAATCTGTGCGATAAATATCAAGTTAAATTTCTTTTTTTATTATTGAGATCCAGTTGAAGTAAAAAAAGACAATGATTTCAAATATTTAAATCCTCACATAAAACTTGGGATGAAAATATTACTTTATGCTTTAGCTATTCGTACTTCTCTTCGAGACTTGGTTTCATGTTCTTCATAAACTTTGGTCGAGAACATGTACTTTTTAATATGATGCAAAATTTGGTAGTTCAGAGCATCCGATAAACGAAAACGAAGACAAAATCGGAAGATTGGTTTTCAAAAATTGTATGAACAGGTACTATCCAAATTACAGTCTTCGTCTGATAAAAACCGCAAAACTTACAATCTTCGTCGTCGACCGACCAGTTTTCTGTTGGTAACAAGTGTGGAGGAAGAATGTTTTATCGAATGCCTTAGCATCTTTCAACGAAGTTAGCTAAAGTTGTTGGACCTTTTAAGATAAAAAAGAAACTCGGGTCAGTATCTTATGAACTAGAAGATGAAGAAGGTAATTCTCAGGGTGTTTGGCATTTCAAATTGAAACCAATGATTCCTTCTATAATCCGCCTTAAGCTTTATTACTGCTGTGTTTTTATGTTTATCGTTTTTAAGTTTTGATAATAAATTGTAATGAAAGTGGACAAAAATTCACGAACAATTCCATCATAATCATGTGATATGGTCTGGTCATCTAGGACCGACGACTTAGTTATTGTTTAGTTTTTCTTCTTTCTCGTTGTGTATTTTTTCGTCAGAAAAATTTTTTCTGATTGAATTTTCTTCCTTGAAAGGAAAATGTAACGGTTTAATTTTTTTTAAAATAAATTTCAATATATTCATGAATAGTAAACTTTTTAAAAATAATTATTTTAAGTCACATTTAGCATAATAGATGTCTTTAGTGATATCAATTTTGAATTCCAATTAATAGCCTGACCCTAAAATTTTATCATTGCTAGGTACTTTTGAGCATTTTCTGGTTTCATTCTGTTATCAACAATTTTTGGTTCTATTTAAAAATTCGTGCCATGTGGTGTACTTGAAGCGGTAATTCTGGATAAATCCCATCCACATATAAAAAAAATTGAATACAGGCTTATATTAATTAATTTAGTAATTACCTGCCTGTACAATTATATTTCGAAAGTTTCGGATAATAACATTTCCTGTCTGGCCGCCTATCAACTCAGGTAAAAGTCTAAACCAACTGCTAAATTGTTCCTGTTTCATTCATGTATTTTAGGCCACATTTAACAGTGAACTATTCACGATTCATGCTCTTGCTGCTACAAACAATAATTTAATTATTACATCAAGGAAGACAAATTCATTTACGACCGACAAATCCAGACGGAACCCCTTATTACAAGGTGTGCGATTGGTAACTAGTATAACAACCCCATCTTCTCTGGTCTGCGACTCGATTCTACCTTTACCGTTCTGTTCTTCATAACTACAACAGGTCAGATTACTACAGTTTATAATTTATTGTTTACATCTTAAGAAGATCGCCTGTCCATTTTTGTTGGTTCGCTAAAAATTAATATTATCATTCACATTATTAAATTAAACATTGAGGTTACGTACCTTTTCTTGTTATATATCCTTATGATTCACATAACGATTTAATTGTAAAATTTCACTTGTTTCACGTTTAAGTTCAATTGAAAACTCCATTGTTGTAATTCATAATTTGAATCTTGAATCATTTTTATAAAAAAAAAAAAAGGGTTAATACCATTCCCTCTGAAATTATTGTGACTGTTGTACCGCATTTTGTTTATGTACGTTACTTTTGTTATTGTGTTTGATATACCTTCAGTACCATTGTAACAATATGTTTTTTTTGTAAATCATTTACGGTAGTACAGTCGGAATTAATTCCGGGTTATTTTTTGTTTATTCCAGTATAGGAGGGAGAAGCAACGCAGAGTTGTACACTGAATTTTATTTTGTGTAGCTTGCAATTAATTCATTATTATATTTTTTTTTTAGGTGCGCAGTATCAATACGTTGAATCGATTCAATGAATTACTGTGTTGACTATTTTTTATATGCATAAATTAATTTTTTATTTCAGCTTACTGATATATTTTTTAAACGCTTTGCTTGGTTTCTACCTGCCCTGTCTTATCAAGTCACTGTCACTGGCAACCAATTCTGATTACTCACTACTCATTAAAAGAATTTTTTTAATTACCAATTCAAAATTGAAACTTTATTTTACATTTACAGAAATTCCCATTTATAGTTTTGTTAAATATAGTATTACTTACTCTCACAATATTGTTTCTTTTATGCCCTTTTCAAGTTTAGGGACCTAAAGAAAACTTGTGGCGCCTAACCTTTTTTTTTTTCATAAGCTCTAAACCACATTTATTTAGTTGGCCCATATCTGCCGCCCATAAATTGCTCAAGATTACCAACTGCTAGCCTGGAGAGTATATTCTACGGTAAATACCGTGGCAACACTTTTATTACTAATTGTAGGTTGTAGAAACATGGTTGTCAAAGTGTAAACTTCTAATCGGTCACTATCGACATCCGAGCTTTCAGAATAGTTTCTGATGTTAATAATGAATTTGTCAACTGTAATATCCAACATTTCTTCCCGTTTATACCATTGCTTTATTGTTTCTTCAGTATGTCGCACACAATTAGCCGATAATGATTTTAATTAAAAGAGTTTACTTTACGACGATAATGTGAATTGATCTCTTTAATGTATTGAATTTAAATCCTAGTGACTGATTGCACGATGAAGACTTCTATCACTTATTAATATGTGACTGTTACGAATTTCTGCATTTAAACTTGCAACTGTGACATGTTTTTCTGTAAATAAATTAGTATGCCAAACATGTGTAGAAGATTGTAATGTAATATTACTTACTCTGTGCATACATACTTGTATAACGTAATCCTTCTGCCCATTTTGGATGTTTCAGGTAGATCGTCAGATTTCGTTTTCTTGCGTGGTCGTTTTTCCCCCGAACTTGTTAAAGCAGGGTTAGATGCAGCTCGAGACTTGATATTTCTCACCGTCTTCTCAGATATACCCAAGGCGCTTGTCACACGCTGTAATTTCCTGATTGTAATGAATTAAGATATAAACACTTAATCATACTTCTTGTACGACAGATATTGATATCAGGGGACCCCCCATTTTCTTTAAAATGTTTAATAAATGATGATTAAAAGAATTAAATGTAGGAAATGAGGAAACAGTCAAAGGATAAACAAACAAATTGAGGTTATGAAGTATTAGTCAAATGAAAATTAAATTCATATGCACTTAAAACAAATTGATTTCGCGTTTATAGGTTTGCTTATTCAATACCGTATGTCGATTTCGTCAAATGCACTACGAATGTTTACCATCCTTATTTAATTCACTATTTCATATGAGAAGGCAGTATAAGCAAACTGGATAGCTAAATTCATAAATTAATGACCTATCGGTAAACACTCCTGGTGAGAATAATATAAATAGGACTACAGAATTAAGGGTTAGGCAGTCTACATCTAACATTAACATAAGTTGACCACAAACCTGATCGCGTGACATTTTTGGATTATGATTAGTGAGTCAATACGGAGATGTTAAAACCAAACGTTTCGGCCGATTTTATAATTATAATTTGAAATTATAAAAGGTTTCAAATATTGAAAATTAAAATGTTCGTGTCAGTAATAATTTAAATATAAGGTTGTTGAAATCTATTTGTGATCATATTCAGAATTTAAACCGGCAAAGTGTTAAATTGTAAGATTTTGTTAAAATTACAAATGTGTGTAGTGCATAAGTTGAATAAGTCTATAAGGGAGTGCTATACACTCGCTTCCCTTTAAGACTAATAAATAAAATAATTTACATTTGTACTTGTAATGTAAAAGTAAATGGTGAATTGATCTGGTCCACAATTATTTGATTATAATTGCAAATCCACAGGATTTGTTAAACCGTATGTAAATCTGGAACTTAACAAACAAGCAGGTGAATGTAAACGTTTTAAATAATTGCATCTTTAATTGGGATGGTATTACAAAATAGTGTAGCTTAAACATACTGTAACCTATCTGTGTATGTAAGAAAACACCTGATGGGAACTCAAATTAGAGACAGTTGTGTGTTGTAGTACTAGAAGGAAAATAAGTTGGTTTGCCAAGAAACGATTTGCAGTGCAAGGCAATCGAAACATTGTTATACCACAAATACCTTGGGATCGACAGTTGATTGTTACTCTTAAGGTATCTTATGCTTTTCTATATTATATTGAATAAGGCAATGGTAGCGTGCTGAAAATATGTCTCATTTTCTTTTTTTGTATATTCTTTAAATTTATCGGTACCTAGTGTAAATAGATTGTACCAGAACGCGACCATGGAATCTACATGTTATATGTATTTAGATTAAATATAGCTGGATTTAGGGATGACAGGATTATATAAAAAATATCAATGTTTAGGTCTGTGACCTTATACAATAAATTTGTTATACATGTATTTAATGTTTAACTTAAATAGGTGTAGTCGATTTGTACCTTGAAGTTCATTGTCCCAGTTTAATGCAAATTGAAGTAGACAGTACCACGATGTTAAGTAGGAAAGAAACATTTAGACTGAAAGCGATCGATAAAAATTTTCCAATACCTCAATTTTAGCTTTAAAGAAATCAAAGACATAATTTATTTATAATTGTTCCTAAGTGAAGGGAGCGTATAACACACAGTGTATATTATTAGTTCAGTCCATAAATAATTTGAATGTACATTAATATTTATAACTAACGGTCAGAGTTTAACTTAATTAAACTAACTGGGACAATTTTTTTCAATATTTATATCAGGTAGTTTGAGCAACCATCATATTATTACATCAAATGATATAGAAGTAAAGTTAATACTAATTACAATCAGTTTTATTGATTGTTATTGGACGTAAATTATAAAATTATAAATAATGAGAAAGTTTCGTCACACATTGGCACCGATCGTGTGAGCATGATTTTATCATTTATTGAATCAATACAATTTAGCATTAACATGAGGGCGTAAATTAGGCAAGTGTAGCATCACAAATCTGGCCCTCCGTTGTGGGGTTGGTTTCATTCCAAATTTGTCTTCCAACGTGATAGCAAAAAATTAATTAACACATTAGGTCTTCAGTTCTAAGACACACAAAGGTCGTGTGTTGTTCCACATCAGATACATTTTTTTTATTTTGCATGCATTTCAACCAAGTTTTGTACATGCAAAATTCAAAGTAACGATTTCTTCATCTGTAATTTAGTAATTAATTAATAACGGAATAAAACTGCGCCATATTTTATTCCAGTATTTCAAGTGTGAGGTTGCTAGTCCCCCTTCGGGCGCCTCCCCAGGTGGCTGATAGGGGAACGCCTCCCAGATATGGGTGGTACCGAGGAAACTAAATACCCGGGGCAGACCAAAATTAGCACCGAGCGGCGACAGCTGGCTGCCTCGAAACTGATCATTGGCAATAGCTCAGAAAACGAAAAGGTTGTGAATCGGATAATAAAGGGGCGCAGTAGGATCTACAGAATCGGAGTTTACACAGCGATGAGGAAGGCAACGGAAAACCACCTCATTATTGTTTTTCCTAGTCAAACTATCATGGCAATAAACTGTGATTGAGAAAAAGTACTAGTCACGGACATCGAAAACCGAGATCCGGCAGGGAAGGACATGCGTAGTTGGATTGTAAGGCCTCTCAGGTCGTCAACAAACGATATCCCTACAAAATGAAAAATAAGGAAATACCAACCTGTCAAAAGATTGCTACATGGGATGTATAAAGTGTGTAGGAGAGTGGAAAGGTACATAACATTGTAAAAGAGATTAATAGACTTAATATAGATGTAATGGGACTCAGCGAAACCCGTTGGCCCAACTTCGGAGAATGCACAGTTCTCAACTACAGTGTTTACTACCCCGGCAGTAACCGCACTCAACACAGGAATGGAGTCAGAATAATAGTTGCACCACATGTCATAGCTGCAGTCAAGTCCTTCATCCCACTCTCTGACAGAATGATGCTCCTTCGACTGCATGCAACGCCAATCAATTTTAGCATAACACAGATATACGCGCCAACTACGGATACAGATCAAACTGCCATCGAAGAATTCTATGAACAACTAGAACAGCTGATCAAAAATACTAAGGCGCATGTAATAAAAATCATAATGAGTGACTTCAAGGTAGAGGTGGGTGAAGAAGAAGTTGAAAATGTAGTTGGAATCTTCGGAGTGAGAGAGAGAAACGACCGTGGAGACCATCTTATTAGCATTTGTCAAGAACACAATATGATACTGAGCAATACCCTTTTCGAGCTCTCCGTCGTCGAGTATACACGTGGAAATCACCTCACATACACTGGAGAACAACGTACAAAATCAAATAGATTACATTCTCTACCAATAAGATATACAAATGCAATAAAATCTGCAAAAACAGATCCAGGAGCTGATGTTCCAACAGATCATAATTCAGTTGTATCAAAACTTGAATTAGACTGAAGCGCATTAAGAAGAAAACTACATATGAGAGAATAGACATAAAGAAGCTGTCAAACGTCAACATTAGGGAACAAGTATAGAAATCTCTAAATAACGAAATAAACACAATCGAACTAACTGAAAAATGGCATAAGATTGAACAAGCTTTTCAGACAACGTACACAACACGTTAGATGGATAACTGAAGAGATCCTGGATATAATGGAAAAAAGACGGAAATATAAAAATAATAACGAACAAATATCCAGAAATACACAGGAGGATAAGGACAAAGATTAAAGAAAATAAGGAGATATGGTTATCTGAAATGCGAGAACAAATATGAACATCAAGGCATGCACAAAAAAACTAAAAAAATGACAAATAAAAGAAAATACAGTAGTCCGGCATATTTGACGCTAATGAAAATGTTGTCTCAGAGCCAACAGATTCTAAAAATACGGAAGCAGTACGTTGATGTCCTTTATCCCTCAGACCGTCCTAATGACCATCCAATTCTAGTAGAGTAGTGCTGACACGACCTGCTTAGCATTTGGGAGGTAATGGCTTCGATTCCCGTTACCGTCTACCTTGTATGAGGTTTTCCTCATACACATGTAGAGGCATGGTCACTGCGTATACGCACACCATGTGCGGCTACAAGGAATGGTGGGGTGGTATTTTACCCCTCAGAACCCTACGTTCCTTCCGATCCTATCCTGACCACACCCATCCTTAATCCCACCATGCATATATACGTAATGTACGTATGTAGCAAATCTTTGCTGGAATCAGTCAGCTATAGTAAAAATGGGCAGTTCGTTCAGTGAGAGTATTAAAATTAGAATGGTCGTACGGTAGAGATGTATATCCGCTCTACCTTTAATATTTATTCGGAGTATTTAAAAAAGCATTAGGCGAAACTGGCGAAGGCATAGGATGAATGGAGAATTAATAAACAATATTAGATACGCCGATGACACTGTTGTGCTTGCTAACAGAATAGACGAACTACAACATCTCTTGGAAAGGGTTCAAAGCTAATGAAGAGGGTGGACTTAACCTAAATCTAAACAAAACTACATGGATGCTGGTAAGCAAAACCCAACAACCTGCCAGACAGTTAATAAATAACCAGTTAATTCAATATGTGGATTGATACGTATACCTTGGAACAAACGTGAAGTCAAAATGGGACCAAACAGTCAAAATACGTTCTATAATTGAAAAAGCCAAAACAAAATTTGATAACGTGAGAAATTTATTCACACACAACAGCATATTCCTACCACTAACAATAAGACTGACTAGATATATTTCCTATATCGCTGTCTGGTGCAGACAGAGGCGTGAACATTAACGGAAATATTAGTGATAAAGCTAGAGGCATTAGAAATGTAAGTATACCGATGTATTCTCAGAAAATCTTATTCTGAATACATCACTAACGTGGAAATACTACGCTGAGTAGGAAAAGAAAAAGAAATATCATTCGCTATTAAACAGAGGAAGATTTAATATCTCGGTCATCAATGAGAGATGCCACTACCATTTGTTACAACTGATAGTGTAGGGGAAGATACATAGCAAACGCGGATCCGGAAGAAGAAGACATTCGTGGCTTCATAACTTACGCCAGTGGTGACATCTGTCCAATTATTTAGAAATGTGACAAACAAAATTAAAATCACCGTGATGATAACCAAGCATGTTTTAAATAAGTGCGAAAGATTTTAAGTGATTGCCGGTTACAAATATAAGATTTCTAACTTTTTTTGAGATACATATTTTAAACACTAAAGCTTTTTGGGTTGAATTATTTTGTAAAAACGGTTTATACAATCGAAAAATATGCATCTAATATAATGTTTAAATTTTAATTTTGTATTTATTTTATTATTAAAATTTTAAAGATATTGACTGAAATTTGCAAAAAGCTTTAATAAATTCATTTTGGGTGATCCGAATATTTTATTACCCGTTCAAAAAATGGCACAATTTTTTTAGTTAAAAACCATTGGCTGTTTGATATTTTTGTCGAAATGCCATCAATTCTGCACTAAGTTGGTTTATTGATTTTTTTGCAGGATAATAAAATAGTAGACAAACTAGTGCGTGTTTACATTTTGGTGCATTTTCCCTATTTTAAAAAACCAAGAATGACAACAAATTGTGTATTTTTAATTTCTATTGATACAATTTGTATTGCTGTCTATTTTTAAATAAAATCAACCATCTCGTCAAATGTCAAATTATTTCTTTCATTATTAGTTTTAAAAATTTATGTCAATAAAATAATTTTGTATCTTCAAAAAATGGAAAATTTTACAAATAAACAGATATGCATTTATGATCAAAGTAATGGAAATGGTCTGCATCCAACTGTATGCTGAGTTGTATCCAGAACGTAGGATACCCATGACAATATTTGCTCGCCTTCACCCACCATTACGCGCAAATAATCACCTGAAACTTAAGATTGCCCAAATATTGAATTGTAATTCACCGTATTTAAAATTCTAAATTGTATTCATTACAAATTTGAGACTTCAGCGTCTTTTGAATGGTCAATGTAATTCAAAACCTAATTATTTAAGTGGCGTTTTGTTTACTGACGAGGCATTTTTTGAATAAAAAGCTCTTTCAAGCTCATTTTCAACATCAATTTATTTGGGGGTACTTGATGATCATTTAATTGGTCCATAAACGTCACTTTATGTATATCCAAATCGTTGGATACTATAGACATGCAACAAACCATCTCGCCTGAACTAAATCCCTTAGATTTCTGCATTTATTTTATTAGTTTACAATCCCCGAAAATGTTGAAGACCTTAGGAAAAATTACAGCCGGGTGAGAAAAAGAAATACAGTAGGAATATTTCCAAATACGACAGTCTATTAAGAGTTGTTTGTATCTCGTAAACATTTTGAACATCTGTTTACATCTTTTCAATTTTCAAAAGACAAAATTTACGTCGATTTTGAATCTCGATGGGCATTTTATTTTAGAAATACAGGTCGTATTCAAATTATATAAATTTTTATTTATATTTAATAAAATAATAATTTTTTAATTACATATTTACCTTTTAACTTTTCGTTTAACAAAATTTATAATTAACCCTGTATACAAAAAAAGGGACCTAATGTTTAGATTTGCGCTCAAATTACTGTTTTGATATTCAGAACATGGATTTAAGTAAAAAATTGTTCGAATATTTATTTTTATTTTGCTAGCTAACAGTATACAACCTAAATTTAATTATGTAAGCAGAAATATAAAAAGCACTGAACTCAAAAGAACCCTTTACATATGTTGCCCAATTGCTAAAGATCCGCTTGTGACGAATTTTGTTTGCGAATTAATACACATAAACGAACGAGCAGTAAAGTCTGAAAGTTATTCGACGTAATGTTCAATAGGTTTTAATTAATTCAAAATTACAATGAAAGTTTTTCACATCAACAATTAACGAAAAATTTTCTTCATTAAAAAAATTACGTAAACTTTACATCCAAGCAAACTCAACATAATTAGTAGACTAAGAAAATATTACTACAGACATTACTTTCTCCAATACAATTAATAACTATAAATATTAAGTTTCCTCTTCGTGAACACACAAAAGAGCGGGTGCAAACAAGAGGGCACAAGTCTTAAATACAAGATTGTATTTCATGTGTAAATTGGATGTTATATAATGTCAATATTTTGTAAACTTGCTTTGTAAAGTTTAATGATTAAATAATTAATTAATTATTGATCATTTAGTTATACAATACTCTTTAAAAGGGTTTCTTATCTCATTCAATAAATTGGGCATTATTAATTGTCTGAACAGTATTTACATGAAGCATATGGTATTAAATTTGTGTTACCTGTTGCTTAAGCCCATCAATTACGCAAGCTAAAGTATTACTTGTTTTAATCGATCTAAAGGACAATCCTTAAAAACGCACAACGGCATTTTTTAAACATACTATTTTTTCAAACACTAGTTTGTCAAGTTTTAATTTATTTTTTTTGTTTGATAAATGATAGAAATAACTAGTCATTTTTTTTAGACAATTTATTTTTAAGCTTTTCCTTGATTTTCGATTAAATTGCCACTCTGGTTTTCATTGTCTCGCCAAAATAAAATGTCAAAATTTTATTAAATTTGTATTTTAATTTCCTATCAGTTTGATGTTAATTGGTAAAAACGTGGAAATGAATCGTTTCGGAACATTTTCCTTAAATGAAATAGCCGAAAATATCAGGAAAAATATCTAAAATAAAAATAAAGCATACATCTATAGTTTTCCGTTTGTAATAGAAAAGTACAAAAATGGTCAAGCTACAGATGGATATTTAGCAAATATTCTTGATTGTACAATATAAAATGGATGGCCAAGAACAAAGCCAATTCTGTTAGAACACTACCTCAAAAATACTTATGTACATAGAAGAATGAAACAAAAATCAATCCATTTGATTTACTAAACGAGTTCAAAATTCGTCGATGAAAATACACCAATTGGTTAATCAAAAATTTTATGTATTTTTTTAAAATGGAAGCAGGGACAAAATCTATGAAACTGTTTTTAAATTGAAATTTTAGAAATATAACTGGTGATAAAATACAATTTTTTCCAAAACAAAAAGGCAATAGAAAATGTTCCGATTCAAAGTAGTTGGTGACAAATCACTAAAATTAATTCCCAATGGGACTATTTCATAAGCATATGGACAAACGAAGAAACCGTTTCTTTTTAACTTCAAATTAAATGGTGTTGTTGTATGCAAAAACTTTACAAAAATATTGTTAAAAACCATGAATTTTTTAATTGTGGCACTTATTTTAATTTTTTTTTTTTATAGTGATATATATTATTTTTCTCCTATTATACAGGGTTAAACCAATTTAAAAAAATCAAAAATTAACTTTTTTGGACTAATATGTAGCTTATTCTGGGATTTATGACTAAAGTAAATAACAATTCAAGTTTTAAAGATCATGTCTTAAATGCCCTCCTTCGACTTCAATGCATTTTGAATTCTGTTAAAATTTTATCATAAGCAAATTATTTATTCCTAATTTTTTGAATCTGCTCCTTCAGCTCCGGAATTGTTGCGGGACAGCAAAAACTTTTTGCTTTAGGTATCCCCAGAAAAAAATCCCGTTAAATCAGATCTCCCAATTCAAATTTCAAATCGGAAATTATACCCTCAAAAAATCTAAAATTATTTTTGGTGTGTGAGCCGTTGCTCCATCTTGCTGAAATAATATGGCCCATTTAGTCCTCGTCTAATTAGTTCTGGGATAAGAAACGTTTGCAACATGTTTATGTAGCGTTCGGAATTAACTGTAACAGAACGGTTATTTTCATCCTCAAAAAATAAGGACCGATAATTCCAAATGATGCTACACCGACCAAACAACGACTTTTGGACTGTGGAGGTTTTGGTAAACAGTTCGTGAGGATTTTCTCCCCAGTATCTAAAGTTTTGCTTGTTAACAACACCGTCCAAATGAAAATTTGCTTCGTCGCTCATTAGAAATTATGAATTTCTCCACGATGCTGATGTAAAATTCTTCACAAAATGTCACCCTCGCTCCTTGTCTAGATCACTGAGGTTATGCGCCATTTGATATTTATAGGGTGAAATTTTATATCTTTATGCAGAATTCTGTGGAGACTTCCTTAGATATTCCTAGGGCAAGTGATTGCCGATTAGCCGATCTCTTAGGACTTCTTGTAAAGGCAGCTCTCACTCGTTCAATATTTTCAGGCGTACGCACCGTTCTTCGACTCCAGGTTTTTAATGTTTTGCACAGAGCCATTTTCACGCCAATGACGAACCCACGCCGCAATTGTAAAGCGTGTTGGTGCATCGCCCTATTATTGTTTCCAAACTGCCGTCGAAATGGACGCCGAACTTCTTCAAATGAACCAGTTCTAATGTAGACTTCCACAGAAAACACACGCTCTTGAATCGAATAATTCATAATGCAATGAAAATTGTTAAACTGGAGCAATTATATCGTTTGCGTATAACGCATATTTGACAGTAACGCTTAAGTCGTTGTTTATAGACAGGCGCCTCCTTGATCTTTAAAACTTGAATTGTTATTTACTTTAGTCATAAATCCCACAGAATAAGCTACATATTAGTCCATTAAAAAGTTAATTTACTTTGATTAGAAAGTTTTTATTCGACTTTTAAACTGTATAGTCTAATATGGGGAACCCAGTATAATTGCATGAAAATTTAATAAATGTACAATTGTGAAAAATATGTAACAGAGATTACATAAATACAATGCTAAGCAGTAAACGTAATCTTATGTTAAATAAATATATAACTTAGGTATATATATACAAAAAAATTATGTATATCCTAAACCTTATATCATATCTAACCAAACATAGTATGTAAAAGGAAAATTCATCAAATTGTATTTCATTGTAGGCCTTATTTAAGTACTGGCGCATGTGACGGAAAAATGCAGCAAAGTTGTGATCCTCCAGTTGTTCCATAATGTTTTAAATTGTTTCTACATCATCAGCGTTGTTTAGGTTATACTTCTGTAGCATGCCTTGATCATTAAAGAGCGTCCTCCATTGGGTTTAATTAACGTGAATAAGGAAGCAAATATCGCTGCCTGATATTATTTTCCCCTAATCGGTTTGAAACATTATTAGCGTGATGAATGCGGGCATTATCCATAATTATAATTTCTTTTAGCTGGAGTAAGATAATTGTCTCAATATAGTTTGATTCAAATAAAGTTGGGTATGACTTATTCTTAAAATTACGTGAACTAAGATCAAGTCTTCATTAAATCAGCAAAGTACCTTTCAGTTAATACTTTTATCGGCAGATGTCTCCACGTAAATTTCCATAAAATGTCAAAGAAAGTTTAAAATTATTGAATGTTTTTTATATTTTAAACTAGAAAAATTATTCATTATATCCACTTATTTTATTGATAGAGCCAAAAATATTTTGCTGCGACAGTGAATTGTTATAATTGTTATAATAATAATAATTATGTAATTTAGAACATGGTTTGATTATAATTACATACCATCATAACACATAACGTAGATATATATTTGTAAAGAAATACTTTTTTTTGTTTATTATAAATTAAATCATTTCGAGTGGAAAAATTTATAAAAGTTGCAATTAGTTTGTTATTCTCAAAATTTATAACAACCCTTTTAGAAGCATAATTATTGCATTGTAATCGACATAATTCTTTTAGATACTTTACGATAACATATCGATACATTTGTGATGATATCCTTCTTGTAGAACAAAGTGTGTACAGTGCAATGTAGTTCGAAGTTCAACGAAATTGTTGATGTTTTGTTACACGTCCAAACCGCACTAGGCGTCGTGCATGCTTACTAATGTAAGCGGGTTGCCAAGCCAGCTAACAGGGAGATGGGCGTGGTCGAAATAATAAGTAAAATGAATGATTAATATGCTCAAACACCTTACACCTACACTCAAACAGCTCAGTCCGGGAAAATATGTCTCTAGGCGCCACCACAATCGAAACTTTGCTAAAATAATTGTCTTAAGCTGGATGTTAATTAACCCTACTTGATTGTGGAAAGTAGGATTGTGCTTACTCGGTAAACTCCTATACGAAGGTTCTAAAACAAACACTCGTCCCAAACAATTCAACTCAAACTCAAATAAATTTAGTACTACCCAGGTTATTAAAAACTTTTTGAATACACCTCGTATACCAAAACTTCCAAAATAAAATTTATCACTCAAATTCATTCATAACAACAGTTATATTTTCTACTTATTAATGAGTAAACTATTCTTCATTCAATATTCGGTAATTAATTTTTAAAATTCTAACATGAACGATATCTTTTAAATTTAATTTACTTTTTATAACACTTCTGAATCGTATTTGACATTCGTAAATAATTTAAGGTTTCAAAACTCAACTTTTGTTATACTTAATGACATTTTAAGACAACAGCTGATCCGTTAATTGTGCATTGCTCTAATGAAACAAACATGAAAATTTTGCAATCAACCTGGCAAATATGAACTTTCAGGTTGTTCCTTAATCTTAAAATCCAAAAAATTTAAAATATGCAAAGCTTACTTTTAAAATTGTCAAAACAAGATCACCAATTAAGTAAATGTTACAACTGTGTTTCATACCTGGCTAAATAAACAACAGAATAACAATCAACGGTAAATACATATATTGTCCTGCATAAAATAATAAACAAATGACAAAAACAAACACAAATATATTTACATATACACTACAGCGTGGTTGAAAATCAAACCACACGTCACTACCAATTTCTGCAAAATTCTTAATACTATACAACCCAACACAACATAATTCGAGAACGATTATCTTTTCGCTTCTAACTAATTAATATTTAATCACATTACACAAATGAACTAAACCAAAGAGATAATCGTGCTTTACTAAATTTTCAAAATACTTAATATATTCTTACTTAAAATTGTCCATTAATCCTTGACTTTTCTTTCTTCTTTCTTCCGTAAATCAATTATGTAGTCCATTGGTAATCCTTAAATTGCATGAAGCACATTACAAAGGCTCAACAAAACTTATTCCTCTGTGCACTCGCGAATAGTTCACTATGCGAGGTTATTACTCCACAAACATGTAATAACGGTAAACCTTTGGTTGCCTCTTAAAATTTCTAGCAACCTTTACACCAATTTAGTCCCTTATACAAATAAAACTTTCAATGTCATATAACGTTACTTAAACATTGGCTTAATATACAACGAACACTTCGTTCACTTAACAGGTGGTCTCATAAATACTTTTAGCTGAATCTCGTTACAAGAACACGCGCTACCTTAACACTTTAACATAACAGCTGTTATCTTTATAAAATCTGCTTACGCACTTATTATTTTCTTGAAAATAAACAAACTAATTTTATCTTCAATCTCAATTTTATTATCGTTTTATTTATGAATGTCTTTACGATTCATCCCGGTTCGGGTTACGCAGTTGTTTAAACAATTACTGCCTCATTAAAATTCACAAATATACTCCAACATCATCCCATTCTATCACACAACCTTCGCGCGTCTTCCGCCAACCTTCACCACAGCAACAGCCAAAAACGAAAAGCTTAACTGACTTGTCAATCTCTGACTTTCCTATTTATAACTTCAGTCATCCATCTTTAAACATGTCTTCCTTCCGCGTTATATTCTCCAATAGTATTCATTCAAAATTCCATAGTTCCAACAGATGCTTACCTCTATACAAGCACGCGTGTAATTACAATACATCGCCATATTTGTTCTTACTTACAAATTTTACAATTACTTCATGAAGAAATCATTTTTCGTCACCACATTCATTCAGTAGCCACTCTGGACCATTACACAACTTTTAACAGTTATCTTCAACCTGCGCTCGATCTCGTTCCGCAACATTCGCAAAAATCAGTACCGTCTAAGGTCTCAAATTCCATATACATACACGTATTCTCAAAACAATTGCACAACATTACAAAACTTTCTATAATTAACACTAAACATACCAAATCTTTCTCTACATATTTTCTAAAACATTCTACACTTATTCTTCACATTTTCTGACCAAGATTACTCATCTATCTTCAAACATTCCATTTCTTATGGTAGCAAAACAGTAGCGATACAGTGGCAAGCATTATCGTCCCATCGACAAATTTCTTTTCACATTTACATTCATCAAATCTAATTATTCCAACACTAAAGTCTCTATAACATTCAAATACACGTATCTACATAATGAATTATATTTCTCCTAAATTTCCAGTGGCGTAACATACACCCACATACATTATGCATATACACACAAAAATTTTTTGTTCGTTCAAACTCAATACACTCGTACTAAAACACTAATACACGTCATTATAACATCCTACATACAGGGTGCGTCAACGCAACCTGACACCTCCTCCACAAGGAGATTTTCTTCCAGAAAAACTCAAAAATACTGGTCCTAAGAGACCTACACAAAGTCAAAAACTAAAACACTTCACCGAGGTCCGCTCGTGAAGCCACAACCCAACTAACGGTGTGTGGTGGAGATGGATCCGCTCCGCTCCCATCACCAAGACAAAGATCACACAAAACAACACTGAGCTGCAGCACCGCCACTACAACTCATCCGGAGACTATAGGCCGAACCTAAAATAGATGGGCAGAAACCACACTAAACATGGCCTGGCCGAAAAGCGGTCCAGAACCATGGGGACCGGCGTAGCAAATATCGAAAGCCACTGCCAAAGCGGGTAAACGTCAAAATACGAGCAATCCACCTGCAGCCGATGAGGGGTCAGCCTCACCGACTACCACCTACGTCACTCTCACTCCAACGCAATGGGACTAAACCGTCAATGCTGGAGTTCCACAGCCTGTCCCACGTGACTGCTTAACCCAACACCTGCCTCCTGGTGTCGACATCATGCACTCAAAAAAACACTTACCCAAAAAACAAACGTCAAAGCCGGTAAAGTTCAAACGAACAAGTCACAAATCGGTAATCAATAAAGTAGACCCATCAGACTTCCTAAAAACAAAACACCCTAATCTAAATAATCCTAACTATATACGTCGGTTATACCGTAAAGTGGTCTAAAACCCAAAAACCCGTCAAACACGCAACCAACAAAATAACGACACTGCGGGAACGACACAACCAACCCTAAAGCGGACAACAATGAACAAGACAAGGTCTCACCTACTGGCACACCCCTTTGATTAGTCGCCTCTTACGACAAGCAGTTGGCCTCGCTGTAGTAAAATTCTAGGGCCGTCCTACAGCCAAGTGTGCCCCAAGGACACAAACAAAACAGACAAATCTGATATAAAAGAAAATAGAAATAGTCAACTCCACACTCCAAACAGTTTTCCGACCAACCTACCAATATCCATCTGACGGTAGAACAAACAAACAAAATTATTCGATCTATTAATTCAATAGCCTAACCTACTATATATATATTCACTAAAATCTTATCTAACTTAATCGTCTGAGGGTCTGAACTTTAAATCTTTGGCATGCCATATGCCTCTAGAGTCGCCGAGGCGTCCGATAACTCATACGTCTGATACGAAACTTTTTCTTTATATAAAACGGTCCAATAAATTTAGGTGCTAATTTGCGGCAAAATAACGCGACGCGTCCGATAAAACATAATTCTTCCGCTAATCTTCTTCGTAAGTCGTAATTCTTCTTACTTCTAATATATGCTGCATTCAATCTTCTTAATGTCATCACACTTCTTGAAAAACATTGCCTCTAGCAATTAAAGGTTCTCTATTCGCAAACGCGACGTCATTCAAAGTATTTACCTCTACGGGTTCTCCATGTCTCGTTCCATCGAGATTCATTTCTCTACCAAAATTCGCAAAATACGGCGTCATTCCAGTAACTTCATGAGTAGCTGTCCTAATTGCACAAGCCACCTTCGCTAAATACTTGTCCCAATTTCTGATTATCTTCAATATACGATGCTAACATAGTCTTCATTACTCGATTAACCCTTTCTGTTGGGTTCGCCTGAGGGTGATAATTTGCATTAAAATGATCTTGGCATTATACGATGCCACCATATTCCTAAAACTGCACTTAATTGTGATCCGTTATCACATAACACATACAATGGTACACCAAATAATAAAACACATTTTCTTCAATATTTTTCACAACACTCGCGGCCGTAGCCGTACGTAACGGGAAAAATAACACAAACTTCGTAAAATAATCTGACACTACTAGAACATAACTATAACCACTTTTAGACCTAGGAAGAGGTCCCACAATATCCGTCGAAACCATTTGCCACGGTTTATCGATAACTGGATGCTGAGTCATCAGTCCTGCCGGTAATCGTTGTTCGGGTTTATGTGCTATACACACTTCACACTTATTCACATAACGTTTCACATCATTCTTTAACTTAGGCCAATAACATAATTTCGAAATACGTTCATATGTCTTAAATATTCCTGCATGCCCTGCAGTAGGTTCGTCATGATACTTTCTCAACATTTCACCACGCTTCGCCTTCAGAATAACTTCACGCCAACTTTCCGCGTCTTCACGTAAATTCGGATAACTACACGTCACATGCTTATATAGTTTCCCATCTTGAACTCGCCATTTTGGATACGCTATCGGTCGATTCTCAATACATCTCTTCATTCTTTCAATCCATTTATCTTCTAAATATCTTCTTCTTCATTATGGTCTTCGCCGGTAATGTCACTGTCGGTATTATCTTCACTAGACGTTTCCTCAATAACGGAACTGATCGCGATAGGTATCGGGTACTACATGATCTCTACCCTTCCTATGTATAACTTCAAAATCATACTGTTGGAGCCTAACAGCCCATCGAGCCAAACGTCCTGTCGGATCCTTCAAATTATGTAACCATACTAAAGATGCATGGTCCGTAATAACGGTAAACTTAACCCCTTCGATGTATGGTCTAAGCTTCTATCGACCATAACACCGCCAAACACTCCTTCTCCGTAGTCGAAAACTTCCGTTCGCTACGCGTCAATGATCTACTATTATAACATATAACTTTCTCCACTCCATCGATAGTCTGAGTCAAAACTGAGCCGATTCCATAATCCGATGCGTCAGTTTGAATCGAAAACGGTAAACTAAAATCTGGACACGTCAAAATAGGTGCTGTCACTAAACAATTCTTAATAATATCCAACGCTTCACTACATTCTTCCGTCCACTCAAAGCGTACATTTTTCTTCAATAATTTCGTAAGAGGTGCGATAATAGACGAAAACAGCGCGATAAAACGCCGATACCATGATGCCATACCGATAATTCTTCTGATTTCCGACGCCGTAGTCGGAACCGGATCTTCAAAATAGCTTCAACCTTCTCGGGATCAACTGATAAACCGGTAGAATTTACCACATAACCCAAATAACGCAATTCGTCACGACAAAAGGAACATTTGTCCTTGCTCAACGTTAAACCTGCCCGTTCAAAACGCTTAAACACTTCCGTTAACACTTCAATATGTTTCTCAAACGTCGGTGTACAAATTATAGTGTCGTCAAGATAAACAAACACATAAGGTTCCAATTCTGAACCAATAACACTGTCAATTAATCGTTGCCACAATGCCTGTGCATTAACTAAGCCAAAAGGCATTCTCTTAAACTGATAAAGACCCCTATTGGGTACCGTAAAAGCCGTAAACTCTTTCGAATCCTCCGCCATTGCAGTTGCCAATAGCAGACTTAATGTCTAAAGACGAAATAAACTTCGCGTCACGAAGACGATCTAAAATTGACGAAACGTAAGGAATAGTATAAGCATCCTTCTCCGTAACCTTATTCAACTTGCGATAATCTACACAAAACCTATATTTCCCGTCCTTCTTTTGACCATAACAATGGGACTAGCCCATGCACTACTCGATTTCTCAACCACTCCAAGCTTCAACATTTTCTCTAACTCATCATCAATATGTTTCTGCATAAATGGTGATACACGATAATACCTTTGCTTAATAGGCTCACTATTGGTCCTAATTCGATGCTCTACTAAATTTGCGCATCCTAACTCTTTCTCCTTAGTCCTCACAAAATAATCCTCAACTAAATTGTCTAATAAATTCAATTGATCGGTAGTCAAATCTAAACGTGAATGTATTACCAAATCCCTAGTCTCTAAAATTTCAATTTCACTTAAACTTTCAAACTGCCATTCACCTCTACGAAAATCAGGTACAATACCTGCCTTTTTCCAAAATCCCATCCTAAAATCATCTGATGTCTTATATCGGGTACAATAATCACGTCCATTATAACAATTTTCCTCTAATTTCGATTGGAATCGTCACAGTGCCTACAGATAAAACTTTTGGCCATTCGCCACAACACACGTAGTCACACGCTTATTCTACACCTGAATCGTATTTGACCTTTCTAAGCTATTCCAACCTTTTATTCCCAAAATCGTTCTAGAAGAACCACTATCCAAGAGTGCTAACATAGACTGACTATAAACATTAACATAAATAAATGGTCTCATCTGAACCCTGATTGTCAAACATATAATCCATTAAAACTTTATTTTTCGAAAACGTTATCTCTGCCTTATTTCGAGAACTATTATAAAATATAGCCGACTCTACAAAATTTCGGAAGACAATATGCGACTGTCGATTGCCTCCTTCCCCATTTCCCTGATTACGTGGAAATCGTGAACATTTAGGACATGTCCTAACGGTAAAATCTGCCCTACCACATCGATAACAATACATACTCTTTTCGGTACCTGACATTGAACTGCCTTTATGATTGCCTTGCTTGCAATTCCAACACAACAAAGGTTTCGCCACATTCATAGTCTTTCTGGACCCAGACGGTTTCACTTCCACTCTCTCAGATACCTTAACTTCTCACCTTCGCAACATTACGTGACTCACTCACATCTCTACTTCACGTACATATGCTAAATCGGTCTCTAAATCTGACTTTCTCCTACTGGGGTACGTAACTGTCCATTGCCTGTATACGTTCTTCAATAATCTCCCGTACTTAATTAAATCACTAATAGTACCAATTTGGGTAAGTACTAATTGAGTCTGATAAATAGGAGCGATATTTTACATAAATTCTTAATTGTTTATCCTCAGATAACCCTTCATTAAGTCGCGAAAATAATGTGCGCATAATCGCAATATAAATACCCATAGGTTCGTCAGACGCCTGTGTGCGTCGCTTAATTTCCTCAATTAATCGTTCATCGTAATCACTTGGCTGGAACTGCAAACGCAAAGATTCCACCAATTCACTCCATGTCTTAACCTCTTTCCTAATTGACCTGACATAAATAAGTGCGGTACCGGTAAACAGTTGCTCATCTTTAACGTTACGGGAAACTTGTAACTCACTAATTCTCTCCAAAAATGCATTTAACGACAAAGACTTAATGTCACCTGAAAAAGAGATGTTCCACTTGCATACGGGAACACTCTTCGCTACAGTCATAATAGGCGCTACGTTTACTAAAGGGTCAACTATTGGTAATTCAGTCTTAAAATTGGTTGATGGTGAAGCCATCACGTCATCTGTACTTATCCCTACATTAGCGGGAGTCCTAACTACTACTTGCCTATCTAAAATTTCATAATTCGAAACTAAAATTGCCATACTCGTAATAAAGTCCTCTTTCTCTTTATTTTCTACATCCGTTTTTGCCACACATTATTAATTCTATTAAAATATACTTAAATTTTGTCTCGATAGTCGCTATAATTTTTGTAGTCACGTTACTATGTAATTCATCAATTAATTTTCAATTTCTAACTTAGTTTCGTTAATAGCTAACCTATCAGTATCAAATGTCAAACGGGGTACGCGCTACTGCCCTACCCGCAGCTTCTTCACTATAAATATTCCTAAGTGCTTTCCGTAAAGCCGTAATGCCTAAGGAGCATCACCTCCCTAATAGCTATCTCATACTTAATCTCATTCAACGTCAAACAATCAATATGGATCTTATATCCCATCTTAACAAATAAAGGTTTCCCAAAATACTTCAAAAATATCCTAAACAACTCGTTAATACCACCAAAATATCTTTCCGAACAAAGGAATTCACTTAACACACAAAAGCTCAAAGTCACAATGTAAATACTTAAACACTAATTGTCTCCTCACAAAAAAATTGCCATACGACTCAACATTCACTATCTCACCAAGTCCAATCGATAATTCGTCAACAATCAGTAATATAAACTTCAGAATCCAAAAGTCTACTACAATATTTCATCAAACAACAAAATTAAGTCACAGTTCATTCACAAGGCCCCACACGTTGGGCTGCCAAATAATTATGTTACACGCCCAAACCGCACTAGGCGTCGTGCATGCTTACTAATGTAAGCGGGTTGCCAAGCCAGCTAACAGGGAGATGGGCGTGGTCGAAATAATAAGTAAAATGAATGATTAATATGCTCAAACACCTTACACCTAATCAAATCAGCTCAGTCCGGGAAAATATGTCTCTAGGCGCCACCACAATCGAAACTTTGCTAAAATAATTGTCTTAAGCTGGATGTTAATTAACCCTACTTGATTGTGGAAAGTAGGATTGTGCTTACTCGGTAAACTCCTATACGAAGGTTCTAAAACAAACACTCGTCCCAAAACAATTCAACTCAAACTCAAATAAATTTAGTACTACCCAGGTTATTAAAAACTTTTTGAATACACCTCGTATACCAAAACTTTCAAAATAAAATTTATCACTCAAATTCATTCACGTAACCAACAGTTATATTTTCTACTTATTAATGAGTAAACTATTCTTCATTCAATATTCGGTAATTAATTTTAAAATTCCTAACATGAACGATATCTTTTAAATTTAATTTACTTTTATAACACTTCTGAATCGTATTTGACATTCGTAAATAATTTAAGGTTTCAAAACTCCAACTTTTTGTTATACTTAATGAAATTTTTAAGACAACAGCTGATCCGTTAATTGTGCATTGCTCTAATGAAACAAACATGAAAATTTTGCAATCAACCTGGCAAATATGAACTTTCAGGTTGTTCCTTAATCTTAAAAATCCAAAAAAAATTTAAAATATGCAAAGCTTACTTTTAAAATTGTCAAAACAAGATCACCAATTAAGTAAATGTTACAACTGTGTTTCATACCTGGCTAAATAAACAACAGAATAACAATCAACGGTAAATACATATATTGTCCTGTATAAAATAATAAACAAATGACAAAAACAAACACAAATATATTTACATATACACTACAGCGTGGTTGAAAATCAAAACCACACGTCACTACCAATTTCTGCAAAATTCTTAATACTATACAACAACACAACATAATTCGAGAACGATTATCTTTTCGCTTCTAACTAATTAATATTTAATCACATTACACAAATGAACTAAACCAAAGAGATAATCGTGCTTACTAAATTTTCAAAATACTTAATATATTCTTACTTAAAATTGTCCATTAATCCTTGGATTTTCTTTCTTCTTCTTTCTTCCGTAAATCAATTATGTAGTCCATTGGTAATCCTTAAATTGCATGAAGCACATTACAAAGGCTCAACAAAACTTATTCCTCTGTGCACTCAATAGTTCACTATGCGAGGTTATTACTCACAAACATGTAATAACGGTAAACCTTTGGTTGCCTCTTAAAATTTCTAGCAACCTTTACACCAATTTAGTCCCTTATACAAATAAACTTTCAATGTCATATAACGTTACTTAAACATTGGCTTAATATACAACGAACACTTCGTTCACTTAACAGGTGGTCTCATAAATACTTTTAGCTGAATCTCGTTACAAGAACACGCGCTACTTAACACTTTAACATAACAACTGTTATCTTTATAAATCTGCTTACGCACTTATTATTTTCTTGAAAATAAACAAACTAATTTTATCTTCAATCTCAATTTTATTATGTTTTATTTATGAATGTCTTTACGATTCATCCCGGTTCGGGTTACGCAGTTGTTTAAACAATTACTGCCTCATTAAAATTCACAAATATACTCCAACATCATCCCATTCTATCACACAACCTCGCGCGCGTCTTCCGCCAACCTTCACCACAGCAACAGCCAAAAACGAAAACTTAACTGACTTGTCAATCTCTGACTTTCCTATTTATAACTTCAGTCATCCATCTTTAAACATGTCTTCCTTCCGCGTTATATTCTCCAATAGTATTCATTCAAAATTCATAGTTCCAACAGATGCTTCCCTCTATACAAGCACGCGTGTAATTACAATACATCGCCATATTTGTTCTTACTTACAAATTTTACAATTACTTCATGAAGAAATCATTTTCGTCACCACATTCATTCAGTAGCCACTCTGGACCATTACACAACTTTTAACAGTTATCTCCAACCTGCGCTCGATCTCGTTCCGCAACATTTGCAAAAATCAAGTACCGTCTAAGGTCTCAAATTCCATATACATACACGTATTCTCAAAACAATTGCACAACATTACAAAACTTTCTAAATTAACACTTAAACATACCCAAATCTTTCTCTACATATTTTCTAAAACATTTTACACTTATTCTTCACATTTTCTGACCAAGATTACTCATCTATCTTCAAACATTCCATTCCTTATGGTAGCAAAACAGTAGCGATACAGTGGCAAGCATTATCGTCCCCTCGACAAATTTCTCTTCACATTTACACTCATCAGAATCTAATTATTCCAACACTAAAATCTCTATAACATTCAAATACACGTATCTACATACTGAATTATATTTCTCCTAAATTTCCAGTGGCGTATCATACACCCACATACATTATGCATATACACACAAAAAAAAAATTTTTTTCTGTTCAAGCTCAATACACTCGTACTTAAAACACATAATACACGTCATTATAACATCCTACATACAGGGTGCGTCAACGCAACCTGACAGTTTAATACCTATTTTAATTTAGGATATAGTTTAAATAGATTTCATATTGCTCCAAGTTAAATGAAAAGCAATTTACATAAATCCGTACATGTATCCAGTCCACCTATTGCAGAGTTATCAATATGTTATGTAAAAATTAGAATATTTATATTACATTGGAATTAAAACATTTAAATTTAAAAAAATTACTCACTATCAGTGTCACTCTCAGAAGTGGAATCGTTAACAGATATAATTAATGGTTGCAGAACCTCAAAATGTTTTTCTATTTCCCACTACTCTAACATAGACACTTCGGCATGTTTAATGCATTTCTGCCAATATGTCCCATGAATTCGTTACAAGGATTCCATCCATATTTCTTTTAAATCGTTAAATTTGGAATTGTCTTCTTATATTTTTGTTGTAGTGTTCTTTTCAGATTGCCCACACCAGTTTAATTGAATTAGATGAAAAGCCAATGGAATGTAAGAGACGTCTTAAGCTTGATCTAGTGAAATCGAAAACTTGACTATTTTTTTCGACAATTTTGGTAATATATCTTCAAAAAATTAAGTAATGGTATTTGCTCCTCTTTATCAATTCCTTGCGCGGCGAGTGGAGCTTCTCGACCCGACTCCCATAGATTTTCGACGTCGTGGGTGACTGCGATCTTTCTCTCCTCTCCTCTTCTACTGTCTCTTTGTCTTCTATTTTCTTCTTGCCTTGGTGATGGTGACTCTCTCCTGGACATCCTCACCATGGCAACTCTTTTTCTAGGACCCCATCTACCTCTGTGGTAGTTCGCGAAGTTCACATTTCTGCTGTTATCTGTCCTTTCATTGCTTGGTGTAGTATTTTCTCGATTATAGTGGTTCCTGCGGTTATAAAATCCTGTCGATCTATCTTCATAATTCGCCGATTGTATTCTTTCCAGAATATTAGTAAACTGATCAATAGTTTTTGCTCCGGATCTAATTAATATGTTTTCCACATCTCGGGGAAAATGTCTAACTAATGTTTCTACTAGATGTTCCTCTTCAATTGGTGGCTGTATAAATATGGTCTTGCTGACCCAAAACCGAACGTCGTCTACATATTTTCCTTGTCTTGGGTTGTATAATCGCGGCGTGGCTAATCTTACTTTGATTTTTTCTTGCACTGATTTTGACCACAATTGTTTTATAAAATCTTCTTGAAAGTGAGTAAAATCCTTCCAATCCAAACGATTCAATTCTGCCCATACTTTGGCGTTGCCTTCTAATAAGTCCATGGCTGCTCTAATTTTTCCTCCTTCACTCGTTTCCGCTTGGTTCACAAATTTTCTAATGCCTCTATGAAGTTCATTGGGTGGAGGATCCTTATATTTCCATCAAACTTTTTTGATCGTTCTGGTGTCCAGTGTTCTGCTCTGTATACTACTGTTCTCTTTTCTTTTCCTGCAGTCTGTTCTTTTTCGTACAATTTTTCTTCCAATGTGATAACTTCTTCATTTTCTTGTTCGCATTGTAGTATTTTTTCTTCAGTTATCTCTACTTTATTTTCTATCTCATCTACTGTGCGGCCTATTTGAGCTCTAACGGATTCATGGTTTTTCGGTTTGCTTGATTCTCACATTCTGTACGTAGATTTGCTGTTCTGTGTCTTGTTTTTGTGTCTTGATTACTTCATTACACTTGTTCATTATTTCATTATTGTTTTTTGTTAAATTTTTTGCCATACATTCTACTTGATGTCTCATTTCTTCTTTGAAAATTACTTTTAATTCTTGTTGACTAGGCTTTTGACTTGCTTGTATTCTTTCTTCTATCTCCTCAAGGCTCTCTACTTGTTTTGTTTCTATCTTCTTTTGTCTTTTTTCCATATTGGCCTCTATCTTCCCTTGTTTTGTTTCCATTTTCTTTTGTCCTTCTAATAACATGCTCATCATAAATGACTCTTCTGGTTTTTGTGGAAATAGTACCTCTTCTATTACTATATCCTTATATTCCTCGCTAAACATTGCGTCTATACTATCACACGTTTCTTCGGGTATCTCTGGTCGACTTTGTTTTGTTAGTTCTGTGTCCATTTTGATTTGTTTGTTCCCAGTAATTAACTTCCTTTCCGGTTTCTTAAAGCGTGATCGTAATTCCATACAACAATAAAAATAAATCTACCTTCGTAACCTCCTATATAAAAAATTAAAAGTAAAAATTCAAGTTCGAAATTAAAGCTAAATCAATCAAAAAAAATTTTTTTTTCAAATTCCTAACTTATGATACGCCACTGGTAATTAATTAAATCTTTATTTATTATAACAATTTATTAGACTTCTTAATCTCTTTATGGGTCAATCGATCGTGCCTCACGTTGGGCGCCAATTTGTAACTGGTTAAACATATGCGGCTTATTTCTTTTGTACGTTTCCCTCGCTACAAGGAGTACAATTTGAGGTTTTTACAATTCTCAATAATTTCAAAATCCTTTAATAAAACTATATTGTTATTGTCAAAATGTTAAATGATTAACTTTGAATTTAATCTGGGTCGTTCAATTTATAAAAATATAATCCAATAGTTTAATTTCACTTTGTTGCTATTTAGTTACAGTTTGAGTGAGTGAACCTTAACATTTCTTTCAGCAAATTCCTGTCTTATCAAGATGCGCCAGCTAGCTCAATTATTGAAAGAAATGATTACTGTTATCAATTACCCAAAATTATATTCAAATTGATTTTCTTAATTATTTGCGTAATTGTAATTATATTCAATTTACTACCTTCTGCATTTATGTATTCAGTACTTGTATGAGCCTTTAATATTCGTAATAGTTAATAATAAAAACAAATCAAACGTTGTACTTATTTAATTAACCAAAACTCGGAAAATGCATGAATGCTTTGCTTACAATATTATATAAAAAATAGTCCTATTATTATACTTAATATTCTTACCATTCTTAATAACTAATAAGCAGAAATATCTTTATCAAGAATAAACTAAGTCTATTTCCGTTCAGTATTGATATTCATATATAAATTCAAGGAATAGTCAATCGCAAAAGTTTCATTTATTTATACAATTAAAACTCTTACTTGCCACTTTGTTGAAGGCCAATGACGTACGTACGGCGGTGATGCGGATTCTGGCACCTGGTCCTCTTTGTTCTCTCAATATCTTCTGTTGATCTTTGTTGTGGATTAATAAAATTCTAATTTTCTTTCCAACACTTTAATGATTTTGTTAACAATTGCTGGATATATTTATAGTTTTAAGGATCACTTTAATTGTTGAATTTTTAGTACGAATCGCTTTCAAAACAAACGGCAAAGTTGAATCCTGCAACACACTCATTAATAATTTAGAGTTATTGCTCTTTGTGTATGGATTTATTACACTGGATCGATAGTGACTATTTTACATTGATCGTTCAATATTTAAACACAATCGATGATAGCTTCTAATCCGTGCAACTACGTTATTTTAAATGATTACGTCACCTTTTTTGTTTATCAGCAATTTGACAATATTTACACTTTACTTATTTAACCTTTTATTAATTTAATAAGGAAGGTATTTTTACTTCTTCACTATTATAATACTCTAAATTTTATGGTAATTTCAGAATCTATAGGGCAGCGTGACTATTACTTGGTCACTTGTGTTGCGACAACCACCACTTTCTAACAACTACTACTTATTAAAAAATGCAAGTCACTTTGAGAGCGTCCTCGCCTCCTCTTCAACAATTTATGCATTCGCAAATTGCCGCGTTTTCTTTAAATGTTTTCTAGTTAAATATATAGACAACTTATTGAAATAAACTCAAGCTTTTCATCTTAATATTAAATAAATTTACATACCAATAACAACCAATCATTTCTTATCTAGAGAATAACATATAGCTATTTAATGTCATACAACTTAGCGCGAAATTTAAATTTCTTAGGCACCACTTACAAGGAGTGAGAGATGCTGTTTCTTAATCACAACACGTTTTAGTGTGCTAATATGAACTGTACAGCAGATCTATGATTTTATGGCCATCCTTCTCTGTAATTTTATTATAGAGTTTTATATCGATGAGTCATACCCAACTTTATTTGAATCAAACTTTAAATGATTTGTAATCATCAGAATTAATCGCACCAACTTTTACATAATATGCTACATTTTTGTCGACTTTATTGCAAGTAAAGATTTATATTTGTTCCTCTATTTCCGGGCATACCTACAGATGGTGAAATTCCTGGAAGGTTGCATCCATGTATCCATACAAAGTCCCTAAATGCAAATTGAAACCCGATTCCTCTACGAAAATCATATTTTCATCACTTACTCTTGCCATAGCGGTGGCATATATTTTTCTGATTTGAATATGTACCAGTAAATTTCTTTCGCAGGGAATTTTTTGGCTCGTTTCTTTTTAGGTATGAATGCACTTTCAACAATTTTGCAATTTTATTGGTGTCCGGAAAATTCACCGCCAGCAATTCACCGACTACGCAATTCAACGCCCCAACAATTAACCGCCAGCAATTCACCGCCGGAAAATTCATCGCTCCGTAACATATTTATTTTTATTATTTGAAGATAGCCTGTTAGCGTTACCCAGGAGACACCACGTGGAGGTCGGCTTACTATAGTCTCCCTTTTTTAGTTTTCTAATCTGAAGAGATACTGAAATGTGTTTATGTTTAGAGATGGTGTTGTGAGCGATTCCACGCAGGTAACCGAAAATATTCATATCTACATTGTGATATGTACATACTACTCTTTGTAGCCGTTGAGCGCAGTCACGGTATTTTCTCTTAGGCCTTGGGGGTACTTCTCCACTTAAATACTGCTCAATGCGTAGTTCATTTAAGCTTTGTTCTCGTTTAATGGGCGAGATGAATTTCCATATATTTGGATGGTTTGCTGAAACTTGTTGCTCAAATACCATATGCCATCCTTCGACCGAATTGTTGCTTTTAGGCAATCCTTGCAAAACTCCTTCGTAACAATTCCACACGGCATGATCAAAGTGCGGTGGTCTTCGCTGCTGACGCCTATTCGGACGGCCTATCCACGTGTCTTCGAAATAATCAACGACGTCTTGCGCTCCGTGTGGAAATATGTTATTGTCGCACATTTCTCCGAATACTTGAACAACGGAGTCGACCGGAACAAATGCCAAGGCAGAAAGAAAACGAAGATTTAAAGCAAAATCAGCGTCCGTTTCGTAGCGTTGTTTTAAACAGTTGGTTTGAATATTTCTGAAAATACTTTGGCAGAAATGGAAAAAGCAACCTTGATGTCTAATATGTGGAAATTCTGTTTTCACAGCGTTTATCATTGCCTTCTCAAAGTCTATTGTTATAGTAGCAGGTGATACAGATGGTTGCAACTTTTTAATTTTTCTGAAGAAAGTAGCTTACGTGATTTCGCTTTTGTTCGGTAGCAAAGCATAGACTAAAGGCAACGAAAGGTTGTTTTTAAAGCCATGAAGCGTAAAAATTTGGTAAAATAAATTCGGAACGGTTTTGAACGTGCCGTCAGCGTACCAATTCTCACTCCGTGCCAAAAGTTGAAGATTACGCCTAGTGCAAAAAATTAACATTCTATTCTCGTCGCCGTATCCGGAGTCAAATAACAAAAATTTTTCTCCGTTCAAGGACATTTTGTAGTCTTCGGGAAATATAATTTCACTACGATGCCCCGGAATAGCAGGGCCGTCATCTTTTCTTTGCCTAATATTTCTTACGGTTCGTTTGATGGTATCTACACTTGGCAGTTTTGCAGCAGCCGCTTGGCTACATCCCACAGAAGCAAACGATAAAATAAAACGGGGCATATCTCTTGTATTGGTCGCAGAATCACGAATAACATCCAATATCTTAGCAGCTTCAAGTTTAGCTGCATCACCGGCGTGATTATGTTCTTTCCAGCGTTTGACGATTTCATCTTCCACTGTTGTCACGCGAGCTGGACACTTCGTCTGCTGATATTTGTCACATCTCCAATGTATTTTTTCGTCAATCGTCTTATCCTTAAAGATGCAGTGACCGCCTTCGCATAATTTTCTTTTGCCTTTTTCTGTTGAAATAAACTGGAGAGCCATTTTGGAACTAACAATTCACTTAAACTTGAGTATTAAAAAATACTAAGACAACTTGAACAGCGTGCTTAAGCAGTAACCACGAGATTCACAGGTCAACAGTCGCAGTTGAAATGAAATGTAAGTTTAGACCATCCAACTTTCTAAATTATCATTTAATCACTTATAACTTGTTTATTTTTAACTTCATGAATTATAAGAATTCCATCCCCAAATACGCCATTAACGACATAGCAAAGGAACTTTCTAAATTAGTAGTTAATGTAGGTTAATCACAGAACAATTAAAAAAGTAAATGAAAATTCAATTAATATACAGGTACTTACATATCACAATGCGGATATGAATATCTTCGATTACCTACGTGAAATCGCTCACAACACCACGCTCTAAACATAAACACATTTCAGTATCTCTTCATATTAGAAAACTAAAAAAAAAGGGAGACTACAGTAAGCCGGCCTCCACGTGATGTCTCCTGGGTAACGCTAACAGGCTATCTTCAAATAATAAAAATAAATGTTAAGGAGCGATGAATTTTCCGGCGGTGAATTGCTGGCGGTTAATTGTTGGGGTGATGAATTGCGTAGGCGGTGAATTGCAGGCGATGAATTGCTGGCAGTGAATTGCTGTCGCTGAATTGCTGGCGGTGAATTTTCCTGAAATCAATTTTATTTCCACTGCACTTTAAATTTTGAAAAAGTCTCCCTATAATCTGGTGGATTCTTAATGTACTTTCTTCCAGTAATTTTAATTCTATAGCACCAAACTACCGCATCATCCTTCGGTTTATGCCGTTACTTTCATATGTCAACATTTTGTTGTGGTCCATCAACAAATTCTGATTGATCAAAATGTAAACTTTCACCACTATTACACACATTAAAATACTGATGTTTCTTGGGTTTTTATATGGTGTATTTGTATTCGTATATTAAAGTTATACAATCTAAACGTTTAGATTGTATAACTTAATACAAATACACCATTAAAAAACCCAGAAAATAGGTACAAGAAGTTCCTATTTTAATAAATTCGGATTGAACTTGTGAAATAACTTTCTGAACCGAACAAAGACTTACTCCCGTGGCCTCGGCTATGCTTTCGCACTTTTGCCATTCGTTTTTAGCAACGTCAATTTTTTCAACGGTAAAACTCACATGTTTACGAAACATCTTTCACTCCTTTTATTGAATTGTTGCGTTTACAGAACTGTCAAGTTTTTTGTTTGGCTATTATGTAACCCCTACTTGATCATACTTATTCGCATTTATATAAATGCATTACGCAAATATTTCGGTGCAAAGCGCAGAAGATTAAGTTCATTATGCATTTATTTTAGTGCGTTACGCATTTATTTTTATGCTCAGCGCATTTTATGTGATACATTACAAATTACTTGTAGTGCAACATGCAAACATTTCGAAGCATGGCGCAATTTATCACTTGCACATATGTAAAAAAATGCAAACCTCTCAGTTCATTTGTGAGATAGAGAGGAAACTTCTGTGAGAAAGAATGTGAAAAATGCAGCTATCCTATTTTAATTCAACCAGAATATGTAAAATATTTGTTCAATTATAAGCAAAAAAAGAAATATCGCCCAAGAAAAGTATTTACCACATTTCTTAATTTTTTTGTTAATATTATTTTTACTTTTACAACTTTAATCATTATATGAAAATAATTATCTTTTAATAAATTAATGTTTCTTTTTAATCAAAGCTTTTGTAAACTGAAACTATACCGTATTGAAAATGAATTTAAGAAAAATAAAAGAAAAATTCTCTGAAAACGCAATGCGGAAGAAACAGCACAACTACAACAAATTTACTTTCAAAGTCTTAGTTAACAATCAGTGTCGATCCAACGACAAAACATTGAAAAGGCATGACGTTACGAAAAACCCAATGAAACGAGAAATACGTGACGGCAAAAGATACGTTCAACTTAAAACGCATAGTAATGCAAGTTTCCTTTGAAAATCGCTTATAAGAAATGCTGAAGGATATGTTTTAGGAAAACAAAAAAAGATGAACCACTAAAAAGTGTATTAAAATCAAATTTATCTCACATTTTAAAAATCACTTTTCTTTTAAATTCCGTGTGCTTGCATTACAAAATCAATTTAGAACGATGTGTTTTTGTATTGTTTTTCGAGTTGTATTATTCAATAGATTTACTTGAGTTAACCGCTGTAAATGCAATAAAAGTTTAAAAGAATCCATGAAGAACTCCACAAACTTAAATAAGTTAGAAAGTTAGAAAGTTCTTTACAATAAAACGTACTTAATTTAAGAAATCAGATTTCATTTTATTACCAATTGCATCTCACGTTTAAGGATTATCACAAGCGTTAAATCATTGAAGGATCAATTTAAGGTTTTTTTGACGATTCTATTTTAAAACACAAAGTTACCCAGAAATAAAAAAAAATGAGAAACGAAACAAACGGTGCGTAAAAACGGTTTCAGCAATATAAAATATGAGGATCCATCTCAATGTCTATTGGCTACTGTTCCGGGATGCTATGACATTCGGAAATATACTTTTATACCTTGACGTGATGCGGAAAAAACAGTTGATAGAACATTCTGAAGCGATAATCGAAGGGCGGATCAAAACGGCCAAGTGCAATTCTTGCCTCCATTAATTTCTGTCCTTTCCTGTCTCAACGGCCTCAAGGAATAAGATTTGCCCATCTATCATCCCTTTCATTATTTAACTGTGTTTGACGCTGACTATATAAGACCTTATCTTTATGTCATTATCCTTGTTAGGTTGGCATTGTGATTTCTCTAATGCTCGGTATTTGATTGTGGAAGATCGGTCAAATTCTCCCTCCTCAAACATTTTCACGTGAATCACAGATGAAACCCGCACTATAGCATTGTTACTAGTAATCTAATATGTACATTGTACAAAACCATTAAGTTGCGATGATGGGAATAGTAAATAATAAAACCCTTCGTAACATTCAACTGAGCAATTTCTCCGTTTATACTTGTCGGTCTATAAAGTATTCTCCTCGTGGAATTGTAAAGGCAAGGGACTTAATTGAAGATAGGAAATGTTTGATGTCGATTATTACATACCTATGTGAAGGGTGTGAATAGTGGTTGAAACTTTTCAACTCGTATTAATGTTACATGATCCCCTATTCATGATGATGTGGTGATGTTTTAATAAAACTTGAGGCACATTAAGTTTGGAATATTTAACCCAAAAGATTAGATCTAATGTAGGGTTACGTTTAGTATGAACACATAACCATTCTTTTAACGTGAAACAAATGTATAAAGAAACATAAAAGAGCTTTTCCAGATATAATTTACATTTTATAAAAGTATTAGTACAGTAACAAAACATTGTAGAGTAATATTTGTATGTGAAAACGTATATAAAATAGCCAGATCAAAAGGGAGAAGCAACTAATAATTTGATGAATACATGTTCAACATTAATATAATTTATCAGCCTTAAATAACCTAATTATCTATCCTAATAAATTTTAACTTATTAGGGTTATAGTAATTATCTTAGCTATAATAAAGGTAAAAAGTGTCAAAGTTGTGTAGGCAACCAAACTCTGTTACAGGCCAAATACTCATTAGAGCATCAGCCCGTAAAGGCAATTTGTGCGAAAGATATAGCTCAGTGGTATGGGCGGGGTTTTTACTTAATGCTGCAAAAGGGCACTCGTCACAATTACAACAACGTCAAAATCGGGTAAAATGTCAAAAAGGCGCCACCTGTTATATACATTTATAGCGGGAAAACGTCATGAACTAGATGCTGTAGGTAGCGTACCCAGAAAATTTTTTTTATTGTAATAAACATTTTCAAATATCAATGGTTACCGCGAAAGAAAAACACAATTAATGTTTTTTTTTTAATATCTTGATAATAAGTCGTGATTTGATTCTGGTTTTCCGGATATTTTATTTTATGTATTTTATGTAAGAAATATTTGAATGTATGAAACTGATATTTGAATAAGGGTTGAAAAGAAAAAGAGAAACATATGTTAGGGTAGAAAGCAGGTGTCCGTTCGAAACTACCTTTACCAAAGGAGCGTAACGAATCCTTGAAAATTTTTATACGCACATTGTTGGTGTAAAACGTCACTAGTTTAATAATTAATTACCTCGGAACATACCGCAAATTAAAAGACATCTTTGTTTGGTACTAGAAAATTCGAGACCGATAAGGTTTGTTACAGACGAATGCATATTTTAAAAATTAATACTTTGTGTAGTAATAAATATTGAAAATATTCCCATGTAATATTTCGCGCTTTTTTTGTAACTAAACTAAACTAAATGTTCGTGTTTTGACAAGCGGGCGTGTAAACAATATATCTACAAATAATCTTTATCGTCTTGGGTTTAAACAGCATATCTTAAACCGTTAAATATCGGTGAATAAGTGGTTAATTGAAGGATTATATTCAAACGTAAGTATGTATTTTAATGTAAATTAAGGCTCGTAGCACACAATTCAACAATCCGGCGTAACCTATTAAAAATCAATCATTGCCTTGCAAGAAATCTGTTAAAATAAAAGGAATCCGTTTCAGATAGTACAGTGTCCCCTCCCTCAGTGCTTGTACGAGTTGGCGTTGTTGATTCTTTATCTATTTGTGTAGAGGTAGTAAGGCGTGGGCAAACGTGGCACGATATACCTTCATTATTCGTTATAAAAATACCGGGGTTTACAGACACGCAGGGCAGTTTGAACCTCGGTCTCAAACGTAAACCCCTTCTCGCGTAAGAGCTTTTGTGATTTTTATTGCTAAACTCTTAATTTCAAAAAAGAACTTAGCGTTTTCAAGATCATCGTTTCGCGCGTCATGATCTTCGCCTTTTCGGAGTTAGATCTGTCACTGCTTTTGCACACAGATAATACGAAGAAGCGGCCGTCAGAAGAGGACCCACAGCCTAGCAGCAAGCAGGTGCCGCCGGAATACGCAAGAACAACACGAAGAACAAAAGAATAAAAGAAGCATCTAGGAAACCGCCAACACCAGGATCGACGTCGGGCAGTAAGAATAGGTACCGGTTAATAAAACATAATTTTTTAATAATTTTATTTGTGTTTTATTTTAACATTTGTTTTCCTCCATTTCTATTGGGTCTCTGATTTCCAAGCCTTTTATCCTCGGGGTGTGAGGCTGCACCTCGGCGGAGACCCGGCCTTCTCTTAAAACAATTATGTTTTCTTTTTTTAATTTCTAAACCTCCACTAACAACAGCCGTGATGGTGAAGCACGGTCACCACCGTTTTATCCCCAACCCCCGACGCCACCCGACCACCTACGCCGGCATCTACATACACATACGAACACACCCTCGCCTCGCCGCCACCATCCTCACGCACACGCTCCCATTCAAACGCCTCTTCCATTTCCACCTCATCCACACATTCCTACATCTCTACACCTTCCACCGCCTCCACAAAACCTTCAAAACCTACACACAAACGACCTAAACCTACATGCAAACCTGCCCTGCTACCTGCACCTGCCCAGTAACCTATACCTACCGTGATTACCACACCCGCTATCCCCAATCCTAATCCTACCCGCTCTCAATTCTCTAGATACTGCATTCGCAATATATCTAAATCCATAACCACCCATAAAACCCTGTTTAACTCCTTGAAATCCCTTAACCTTCCTAGTTGAACTTAACGTTCAACCACAACCACACCTGTCTCCTAGAGACCACCTCTCCCTTGCTGGATGGTACACAGCTTAGGCTGCGATACCACTTCGGCGATCCCACCATCACCTTAACCAAACACTCCGGTCCCCGTCCCTCCAACTCCACTCCTAGCTCCTTCCTTTTCCTGAGTGATTCTTCACGTGGATAAGGACATCCTAGCCAAAGAGATCCGGGATACGATCGATCTTCCACACGTGAGAAAGGTCTGTCGTATCACCTATAAGGCCACGAATATTATCACATCCCTAGTCCGCGTCATAACCTTATCCAAAACCACCCTCGACTTCCTCCTCGCACGCGATGTCGTCATGTTCGGGCGACACTATAGTTGCGAGCGATCCCTTATTCCGCAACCTCTCCCCAAGTATTGTTCTACCTGCACGCAGGTGGGGCATACCGCTGAGGAGTGCTCTTCCCGCACCATCCGTTGCACTAACTGTGAAACGTGACCGAAAATTTATAGAACCCTAAAATTTAATAAACAACGAAATGGGGGTTGAAATTCCTAAATTCGAAAATACACAGCTCAAACAAATATACAAGCTGCTTACCTTTTTGGCAAAATCCGGTAACCGACAACTGATTAGATGATTCCTATAAAAAAACGCAAAAGTTGCGACTACTCGCAAAACTATCATGCGAAACTCAACAGCTGATCGGTCAACAACCGATCTACTTTATAATCTACGTTACGGTATACCTATTAAAAGTTATCTTCAATTGCAATTTTATCAACCAGATCAAAATAAGTAATTAACTCTAAAATTATTACGCTAAGGCTTGAATTAAATAATAAAGCAACAAACAAATCGTCATCGTAAAGTTGTGTAAATCTACAATTTCGGTAAAACCAGTAAATCACTCAATAACTGAATGCAATCCAAAACATCTAATTTTTTAAATTTTGAATAAACGTAATTAAAAATAGCGTTGTGAGAAAAGAAAAAGATTACAATAATATCAAACAGAAATGAAATAATGACATCTTGTCATTAAAACCTTCGTATATTACATTAAAATTACACATGATTCAAATCAACACTGGGTGTGTTGATGCAGCAATTATAAAAGACACCAAATTTTATATACCTATAAATAACCTGAAACGATAACTTACAAGCTCATTTTCCCAAATTTATCTACCTTAAATTTTAACAAACGGTAAGATGTAATGTTAGTTAGCGAAATCAAAATAAAATACAGATGAACACCATATGACATACGAAGGAATATGCTTTATGTACTGAATCGACATCTAGACGTTACTTAAAATAAACTTACAGAAGACGTATTCATTCGTCTAAATAAGTACAAACAAACATTTTATTAAAATCACCAACGCATATAAATTCAAAAAAATAGTTACCTTACACAGCACAAATGGTCAACTGAACTTCCTCTTCTTTCTCACAACAATATGGCAGCAATCGCTCCACTAGGTGTATGATTCATGGAAACCAGTAGCTTCGTAATTCTTAAATTTGTTTACATAAAATTTATAGCGGCAAATCTCTAAACCAAAAACCATACGCTACGGTCACTTCTTCATCTGGTTAACGTTACTATGTACACAACTATAATTTTAATTACAGCTACTTTACTTTTATCTAACTAAAACTTATTAAAGCGCCACTATATACAGCAAGTTTGTACTTTATTTGTTTGAGCTGCACAGTACACACGAAACCACCCCTTTAACCAGGAACTCGTTAACATGAATCCGCATAACCAAAATGCGATAAAACAGTTCAATATAATAAAGGTTTAGCACTTCGTCAAAACACTAAAACCAACTACTTGTATGACCGAAAATTGTCAGTATTGACAAACGAAACACAACCTATGATACATCGGGGTGTGTTGAAACTTCGATAATCCCAACCAGTCGATACGGAAATCATCCTGCGGTACTATTCAGTGCACCCTCGCGGTATAGTGTAACTAATTCCATCTTACTCCACCAACCCTTTTGCGTACATTGCGAATTCGCAATCAAAAACACATGCGTCTTCGCCAGATCTTGGACTACACTGACTTCAAACTCCTTCAGTTTCAGCCATTTTCCCTATCATCTCCCTTACATTTTAATACACCTATTATGTAGCTTCGTTAAATTAACACACGTGCGAAAAACGATAGCCTCTCGGCACTAAATCGAAAAGAATTGTATTATCCGCCCAAACTGCATTCCCAAAGGTGTAATGCGATAGGTCTAGATAACGAAACTTTTACGATAACGAACCTTAAAAAAATCCAAACTCTTTGTTTAAAGACTAAAATATATATCGAAAAGAAATGTGACAAATTGACGGCTACAATTTAAATTCGCAAAATATGTACCATAGAACGTAATGATTTTATACTTAATATAATTTTACATGATTTCAAATCCATTTAAAAATTCTCCAAAATTTTAAATAACGAGAACATTTATTTACACGAAAACTATTCTAACATTACTCTGATCGTAAGTATCACCTGTGAATTATTAGTGACAATAAACAAAAAACTATTCATCTTTACCGAATTGAAATTCTAAATTTGAACTTGTAATAAAAAAACTCTAACGTCCTCAAATAGCAACAAAAAAAAACAATTTTATATCCACATCTTATATTTCTCAAATTACGTTTACTTTAATCGACATGAAAATTTATTCTTTGAATTTTTAACTACCGTATTCTAAATATCTTAACCATTAAAAAAACATTTAACCAATTTCAATACTCAATACATTAACGCTTGGCAACAAAACAATTTAAATCTTTTGACCTTTAAAACCAAAATTTAGAAAAACGACAAGAAAAAAGTTATCTTCCATTTTCACACACGGTGACAACTCTTTGAGATATGTTCTCTGAAGACGTGTTTTCCTTATTAGGACTAACTCAAAGATAAATGAGCACTAAGTGATTAAATACTACATATTCAATAAACAGTGAACAAGAGACAAACAAGAATGAGAATAATGAGGAATATATAGGAAAAGATATATTAATATTCTGTCTCAGCTCCCAGTGCAGCAGCAAGAAATGCAAAAACAGAGATTGAAACTTGGAACTGCTTTATATCAGAAGATATTTTGGATATAATTTTGATCCATACAAATAAATATATCGATTCCGTAACCAGCAGATATTCAACAGTGAGAGAGAGAGAGAGAGAGAGAGAGAGAGAGAGAGAGAGAGAGAGAGAGAGAGAGAGAGAGAGAGAGAGAGAGAGAGAGAGATTGATTGATTGATTAATTTATTTAGCAAACTCGTTCGGATTAGGTCTAGGAAGACCTCTCTTACACCCTTACGAGTACACCAACATACAGTACAATTATATAAAATACAGTTCAATTCTTGTAACAAAAAAAAATAAAATATATACAACAAATTAGGTACGACTATGATGAAACAATTGAAATGCCTTAACTAGTAATAAAAAAGTAACGTGTTTTATGTAAATCCTAACGAAAAAATTCCATCTTAATGTTATCAAACTAGAAAAAAATAAAAAAAACAAAAACAAAGATTGAAAATTCGAAGTTTACATTATGAATGATTAGATTAATTATACTTGCTCAGTAAAGAGTCCTTCAGTCTTTTTTTAAAAATAACAACATTATGAGCAGTTCTTATATTTTCATTACAATGGTTGTATAACTTAATGGCTTTAACTATAAAAGACTGTGCGTACGATTCTGTCTTATACCTAGGTAGCACTAAAGTTCTGTTTTGTTGACGAGTACCTCCAACAAAAAATTTTAAATGTTCGCTTAAATACACTGGGGATTTATTTTTAATTGTTGAATAGATCAGTGTTAACGTTCTAAAATCCTGAATGTCCTTAATTTTTAACATTGACAGCGTTCCAAACTTATCATAAATTCTCTCGTCTATCTTCAAGTTTAGGATGTATTTAACACAGATTTTGAGCTCTCTGTAGCCTTAGGAGCTGTGTATAGTTTAAATTAGACATGGCGGCAATTCCATAAATAAAACTCGGAAAAACTGTTAATAATTGTCTTTTTACACTAACTCGCAAGATAAGAAAAACACTTTTAGCATGTAGATCTTGCTATGACACGATGCATACTGAATTAACTTGAGAGAGAGAGAGAGAGAGAGAGAGAGAGAGAGAGAGAGAGAGAGAGAGAGAGAGAGAGAGCGAGAGAGAGAGAGAGAGCGAGAGAGAGAGAGCGAGAGAGAGAGAGAGAGAGAGAGAGAGAGAGAGAAGAGAGAGAGAGAGAGAAGAGAGAGAGAGAGAGAGAGAGAGAGAAGAGAGAGAGAGAGAGAGAGAGAGAGAGAGAGAGAGAGAGAGAGAGAGAGAAGACGAGAGAGAGAACGAGAGAGAGCGAGAGAGAGAGAGAGAATAGCGAGAGAGCGAGACGAGAGAGAGAGAGAGAGAGAGAATTGATTGATTGATTGATCATTTATTTATAATCTCGCTTAGATTAGGTCTCCATGAGTCCTCTACATCTTCACGAGATATCTACAAAGTATAACTCTAGATGAAAAACAGTTCAAAAACTACTGTATATACTAATTGCTGAACTATGAGAGAGAGAGAGAGAGAGAGCGAGAGAGCGAGAGACGAGAGCGAGATGAGAGAGACAGAGCGAGAGCGAGAGCAGAGCGAGAGCGAGAGAGAGAGAGAGAGAGAGAGAGAGAGAGAGAGAGAGAGAGAGAGAGAGAGACGCAAAACATATCGACCTAAATGAGCTAAGCTCAAAGCATTTTTGGGTCTTTTATATTTATGTTGTTTACATCGTAGTAATAGTATGAATTTACAAGACTTATGGGCTACTGATGGTAATGGCATTGACTCGTTTCGACTTACAGTGTCAGTTTGTTTGCTTTTAGTTCAGATTGTATGCTTGTTTCTTATGTACCCTAAAAATGGGAAAAGTGTAATTTTAGTTTCAAGTGTGCATTTTGATGACCGAAATAATCAAATATTATAACCAAACCAAATCAGGAGTTGATACGGTAGATCAAATTATTGCTTCGTACAATGTAGCACGAAATACTAGAAGATGGCGTATAACTATTTTCTACGCAATTTTGAACATTGCAGCTAACAATGCACATATATTGATATTCTCATTGGGAACATGAATATTCGACGAAGTTAACATGTTCCTAAAGAAGATAATAAAAATGTAGCACACACGACCAATAGAAGTTTAAAAAGGAAGAGGTGTTCTGTTTGCTATGCGTCAAACCGAACTCAACTGTCAACTATTTTTGCAAATCTTGTTAAAAGTTTTTATGTCTTAAACACAGTACTGTAGTTTGTACTGGATGTTTCAGTCAGATCAATATTTTATAATTTTTATATTTTTCATTGAGTTTCATTAATTTCTATTCGTGTGTTTCTAAGCATGCCTGCTGCGCCTATGTTGTAGTTCACCAAAGTTGTATTTTTATCTTTTTATGTCCAAAAATAAACACTATTCATATGGCGTAGTGTATTTTTACCTTCCAACTTACATATACATATGTAGGTATGGAAGGTTGTGCAATCGACTTTTTTTCACTATCGCTAAATCGATTTATTAGCTCACTTTACAACTTTTAGCCAAGTTTCGTCAAGATCGTTCATCATGTCTGGATTTGCGTGCATGCGTACGTACGTGCGTGTATGCGTGCATGTGTGTGTGCGTGTGTATGGATGTATGTTAGTATCCACGATAACTCCGGAACGAAAATACCTACGTACTTAAAATGTTGTATTTAAGTCTGCTTTCATTTGGCTTAGAGCTAATTAGATTTTGGGAAAAATCCAACTGCGGAGAGGCGGGGTTTATTAGAGGTAGTTTTTGGTTTTTATCAAATATTTTTAAAACTGCTGCATATTTCAAAGACATAAAAATACATAGATAAAGACCTTAAACATATCGATTAATTATATTCTGTGCAATTTTGTGATATGACGCGTAATTTAGCGGCAAAAAAATTCCTAAGGTAGAATTTACGTGTTAGTTCGTTTTTTTCATTATCTTAATAAGGATTAATTAATTAAATTTAATGTCACATAACTTTTCTTTATAAAGTTTTTTAATACAACGCAAGGTAAGTCAAAAGATTAATTAAATATGAATGAAAATGGTTACACTGCATTATCGATATCTTACAGAAGCGGGCGGCTTTGGAATTTTTTTTATGTTAACTTGTATATATTAATATCTATCTGACATGAAGTTTTAATGGTCATTCTGACAGATTATTTTTTTGTTTTTAAAATGTTGCCTGTTTTCGTTATAAACGTACAAAAGAGGTTGCATAGTTACCTTAAAAAAATTATAATTCAGATTATTTAATTTCTATTTTTCTATTTTGTTAAAGTGTGCTTTGAACAACCCAAATCAATAGATCAAGTTTCACTTTAACCGCAAGGGTAGATAAAGTTGAACTTTAACAGCAATATATGATAAAGTATTTTTATTTTTTTTATTTTTATTTACATACATATACAACTTCTTTTTCATTTTTATTGCATTAATAATAAATTCAATATTGCAATTTACATTTCCGGAAATATCAAATTTTGGAACAGAACCTGTTTCATGTGAAAAACGTACAGACGCCGTGCCGTAGAGTTACATGAACTTTCTGTTCCACAGAGTATTTTCTTTGATACGTTAATTTTTTTCGCTGCCGAGTCTTCTATATAAGTTTCGGCTACGTAAAATGACTTCCATCCCCTTATACGCTTACTGCCATCAGGTCAGCACCAGAATTTGCCAGCATTGTGGCTGCAGAGCGGCGAAAACAATGGCCAACATACATTTCTGAATTCGGTAATTTCAAAAAATCAGCAATTTTCTTAGGAATACAATACAAAGTATTTATCCCCACAGGTTGAACTGTACACTTTCTCTGTCGATAGTTGGTGAAGAACTTTTGGTGAGGCACGTTTTTAGGACGTAAAGCAACGTATTTTCTCAAAATATTCAAAACACTCACACCACATTCCTTATCAGTGATGCAAAAAGAGCGATCTTGCTTAGTTTTTGTGTCAATAACAGAGACAATTATGACAGATTTTCGATCATCAACATTAGAACTTTCTAGCATTGGACCGACACGCTGCATACAAACCCAGTACCGCAACATCCTGTAATTTAAAAGCCAAATTATGAAGTTACCATTTCTAAACGTTTTACCTTCACAAACATATAGTCTTCATTTGCAGCTTCTTTTAAACATCTCATAACATCATCCGATTCAAAGACTTTGGACTTTTTAGACATAACCATCAGTCAGCTTCTTCAGCAATGCAATCAGTTTGCTGTATCTGAATTACGTGTAATTATTTGACAGAGCACATACACTTGACATATTATTTACTTTGAAATGTCACAATTTTCATTCACTAGCAGCGTAGACTTTATCATCGAGTAATACGACCACAATGTTGATGGCTTCACTTTCTTTGACTTTTCCGAAAAGTATGCCAGAAGTACCTTTTCACTCACATGATTTATATTCTTTACGCTTTTCCACCTTTGAAAGCACGTATATTCTTTTTGGTATATCAACCTCGATTTTTGGGGCAATAATTTATCACTGCCTCCATCACCTGTTCTTCCACATCTGAGGGAAGTTTTTCTTCTTCGAAATCGGTTTCCCAATTATTTTCACTCATTTTTACTTACACTGTATTCAGAAAAGCATACAAAAGCACATAAAATAAACCACAAATTCTGATAAACAAGATTTTGTTTTATTCAGTGTCAACCCTAGCAACCCATACTACTGAGATTTTAAAACGTGACTAACTTAATTAATGTTTCTTTAATTTTTCGTTAAAAATTGCTATAGAAAAAAATAGAATGTTATACTCGACGATAAAACATAACTATCGACTCGTGAAAATTAATTCATTCGCTCCTTCGTCGCTCATGAAATAACATTTTTCTTTCACTCATCGATAAAATTGTATTTTATCGTCTTGTATAACAAATAACTATTAATTTTTTAAGTTAGCATCAAGATTTATATTAACCTCTATCAGACATGAAGTTTTAAACGTCTGTTTGACGTACATTTTTGTTTCTGTTTTTACAATATTGCATATTTTCTTAATTAACTTGTTATAAAAGAGTATTAAAAAAAAAATTTATAGAGTGTATCTCCTAGATACACCGCAACCTCTTATGAGATTATCGTGACCACGACCTCCCAGGGTTAAAAAGGGACAATAGATTAGTTCAAGATATTATGAGCCTGCGTTGTTACTTTAAAAATATCATTAGCATTACCTTTATTGCGTAATGGCAACATGTAGGTCTATAAGAACGTTCTACGAATTATTTTCAATTACAAAAGGATATAAAGTTTTATGTAAAAAGCAATAAGTTCAATATCTTACATTACATACATTCTGAAATCGTAAAATAGAAAATTGTTACAGACAAAAAATAGACAAAATACAAAGCTTCCAAGTACCATATACATAGCTTTCGAATATATAATACACACTTTGAAGTATAATTTAAAGCGCTTTTCGTACGTTACGTTTACTAATGCTTTTAACTTGTATCTGGAATATTAACTAAATTTTACAAATCCTAGAAACATTTCAAAACATATATTTCCGCTAACTATTGTAAGCGCTGCGGTTCAGCAGAGAGCTGAAGTTATAGCTGCACCACCAAACAGATATCTATAATCCTCCGCGTTATTAACAATGTTTCCAGAAGTGCACTAAAAGTTTTAGTAGTAAATCGCAACGATACATTAAGCTCTTGTTACTTTAATTAAAAAACTACGAAAACTGTTTTTTTTAATTAATGATAATATAATGCAAAATTTTCTCCAATGGCCAATTCTAAGAAAGAAATCTTATATGAACATAGCTCTACAAACGCTTCACTTGTAATATACATGGTGTTAAAATTCGAAAAAAAAATCTACTTTCATTCTCACGTACCAGGAATATAACCTAATTTAGTCAAACTGGATACTTGATAGCGTTTATGCTTCGTATGTTGCAGATATTAAAATTGTATGGGACCCAACATTGGCGTAGATAAAAAAGGTGGGGAAAGGTCTTTTTATGGAATCCATGATACTCTACTTACTTTTTCAAATTGTGTCGACTTTTTTTTGTCCTGACTCAAAATACACAAAAAACCGTTTCTTAATTTTTGTCGATACAAGGAGCCCTTTTTGAGCACAAAAAATGAAATACATAATTACGTTTTTCTAGTTCATTTAGTTACTCTTAAGAAGTGCATTTATTTAGGATACAAAACAAATCCGACTTCTTTCATGTACACCAATGATAAGTCCCATAAAATATAAAATTTTAACACCCTACATTTTCAAACGAAGCGTTTGCGGACCTATGTCCGTATAAACCTTTTTTCCTCAAATTTCCCATAGAATGTCCCCCTTCAATACCTACTTAATTAACACGTTCACGACGACTGCTAATACTGGTAAACACTTCCAGGACGCGAATTTTTTTTATTTTAATTTATGTAAATATATCATTTATTTTTATAAATAAATAACATTTTAGCAGTAAATTTGACCTTTTTTTCAGTGAACCACGGATGGTACACAACGCCGCCAGTTAATATTTATTGGTTGGGGACGCGGTGTACCACCGGTGGACACCAAGAAAAAAACTAAACAACTTCATTTTAGGCTTTCTGTTACAGATTTACTAAATAAATAAACATGGAGACGAGAACAAATAAAATATTACATATGTCGAAACATCTAGGAGACTCTGAAAGCAAAACTTCATGATCGGCTCCGCCAACACAAACCGCTCAATCTAATTTGATATCTCATTTTCCATAACAGTCAAGCTTCTTCGTAGACTGGCAATTGTTCATGATCCTAGTTTGGTCCAAGATTCATCGCAAAACAAAATCAAGCTTCCTTTTCGGCACATGTGGAAATTGCTTCTGAACCTAGCTTGACCTAAGATTCAAAAACAATCAAACGTCCTCATCGGTAGCTTCCATAAATACACCTCCTGAACCTAGTGAATTCAGATTTGTCCAAAAACAATCACACTTCCTTGCCGAAATAATCGACAATACCAGAACCTGAACCAAATCAACCCCAGACGCATCTTTAAATATTCAGGATGTCTTAGCCGCAAGAAAACACAAGTTCCTGTGACTTTTCTGGCCGATCCGTGTACATCATCGACTAGGAAGAGAAAGTCATCCCAAACTCAAAACAGTATTACTGGTCATCTTCAGAAGATTCGAACTGTTCCAAGACTCGCGACTCGTATGCATTTTCCGAAAACGAAGTAGAAAGTGATGTCCCTACTTCAACAGCAGGGTCTGAAGATGAAGAAAATTGAAAGATATTGATGGAAATGGTAATATCCCGATACCACAGGATAACTGGGGCCTGCCAGAATTTGCCATTTGCATTTCGATATCAAGAACAAAGTACCCTTCAAAAAAATAATTTGGATGTTGGCAATCCATATAAAATTTATAAAGAGTTTCTAACCGTAACATCCTAAATATTATTGTTTTAGAAACCAATCGCTATGGGTCACAATATTTAGAGACCATAACGTTCGACAAGGCCTATGCTCCAAAAATGGATTGATACCAATCGGAAAGAAATCAAAAAGTTTTTGCTATCCTTTGATAATGGGCAATTACATTTGCCGCAAATGCGTTTGTATTGGACTATCAGTGAAAAATTTGGCAATAAATTTATTCAAGCAATTATGAAGAGAGACCGATTTGAGAGCATTCTTAAATTTATTCACTTTTCCAATAACGAGGATCCCAAGCAGAACATGACAGATTATTTAAAATAAGGAACATCCTAGAGTTATTCTGTCAACAGTTTCAAGAAATTCTTCTTCCTGGCGAAAATGTGGTAATAGATGAGACCATGGTGCATTGGCGGGGACGACTAGCCTGTCGTCAGTACCTTCCAGCAAAATGACACAAATACGGCATAAAAATTTATAAAGTTTGCACTACAGAAGGTTATACTTACGATTTGCGCGTATATGCAGGAAAAAATGAGCTCGTGAGTAGTAAAGATCACACATACGATATATGCATGAAACTGATGCAGCTCCTTCTTGATCAGGGGCGAACCATATTTATCGACAATTTCTATACTAGTGTTCAATTATCGAAAGCTCTTTTGGACAGAAATACTTACGTATGTGGCACACTGAGAAAAGTCCGAAGAGGCAATCCAAAATCTGTTACTACAAAAATACTAAAAAAGGGTGAAGTTTATGGTGAACAGTGCCATGATGGAATAAAAGTAATAAAATGGGTGGACAAGCGACCGGTAATAATGATCACAACCATTCCAACCGGTACAGATGAATTAATTCCAACCAGAAAAAAGAAAAGAAAGGGTGATGACGTATTAAAACCGCCCGCGGTAATTGCATATAACAAAGCCAAAAAGGGGGTAGACATGTCAGACACCAAATGAGCTCATGTTATAGTTCTTTGCGAAAGACTATAAAGTGGCACCGAAAGTGCTTTTTAAAGGTTGCACTTGGTACAGCTGTTGTAAATACATGGTCCATAAATAATATTTTTCGACAAGTCAGTCGACATGTTTCATGCTCGCGATGCTATAATTCAAGGGTTGCTAGATGGCAATGATGTTAATGATACCACCTCTGATGCACCACAAAGTGACGATGTAATCGATGTTGGTGGGCAAGCAAGGAAAAAACCCCGAAAAAGTAGTTTACTTGTAACTCACAAAATTAAAAACGAAGGTCCTGCTAAAACAGAAAAAGATGTCTTGGTTGCTATCAAAAGATTAAAAATCAAAAGGAGTGAAGATCGCCAGACTGAAGGCAAAAAGAGTAGTAACCGATTTTGAAGACTGTCCTAATAATCAGGCATTTTGTATAGACTGTTTTAACTTTTAAAAAAAAAATTTTTATGTTAACTTTTACGTTTTATTTTTCTATACTATTGAACTAAAAGTATAATATTATCTAGCTCTTTTAGTTGTCATATATTGGTGAAAGTTAGAAAAATCAAACTGTATTTTATAAAATAACATAAAACTTATTTTTTTGAAAAAATGATAATATTTATGTTTTATTTTTCATATTATTAAACTAAAGGTATAATATTGTCTAGCTCGTTTAGTTGTCAAATATTAGTTTAGGTTTAAAAAGTAAACTGTATTTCTATAAAATAACTATTAAAATTTAATTGTATAATGGTAATTTTTAATTTATTAGACATGCATTCATGTCAGTGCGCCAACGTGGTACACGAATGTTCCTATAGCCTTCCTATATACGTTTAGCCAATATCATAAACCTGCTGTATATGTAAGATTTTAATGAGAACAGTATTTATATATATATATATATATATATATATATATATATATATATATATATAACAGCGTGTTCAGCGAGGAATGGGACAGTGCAATATCTCGAGAGCGGATGAAGATTTTAAATTATGAAAATATTTTTGTAAATATCTTCCAAGGGCGCACATTTGTTGGCACAAAGATTTGAATCAACGCCCATCACCGCCAGGTGGCGCTATCTCACTTCAATTTTTAAATGCAATGCCCTATTTTTATTTCATTTTTGGATTCTATGACATATTTGTGATGACTTTTATTAAGACTCCTACCAACCTATCTTTTGTAATTTCTGAGAAAAAATAATTTTTGGAATTTTATTAATTGAAAGCATACAAATTAAATTAAATGTTCAAATGTTTCTCCATCATTTTCTACACACGTTTGATAACGCCTAATTAATGTAACACTAGTTGCCGCTCTTAAAGTTTCTCGTGGTATGTTTGCACAAGCAATTATAATTTTGTTTTGTAACTCCTCTACATCTCTAGAAGGTGTTTCATACACTACACTCTTTAAATGTCCCCAAAGAAAGTAGTCTAAGGGACTAAGGTCAGGAGAACGAACTGACCACATAATGGGACCATTTGTACCTATCCATCGTTGTGAAACACTCTACTTAGATCATTTCTCACTATTGCGCTATTGTGCGCCGGTGCGCCATCCTGTTGAAAGTACATCACTTGCCGCAGATTTACATTTACATCTTCAAGCAAAGGAGGCAGTTGATTTTCAAGAAAAACCAAATAGCGTTGGCCTGTTAAGGTACCATTAAAAATTATGGGCCAATCAATTTGTCATCTATCATTCCGCACCATACATTTATGTTCCATCTCACTTGGAAATTGTTGTCTTACCCAATGAGGATTTTCTGACGACCACTAATGGGAATTGTGGCGATTAACGATTCCATTGTTTGAAAAATTACTTTCATCAGACCACGATACGACCTAGAAAATTAGGGTCTTGCGCATAATGTTCCATAAAAACTCCGGTGATAAAATTAAGTCTGCGATCTTGATCTCCTGCATGCAGTCCATGTACCAAATGAATTTTAAATGGTTTGTATTTATTAGATTTTAATATTTTATGGACAGAACCAACTGATACGGCACACTCTTCAGAAAGCTACACATGCTAATACACCGACGGTGTGTGCTTCATCTGTTGCTGTCTTTGTGCGATTCTCCGGTTCCCCTCAAAATATTTGCTACACGAACAAATGTATTTTTTCCGGGATGGCGTCGATCGGGAAACCTGGCAGCACACAATACTTGTGCAGCCCTTGCATTTTTTCTACATTCACCATAGATTATTACCATATCAAAATATTCTTCGTTAGAAAACGTAAACATAATTATGGAATTTGAAGATGCACAGACGATTTTCAAAACTGAAACTGTAAACTGACAGAAACTTGACAGACACTTCATTACGCGTTTGTTTTCATGGCATGATAAATGTTTCACATGATTCTTAATCAACGACTGTGATAAGTTGGTCCCCCTTACAATTTAGTGTACAACGTATCGCATTATTTCGGCGTTATCTGCATTATTTTGTGGAAGAACAATCTTTTATCTTTCATTTGGTATAAAATTTGCTATTTTGTCTGTATCACACAAATGTTATGAGCACTTCCTGAAATTACGTTTTTGTGCTAAAATTCCAAGGATTATTTTTTTCCAAGAAACTACAAAAGATAGGTTGGTAGGAGTCTTAATAAAAGTCATCACAAATATGTCATAGAATCCAAAATGAAATAAAAATAGGGCATTGCATTTAAAAATTGAAGTGAGATAGCGCCACCTGGCGGTGATGGGCGTTGATTCAAATCTTTGTGCCAAGAAATGTGCGCCCTTGGAAGATATTTACAAAATATTTTCATAATTTAAAATCTTCATCCGCTCTCGAGATATTGCACTGTCCCATTCCTCGTTGAACACGCTGTATATATATGTATTATATACTATATCCATGAAAACATACATGTATGGTACACACGTCGTCATGAACGTGTTAAATAATGTATCACAATTAAAGTAACTAAAGTAAACTTAATTAAATATAATTTTATCTAATAGTTTTGATATTAAGTATGTAATTGGAAAATAAAAAATATAAGGATTAAAATTTTTCCTGTTAAGATAAATGGATCTCTAACTGGTTTAGGTCCAATTCATATTAATATATTAAATGATTACTAAAATGACAATTACTCCCCGAACTGAATTTTATCACAGATTGGGCTACTGCCTTGAAGTGGATGTCTTTCGAAAATCTTATAAAGTAGAGTTTTGAAAAAAGTGTATTCTGTTCATTTTTAAAAATAGCTGGTTTTTTAGTAAGAATTATAATGCTAAAGTTAAACCTTAAACTTAAGTTATACTATCAATGTAAATGTTAATGTTCTTGTTTGTATCTCGCAAGTTTCTTCTTGGTTCTTCTTACGAGTAGTAATCGAACCATGTCATAAATTCGCAATTAAAATAAACTTTGATGTTTGAGGTATTATGATTTAATGTTTAAGTGTAAGGTATTTACTTAATACTTTCAAAGAAGACGCGACTTTTCAGCATCATCTTAATCGCTTTGGTTTCGTTAGAGATGTTGAAGCTAGATTGAAGTAGACTTAAGTAGTTCATATTTTGTGCCTACATGCAAATATGTGGCAACATCGGTAAAGTTATGTCTCTCTCACACTGATATAATGCTTATTGGGTTTCGTTCTAGCTTATTATAAGTCAGATCCGCAATAATATTTTTTGACTTCGTGGATTAAAAGTACTGTTTGTTCATTTGGGGACTGAAGTGTTACTTTTAACTCTGATTAAAAATAATTTAATCCTCCGAGGATTAAAACAACTAATTCACTCTACTAAATAATAATTTTATTAATAAAAATCAGCAATTAACATTTAAGATAACATCCACTTTTGATTAACATTAAGGGATATATTTACATTTGTACAGTTATTAAAGTTAAAAAATTTACGGAAATCGTTGTCCTTAGAATTAAGAACATTATTGAATGATGTTGAAACGATAGATGCATTGACAGTATTTATTTGGTTTTCTGAATCAATTTTTTTCATTTTCATGCCCAAACATTTTTCTGATATAATTTTTTGTTATCTATAGAGCTTTAACATGTTCATATATGTCAATATTGCTTTTCACTATTACCAGATTTCACTTGAATAATTCCACAAGGTGAACACTAAACTTAGTTTTTCATTGAAATATGTTGAAAAGAATCTTCATTGGTGTGATTTTATCTTCTTTGACACCATGTTATAAAATCTTCTAAGATTTTCATCACTTTCTGGATTTTGAGGGCAATAGTTGGTTAACAGCCTCTTCAGCCGCTGCTTCAATATCAAACTCATCCATTCAATATCGTCAACAGACTAAGTTTTACAATGGTGAATGTTTTTATTATCTATTTACTCGTTGTTATGGCATTGAAACATCTGGGATTTTTAAAATAATTCAGAAATTTCATTAGCCTTGAATAGTGTAGCTTCTGTCAAAGTGACTTTTCTAATAATTTAAATTTATCATAGATGTAATATTTTCATTTCAGAAAATAATATAATTATTTCATTGCCTACTGATAGCAAAATAGTGTAGATACCACGGATTGAAGTTCTTAATCCCTTGAATAGTTGTTGGTCTCTACACCAACAAATCTATTGCGGTTATAGTCACTTCAATCACCTGTTATCTAATGAATTTTTGCATACCTGTATAATGTATAAAAGTGTTTTAAAAAAACTTAGAGGGTGATTCCTTGTTCAAAACAAAGGGCAGTTTGTTGTATAACACGTTGGGTTAAAAGTCAACCATTAAGGAGATATCGTGGTACAAAAATGGCGGAAAATAATGTTTTTATTTTATATCTTAAAAAGGAAAGTGATAGAATAATGAAATTCGATGGAAATACTACCATTATGAAAACACACGTTCTGTATATTTTTTCACTTTTTTAGAATAAGTGAAAGAGGTTAAAATAGACCACCCTTATTATTCTTGTTAACTAAATTTAAATAAAAACTTACGCAACAACTTGGAAAAAAATAAATTATTACGAAACATTTGTTAAACCAACCTATCCTCTATTAACGCATAAACTATGAATGAAATCGTTCTTTAAAAAAATATTATTTAAACATTGCAGTGAAATAAAAACACAACGTCCTATACAGAAACGACTACATTTTTATAGCAGGTGTTGAAAATTCCTGCCGTACGATGTAACACATCGATTGAGTCCTTAATACGCTGGAATATGCCAAAATTATTTCTTATAACATCGCATGATCCAATTATACGATTTCTCAGGTCTTCGATATCCTGCATTGGGGTAGTGTAAATTAATTCTTTCAGATATTTCCAGATACAAAATAAAGATTTCAAATTTCAAGGTTTAGTAATGCAGGGCACCATCATAAATACATGTATTTTCTAGTATGCAGGGCTAAACGTTCTAGTAGCGGAGGCTATTCTTCTTGTAGAAAATTAAAATATGACTCACCAGTTAATCTTAAATTTGAAAAATGTGGTCGAATTAAATGTTCATCGGTAATTCCTATTCAAAGGTTAACGGAAACTGAAAAGGTGTCTAAATTCTGTTATTGATTGTGGATTATCTTCAACCCATACACACTTGAGAAACTAGCTTCGTCCGAAAAGATAATTTTTGAACCAAAAAAAAAAAAAGGATTTTCGGTATTCATTCGGTGAAACCATTGGGAAAAAATCAGTCTCGGTCCGAAATCTCTTGTTAAGAGAGCTAGAACTCTTTGTTCGTGGTAAGGATATAATTGTTGTTCTTTTAATATCCTCCATACAGAATTTAATTGCTCTGTAATTTTCCTGGTACATTTCTCAGGTTGCGCGTCAATAATGTTTAGGACAGCAAGTTCTAATTCTGGTATATGAAAATGTAAACTTTCACCATTATTACATATATTAAAATACTTATGTTTTTTTGGGTTTTTTTAATGGTGTATTTGTACATTAAAGTTATATAATCTAAACGTTTCGATAACACTTACAGTTATCTTCGTCAGTTGTAATATTATCTCTTAAAATTGTTAAACATATTGAAACAATTTTGCGAACTTTGAAAAATTTTAATTCTAGTGTTCGAACTTCGCGGTGTCGACCGGTATCAAAACTTTTTTTCGAAAGCTCCACATTCATATAGCCTTTGATGAAGCCTGATGATGAGGTGATCTACGATTAGGATACACTTGCATATAAAGACGACAAGCTTCCAAGGAATTTTCATTTGCTCTCTTTACATATAATGCATATCTGCCATTTCTGCATTAGTGAAATTAACTGTTGTTGTTCTTATCGATTTAATTAAAACTCTTATTACTGCACAATTAAACAGATCAGATAACAAATTATTGATTGAATTAATCGTAAAATATTGTATTGAAGCTACTAAGTAGTGTCAAATAAAGCAATATGAAACGACCTGATAAGAAACAGCAGTCAACTAGATACTTTCTTTAAATAAATTTCCCCGTCCCAGCACGTAATGATTTACATTTTATTTTTTTATTTAAAGCGGTATTATGAAAAAAAATACAAGCGATGAAAAAGTTTCCAAATAAACCAGTCTATCCCAATATACAGGGTGAATAACGACCGATGTCACGAATTTCTACGGCGAAGCGGCATATAATCGTTAATTTCTAATACAGTGATATTATATAAGTCAATATGAGCAACATTTTAAAAATATTTTTAAATATACTGGGTCCTCCAAAAAAACTAGCATATCAAAGTTATGTTTTTTAAATGACACACCCCGTATATTATTGCATTTTCGAATTTTACATAAAAAATAAGTAGCACTTTCATAAGGGTTCTCTACACCTACATACAGAGTGTTTCAAGTTATATCAATTTTTCTGAAAATGTAGGATTTTAGGAAAATTAAACATCCCTAATAAAATTAACTCCAGCAAATATACTCTTAGGTTTAAGGAAAATGCTGTTCCCTTAGTCTATTTATCGACTGAATAGTAAACACCTCTTTACAGGGTGTTTTTTTAGTTAAATTAGTGGAACATTCATACCCAAATATTCGGCTTATTTTAAATAGAACACCCTGTATTTTATACGCTTATCGTTTAGATTACTTAATTACTTTTCAACTTCTATAAGGGTTTCCTATACCTAAACCTTCAAATTTCCAACTTATTTAATAATTTTTGGAATTTGTCTGTACCTGTATCATTTGTAGATTGACATATCCTCCCAAAATGCCTACTTAATGTCTTTTTGTAGCAAATAAAAGCAATTATCGGTTTTTAACCTCTCTAGCTTCTTCTAGAACGCACGCACACACCGGTTGACCCACCGATAGTCTGACCACCCGACTGACCGACCATCCGACTGATCGAGCGACAGAGCGACCGACTGCCTGACCGAATGCCTGACCGCCCGCAAGTCCGCCATCCGAAACTCCCGCCCGCCAGACCATACGTTAGACTATACAGTTCATTCGACTGCGATAAAACTTTTGAGAGCACTTGTGCGTACGCCTGTTAGGGTTTCTGTGTTATCAATTTTGTTTCAGCATTATAAGCTTAGGAAATTGTTTCATTTCATTGATTGGTTTAGATATGTAGCATCATTAGTCAATATCATTTATAGTTGCATGCCATGTAAATGTATTGGTTCAATGCTGGATGGATCCTGGGTTCGATTCTCGACGGATGGTCCAAACAACGCACAGACCTGGATATTTGTATTTACTGTACCCACCCATCGAGGTACAGAAAATAATTTTGAGACTGGTATTCTAACAATTACATTTCCATTATTATAAGTTTTTATATGAACGAATAATATTTAGAATTTACATCAACTCTACATACAAAAAGATCAAATTTACATCGATTTGGGCTTGTACCTCGATATCTCAGTAGCTTAGAGCGGTACTCTAGCAAAGCACATGTCGTAGGTTCAAATCCTACCCGAGGTAATCTTTTTATTTATGTCTTTAATAAAATTTATAATAATTTTTAATTACAATTACAGTTTGAATCGTGCATATTTTTGCAAAAATTAATATTTCTTAAAAACGTGAGCCTATACCGCGTAGCCATTTAAGAATGGTAATTGGTTATTTCTCAGATGTAGAGAAGCAGAGCTTTGGGTAAAACGCCTACGTTGTCTCGATGTGGATCTGAATAATAGGAAAATAATTTTTCTTTGATTTCAATATTAGCGTAAATTTAGATTTTAAAACTGCAGAACCACTCATTTCCCAATGGTCTGTAGGTATTTCATAGTGTTTAGAGTTTAAGATTGGTATAGGTAGGAGATGTTTAACGTTTTTAAGAGTTGAAACGGTAATGTCTAACTTCAAATCCAATGTAAATGGAACTGAACGGCGATATAATTATTTCACAGTGTGGCAGTTTTAAGCGGACACAAAGGTTAGTGATCTAACTCTGAATAGGTAATACGGTAGACCTACCGGATATTGCCTTTCAACATGTAAGCCGGAAGCTTACAATTTTTAAATTTGTTTCGATCGATTTGTCTCGGGATAACAGGCTAATTATTTAACATTTTAGCCGTTGCGATTGGTTGTGGCTCTCCCGTTTTTTTTTCGATGAACTTCCGAAATCATAGTGGTGGGTATTAACCACAAAATTTTTTTAGTGATGGAAAACCAGAATGCTTCCACTATTTGAATTGCTCTTTAGACCGTGGGTGATAATGATCAACCCACGTTTAATCCATAGCACAGTCCGTCCAAAAATGCTCAAGAATCTATTTCAAAACGACGGCAAATTTCCTTAGACATTATAAATCTAAAGTGCTTGTTGTTATCATTGAATCAATTTGACCGGAAGCTTTCTCAGGCTCAAGAACACGTTGGGGGTGTTGCGGATATTTTCTTATAACCATTATTTGTCTTTTTCTAGTTATTCCAATTTATTTTCCGGTTAGGTATTGGTTCTTCCATTATGTTGCCCTTGATAGATTTGTGATGTGGTTGATGATTATGTTGATGTGCTCAATATAGCTTCAAATAACTGTTGTGATGGTATCACTTTTCTTGGATTCAGTTAAGCTGTTTTCAGAAACCTTGATGATTCCTGTAAAATTTTGCATAATTTCGATTTACATATTATAGTTATCCGTGTGGGTTTGTTGGTAATGAACGTAATGACAATTGCTTCCATAGTCTCATGTTGTATGTTGCATTTATTTTTATCTGTTCTGTTGTAGATTTCAATGATTTGCGGTGTCTTGCATTTTCGTGACTGCCATACGCAAACATATGGACTTCAATTGTTTTTATGCTCGTTTTCATCCGTCAATTCGAAATATCGTGGTAGTCTTCAGATATTCTTACATTACCTATTTCAGAATTCAAAACATATTGTACCCAATTTTGAATGGAATTCGTATAGTATTCAAAATCATTTGCTTGATCATTGCCACCAGAAAAACCAAGCATGTAGCTGGGTTGTATTTTGTGTATACGCAGAGTTTATTATAGGATGTGTCGATATTTTTAAGCTACTGGGCAGGTTTTGGTTATTCCTTCATTACGATGTTTCTTGCGTGAGTTTGTGATTTTGTCTCATGATTTCGTGTTGATTTTAGTTGAGCGCATTGAAGTAATGTGCATCATTAACTTCAATCATTACTGTTAATAAGTCTTCGGGCATTTCTCTTTTTTCACATTTATGGATTAAGTTATTTATGGTGTTTAGTAACCGTACTAATTAGATTTCATGCTGCACCAATCCGAAACATTGTGCGCTTTCTGTTACTGCTGTGACCTTGTTGCATAACTCCTAGGAAGTGGTTGATTGTTCCAAACGCTTTAGTATGTTTACTATTAACGCCTTCATGTTTAATACCATCGCTTTGGTTGCCTTTATTTGTGATGTTGAATTATATTGCTTGTTCTTTTCTTTGTTTGGCGAGTGTAATGAAATCAGTTGGTGTATGCTTCGTTTGAACATTTTTCCATCTGCTTTTATGACGGTTGCTACGCGCACTGTTCCATCTTCTGCTGGATGTGCCTTTTTCATCTCACCCTTATGAAAACTGGACACGGACGTTCTCTTTGCTTCGATTGAAACGTTGTTCAACAGATATTGTTTGTTTGCTGGCCATTTGTGTAATGTAAAACTGCAAGTTTGATGTTACTGAGAGAACCCATAGTTGGCGCAGTCACTATTACCAAAGTCACTTTGTCACTTTATAATGTCATTAGTTTACTTGATTTTTAACTTTGGAAACTTAAGACGCAATTTCTTAGCAACAAGTTGATCTAATTAAAAAAGGAATACAGTTGTAGAATTACTAAAAAGCCCTACCAACTCAAATCCTCTCGTCTTATTTAAAAGTTTAAAGGGGATTGGTTACTACGCCCCGCGTAGCGTTAAAGTTGCAAATTTTCATGAAAATCGGTCCTCCTTGATAAAAAATCGACGTATTTTTGGATTCTTATCAAAACGCGTATTTTTGAGTTTTACTGGACTACAAATCTTCGTGAGGTCACTGCGTACAGAGATTTTATGTTAATCTTAGCGCTTCTTCATCGAAGTAATCTTTAAAGTGGTGCAGCTTCTTCGTGTTATACAATGTATTATTGCAATGGCTTACCTTCTTGAACAGGTTATGAAAAGAACTTTCTAATTATTAATATTCGTTAGTGCTAAAATGTTTAGTAACAGTTTGCTTAAGTTGATTAGTTTCGATTTTTTCTATTATGCGTGATTATTGGCAATGATTTTCCACTATCATGCTTAATGGTCTCTTGTATACTTTTGAATAGCGTCTTTCTATCTTTGTTGAACTCGTCCGATGCAAAATGTTCATTTGTAAAGCTTACTTTTACTTAGAGTTCGGATTACTTCCCATTGTTTTTCACCTTTGATGCGTAGAATTTTGATTTCTTAATGAGTATTTCTCTATGAAACTTATGCTTGAATTTTGTACATTATATTTAATTAAAAAATCAATTGTTTTCATTTGTCTTTATTCTTTGGTTGGTTTTGTAGCTCTTCTTTGTACATTTTAAGTATTTATTCTGGATAATGTGAAATTCCTAGTTCGATTATGACACTGTGATTCAGCTGTGCTTCCGCAGGATGCCCCTCTAACTTCTGCTGGTAGTCTGTCATGTAAATATTTATGTTTTTCTGAAAGCTGCATCTTTTTCATATTGGCAACACTTTCTTCATTTTTAGCTCAACACTTGCTATTGCAGTGAGTTCGTTTAAATTTTTCGTTTTTAGTATATAATGTGCCCTGAATATTGTTTCTTTAAACTTGCATAAGAATTTGGATGTTGTAGATGTTTTCTTATATATGATCTGACGGGCTTTTATTTTTTTTTCACCTGAAAGACAATTTTTATTTCTCAAATACAGAACGTTAGTTGTTTGCTCGAAAGACTTTGAATGATCTCGTATGAAGATTGCCCTCTGAAATGACCATGCACAATCTCATGTATACATTACTTAGTACCATTAGAGCGAAACGCAGTGTTTAACATATTCACGCCATTCCTTTGCGGGGTAGGCAGAACAATCTCTGCCTCTTATTTATTTTTCATTCACGATCTTTCTCCATGCTTTCCTATCTCTGCATGCCCTTTTATTTTTAAAACTCATTATCTTTCTTTCTTTTGTCATACGTTCTACTGCATTCCGCCAAGGTTTACACGGCCTATTCTTTCGATGTGACCAAGCCCACGTAGTGGACTACTTTTATACCTATCTATCGTCGCCTTTTCTTCGCCACACTCCTTTATTATACACTCTTTCTTCATCTTATCCCTTCTCGTTCTATCGCCTAAACTGCGCTTTACTTAACAAAAATGAACTGATCTTCATACTTAACTTATTAAGTGCATGACAGTGTTTAAAGACTTAGAAAATTTATATTAATATGTAATAACAATTGGTACAGTGTTTCTTCATACATTAGCAGTATAACTATATGTACCAATTTAAATAAGTCGAAAATCACTTATGTCAAAATTTCGAAAAATTCCTGTTTATGAAATGATGGCCATATTAAAAATTGCAATCAAATGCTCTTCCTGTTGCCATGTTAGCCAGCTAGGAGGACCAGCATGAATCATGTTAGAGCCAAACATCCGGTTTCAAGTAGGCGAACTTCAACAGGACTTATGATAAGGTCGCCGCCTAGTAAGAAAACGTTGGCGGTACAGACGCTCTGCGGCACTAGCATTATTATGACAAACTCAAGTAGTTTAATCATATCTAAATATTCTTAATTTCTGACCTTCTGGGCTTTATAATAAGTATGAAAACCTTTGTACTTCAATTTAAAATTGAAATATTTTCCAATCAAACATTTACACACTAAACGTCATTTTCTGTCTTCATCATCTTTACCTGGATACCTATTCCTAAAATTTATTTGCACAAATACCATCATTGCGATCTTCAAGATGGCCATAATTTCGGAAGGATGAAATTTCAAAATTTTGACATAAGTGATTTTCGACTTTTTTTGGTCATTGGCGGCTGGGGAATTAATTTTGGGACACACTGTATGTGACACATTTTAAACGTGTTGCTATATTTCGGCACACTGCATTTTTAAGCTGTTAACTTGCATTTACGCGTTGTACTGAATGTTTATCCCATTATTAACCAGAAATCTTTCTGGATTAATTAATGTTAAATAAAGTCTATAAATAGCTGAATTTTGATGTATTATCAAACACATTATATTATATTTTATCTTAAGTAATTGCTTATTTCTTTCAGGTAATCTCCCTGATTTACTCTTTACGTGAGACGGAACATCAGCAAAAATTAGAGACGTAAGTAGCAAATAACTACAAATATACGCTATTCCAGCCACCTGCCGTTGTACGTCATAGCTTAAAACTTACTAAATCAATGATTTGGTAATCAGCGTTGTCAAATATACGTGTTGTCAGTCTGATTGCTTATACATATTTTTAGGTTAGGAACAAATAGATACTGTGTACCTATTATAGGTAACAATAAAATACAACAATTTGGTTTACAGAATCGATGTTCTTATACTTTTCTAAATTGTTTTCGTTTGACCTGCTTTCACACTGCATACCTACTAACGTAAAAAGTCATTTCGAGAATATCAATAACTGTCATACGTTTTGTTAAGCATTGCTAGAACCAGACCAATCTTACCCGGGGTAATACCAGATTGCTTAAATATGCTGTATGTATGAAGTGCAAGGCATAATTTACTCATAAGCTTTCGATCAGAATACACAAAAAACACGAACATGTAAAATAAAAAAGTACTGTTTTTAGTAAAGCAATTTAAAACAAATAGGTTAAGTGCGTACTGGTGAATTTAACAAAGTAAACAAAATTTGACGTGACAGCACCAAGATATTTTATAAGTTTATATTCACACTACGTTTTAAATTGAAAATACGTACTGCAAAGTGTGCGACAAGGATAAAATATGGTTGCTAACCCTACACGATTAATGACTTTTAATACCAACTGTACTTACGGTGACATTTTGGCTTTAATGCAAATTTTATTAAAGTTTTATAGTAAATTATAATTATAGTCTTGTTATACGATTAATGACGTGCAACGGCTGGTGACTTAAATAAGGTATACAACAATTTTATATTGACGGTTTCTGACAACTTAGTAAACCATTATTACACCTTGATTATTATTTATTTATTTTTTAACCTGACTTTAAAAATTTTGACCTACCTACAAATTTTTGTAAAACAACTTTTTAAATTCCATTTGTTAATGTTAAAACTTGATCACAATAATTTTTACGACGTGAAAATCCAGCTTATTGTAGTCATATATCATCATTAATAATTGTGGATTTTGCTGATTGTCGTAAATACCCTTATCATAATTTATAACTAAAAGCTAAAAGGGTATGGACAATTTTTAGCAATTTTTCAATTAAACTTTTTTTAATAGTTTACATAAAAAAGTTAAATTAAAGGTAAAGAATGTTTTATAATTTTAAAATAAATTTAATACTATTATTTTGTTATAATTCTTTGTTGTTTTTTTTCGGTCACATAAAAATACGGCTTAATGAACTAAAATACTGTTTGAGTAAACGCGTTCACTTATCTATTGACACTGTAAGTAAATTACCTCGTAAAGTTAACCATGACCAGAGGTGTCAGATATAGAAAAGCAGCTACGATTTTTATAATCAAAACAAAGAATTGTGTGCACATAAACGCCACAAAAGGTCATTATTTGATTGCGTTTAAAAATGGACTGCTTACTTTCACGATATTTAATATTAAATACAATTATTAAAGCTCGTTTCTGTAATAAGACGATTTATTTGTTTACACCACATCCTTCCCAAAACATAATACCATATGTTAAGGTAGAATGGTACACTTATACCGCAGTGATGTGAAAAGTTTTTAATGTCCACTTAGATCATAAACAGTCAGTGGGCCATTTCCTACTTTTATCGTTCAGTGTGTAACTTGTCAATTTCTGGGTTTCGTTGCCTTAATGCAAGTTTTTGAATTTGTGTTATTATTTGTAAATATATTTACATTGGGTATTTTTAAGCATCTTTTTTTCTTTCAATGGTTTGACGATACTTTCTCCTTAGTATATATAAATACTAATACCCATGTATATATTTCTATCGTCTACAATGGGTATTTAGCCACATCAATTTTGTGTTATGCGCAAGACAAACCTGAGTTGATTTCCGTTCCGTCTACCTTGCAACGTACATATACTTTAAGTTGGCTCCCCTGCATAGTATGCAACTCCTGTTAATTACATTTTTGTATTAATTTATTATATCTAATAGGGAAAATCGTCGCTTGTGTTAATAATCTCTCTCCCCTACATTAAGAAAATGTATCGTTTGTAATTGAAGATATATGGCTTTATTTCCTATTAATGAAAGCGTGGTGAACGACGCAATGGGGAAAATGGCGTGCATGATGATGCAATTTGAGTTATTTTGAGAAAAGCTTGTTTTTGTGTCATTACATATCGAAAGAAGCAATGTTACGTATGCTGTTAGTTACGCCCGCTTTAGTTGCCACAACATTTGTGCTGGTTGCCCTGGTTCGAGCATACATTACGTCAGGAAATGAAGATCTCTACAGCAACTCGTCTCAATATACTGTATTAACTGTATGTGCTGAGTATAACAAGTGGGTACGGATCGTTTTGGCGCAAATTACGTTTTTATTAAGTTATGTATATATGTTGTTGACCTAGACCGTGGTGGAAACTTATCTTTTTTATTTAAGCGACAATTTCTATTTGTTTAAGTTGGCTTCCGAGAGGAAGCAAAATTTTTTTATTTCTTCTAAGTGACAAATAATTGGACATTAACCATTTCATATTTCAAATGATCATGTTTATTTATTAATATTAATATTGAATACACAGTGTGAAAGCAACCTGTAGAGGTTGATGAAATATTTTCGGAAAGTGTAAATTAATATACGCATTCATTATTTGTTTCTGTAAATTAACACGTCAATGAACGACAACCTAATAAACGCATCTCGAGGGATAACAAGCCTTACATTTTTCGCGTAAATTATTGTGCTTTCTTCACTAGGCTCACTCGAGTCATAAACATATGCTCAAATGTTAAGACTACCACGTTAATTTCTCGAAATATAAACCTAATAATCTACAACTTTCAAATTCTTCTAATGATAGCATTTTTAGCTAACATAATTAATACAATGATGTACAATGATGTATGAACTCCTAAAAATTATGAAACAGGTCTTGTCTTTATTCACATCCAAATAGTTTAATTCGGACCAATTTAAAATTGTTTTATAAAGTACAAATCAACGTATTTGAATTATTAAATATATGTATATTCTGGATTGTACCGGGTGGCCAAATAAGAATGCAAACTATTCGTCGTAGAGAGTTGCGGTAAAAAATGTTATTACTAAAGTGGCCAAAAAAATACCGTGGAAAATATTTTCAAATTTGCAAGATTACCGCCAGGGGGCGTAACCGCCATCCTAAACTTTTAAAGTGATTTTTTACTGAAATCCACCTAGTAAATGTACCAAAAAATTATATGCTTTTTAAAGCTCAGCTTTATTCGAGTAATTTTTGTTTGACGTATCTATTAAAATAAAGTGGTGGGGGTGATTCAGTTATTTTTTAAATAAACAGCTGTAACTGCTAACCGACTGAACTGATTTTAAAAAACTTAGTCTTGTTAAAAAGAGCATATATTGCTCCATCAAATCCATCTTACCTGTAATATGTCTAATTTTTAGTGATGCCGCTAGAGCGCGTTTTTTGATATAATATCATAAAATTGCAAAACTCTCTAAAAAATTAAATGCAACAATATGACTTTTTTTTCATAAAAATGAGCTGAAATCATCCCTAAATACGTTAGTGAAAACCGCATCTCAATATCTTATGCATACCCTAAAATATCGAAGAAAGAAAATTTAGTTATTATAAAATTTGAAAAAGTCGATATTACACCGACGGTATTTATTCTAATTTATTCGTCTTTTTTTCAAGATTCAATAAAAAAATTTTGTAATTTTTAAATAATAAAAGTTTTCATAATTTCAAAAATTAAATGTAATAATATGATATTTATTTTTGAAAGGTATTATTCCAAATTTGCCGAATTCTTTTTATTAATTTTACTTATGGCCCTAAAAAGGACCAATTGTGCAATAATGCCTACTCAAGTAAGCATTAAGTAGGCATCAAGTACCTACTTAATGCCTACTCAAATGCTCGAATTGTCTCCCATCGACCTCAATGCATTGTTGGAGCCACTCATGCGTGGACACTACAGCAGCTTCAACTTCTGCTTTTGACAGGCTACGAATGGCCTCTCGAATTCGTACTTTCATGTCGTCTTTGGTGGAGTTTCGTAAAAAATATCTTTTAACCGACCCCATAGATAAAAGTCCAAACAGGTTAAGTCTGAGGATAGGGGTGGCTAAGGAAATAGACTTCCTGGTCCAATCCACCTCTGGTGATATATTAAATTTAAGTGTTCTCGCACAGTTATTGAAAAATGTGTTGGGCAACCATTTAGTTGTAAAAAAATATTTTGCCGTAATTGGAAGTGCACATCTTCTAATAAAATAGGCATTTCATTTACCAGAAAATCAAGAAACACGGCACCATTTAGTGGTTCATCAAAAAATAGGGACCTATAAATAGTTCCGTCCAGGATGCCACACCACACATTAACACTCCAACAACCTTGATGTTGGACCTCGTGCAGGATTGATGTCAGACGAATAATACATATTATGCAAATTAACGTTTCCATCACTTTTAAAAGTGGCCTCATCCGTCCAAAGAATTTAGGATAAAAATCCTCTATTTTCCCTGATCATGCCCAACATCCAATGACAATAATCTATCCGTCGGTCAAAGTCTTCGTCATGTAAGGCTTGATGTAAAACCATATGATACGGGTGCATTCAATAAATTTGAAATTACAAACACATTGTGAAACATGTAAAGTAGTATTTTCAGTGACATAAGAACTTACCTATGATCCTTTAAAATGTTTTTAATAGTAGTTCATGACATATCCAATGCGAGAGACATTGCTCTCGTACTAACGTGGGATTCAACGACACGTATGCTAAGACATTAACAATATTGTCTTCCATTCTTCCAGCCGAGCCTCTTCGCAACTTTGGTCGAAAGCTTCCAGTATTACGCAAATTTTGCACTAAACGCGGAAAAATTCTCGCATCGCGTAGACGCCGATCTGGATATCGAGCTGAGTATACTCTCTTAGCCAATGCCGCATTTTGAAGACTTTCAAAATATACCGCAATCATATGAACAGCTTCATCATTTGTAAAAGATATTATAGGTAGTTTTATGGACTTACTTGTGCAACAAACATAAATTACACTGTCCGTCAAATTTTAATATTTGTTTACAAGTTGATTTTAGGTATTTGTTTTTTCTCCTAATATTCTGCCTATTCTGCACTTGCACATTCTATGCATTGATTATTATGCACCTACATGTTTTTTTTTTAATTTCTGAAATTATAAAAACTTTTATTATTTAAAAATTATAAAATGATGAAATTTTTCATTGAATCTTGAAAAAAGACAAATAAATAAGAATAAATACCGGTGCAAATATCCACTTTTTCAAATTTTATGATAACTAAATTTTCTTTCTTCGATATTTTAGGGTATGAATAAGATATCGAGATGCGGTTTTACACTAACCTATTTAGGGATGATTTCATCTCATTTTTATGAAAAAAAGTGATATTGTTGCATTTAATTTGCAATTTTCTGATATATCAAAAAACACGCAGCATCAAAAAAATTATAAATATTACAGATAAGACGGATTTGACGGAGCAATAAATGCTCTTTCCAACGAGCCTAAGTTTATTAAAATCAGTTCAGTCGTTTAGGAGTTACAGCTGTTTATTTAAAAAAAATTTATTTTAATAGATACGTCAAATAAAAATTACTCGAATAAAGCTGAGCTTTAAAAAGCATATAATTTGTTGGTACATTTACTAAGTGAATTTCAGTAAAAATTCACTTTAAAAGTTTAGGATCGCGGTTACGCCCCCTGACGGTATTCTTGCAAATTTGAAAATATTTTTCACGGTCTTTTTTTGGCCACTTTAGTATCAAATTTTTTACCGCAACTCTCTACGACGAATAGTTTCCGAGAAACCTCATTTTGTATTCTTATCTGGCCACCCGGTACATCATACAACAAATATTACAGCTCACGATCGTATGCGTCTTCCTCGACCAAGTTTCTATTCCTCATTCCTTCCTAATTCCTTGATTCCATGATTTTCGTGGTCTTCCCTTCTTTCCTTTTCCTACCGAATTCCATTCGAATATTCGCCTTAGCCATCGTTGCTCTGGCGTTCGTAAGAGATGACCGAACCATTTAAGACCTTTTCCTTCTATTACTGAATCTTTTGATTTCATTCTTCGTCTTATTTCTTCATTAGGAATTCGCTGTCGCCGTGATATTCTGGCACTTCTTCGTAAGTAATCCAATTCTACCGTTTCTAATTTTTTCTTCATTGCTTCTTTAATGGTCCACACCTCACATCCATAGCATAACACTACAAGTGTTTGTCCTATTCTCTTCCTATTGTTATCAGAAATGTTCCTATTTCACCAATATGCTATTTAAGCTGCCTACAATTTTACTTTGTTGAATGCTGTTTTTTATTTCGGCTTTCCCAATCCATTTCAATCTATTATTGTTCCCAAACATTTAAATCTATCTACCAGGTTACTTCTTACATTATGATCTATTAATATTTCGAATCTGTTCTCAGAGTCTACCACTAAATATTCAGTTTTTTCCATACTAATTTGTAATCACCAGTCTATATTTTTTATACAGGGTGTCGGGTGAGGAACTGTACAAACTGAAATGGTACGTTCCTTGGGTCAATTTAAGTAAAAAAAGTCCCATAAACATAGGTCTGATTCGCAATAGTTACCCAGATACAAGCGTTTAAAGTTTATAAATGATCACATATTTTTTCAAAAGTAATTATTATTAGTCAACTGGAAAAACAAAACCGAAACAATCTGTCATTTATTCGTTTGTGTTCTAATAATGACAACGTGGATTGTAGTAAATTAAGTGTAATTTAAATTTAAAATGCCTTTTCAATTTTCTAACGAGAGTATGCTGACATCATTTTCACATTTATGCGTATTTTGTGATATCGAGCTACCTTAGATATGAACAGATTAACAGAGATAATATCAAACCTTTTTTCTGTAGTTCTTCCATTCATAGTAAATTGCGCTCGTCACTAAATAAAATGAAACTAGGAACTATTGATTGATTTTCTTTTCTACTAAAATTCTTAACAATAGCAAAATCTCGGTTCAAGTGCTGAACGTTTTGTATGATAGGGATAAGCCCATCATGTAATGTTTGTCCATTGACATACACTGTTCGAAATCTTCAACAATCAACTGGATTCTGATCAACCATCTGTAGAATGTTTTCTTGCTCATTATTTAACTCACATGTGTACGATCAGATCTTATTACTAATGTAACCAGAGTTCGAACGTGTTAAACACATGAGAATTTTAATTGTGCTAAAGGTGCTGTTGTTACGCAATCCTCTGTAATAACCTGGATCCCTTTTGCTACCTTTCTTAAATATATAAGCAACTTCCATTCTTTAGGTATGGTTTTGGTAATAATCACTTTATTGGCTAATTGTGTAATTAGTTTGAGTACGTATATCCTCCACTTTTAAGCAATTCTGCAGGAATATTGGCGGGACCAGGATATCGTCCATTTTTTATTGCTTGCAGAGATTTTTTAGCTTCTTCCTCGTTATTTCTATTTCTTCCTGGTTAACTGTCCTAGTTATGGATTCTTCCATGAATTGCTGCCCTCTCCCTCTCCCTCTCTCTCTTCCTCTCCTCTCTCTTCTCTCCTCTCCTCTCCTCTCCCTCTCCTCTCTTCTCTCTCCTCTTTCCTCTCTCCCTCTTCCCTCTCTCTTCTCCTCTCCCTCTCTTCTCCCTCTTCTCCTCTCCTCTCCCTCTCTCTCTCCTCTCTCTCTCTCCTCTCTCTCTCTCTCTCCTCTCCTCTCCCTCTTTCTCTCTCTCCCTCTCTCCCTCTCTCTCCCTTCTCCTCTTCTCTCTTCTCTCCCTCTCTCTTCCCTCTCTCTCTCCCTCTTCCCTCTCTCTCCTTCTCTCCTCTCTCTCTCTCTTCTTTCTCTCTTCTCTCCTCTCTCTCCCTCTCCTCTCCCTCTCCCTCTTCTCCTCTTTTTTCTCTTTTTCTTTCCCTTCTTTTCCTCTCCCTCTCCTCTTCCTTTTTCTCCCTCTCCTTCCTCTTTCTCCTCTTCCCTCTTCCCTTCTCCCTCTCCCTCTCCCTCTTCCCTCTCCCTCTCCCTCTCCTCTCCTCTTCTTTCCCTCTCCCTCTCCTCTCTCTCCTCTTCCCTCTCCTCTCTCCCTCTCCTCTCCTCTCCCTCTCCCTCTCCCTCTCCCTCTCCCTCTTTTCTCCTCTCTCTCTTTCTCCTCTCCTCTCCTTCCTCTCCCTCTCTCTCTTCTCCCTCTCTCTCCCTCTCCTTCTCTTCTCCTCTCCCTCTCCTCTCTCCTTCTCCCTCTCCTCTCCTCTTCTTTCCTCTCTCTTCTCTCTCCTCTCCCTCTCTCTCTCTCTCTCTCTCTCTCTCTCTCTCTCCCTCTCCCTCTTCTCCTCTCTCCCCTTCTTTTTTCTCCTCTCTCCTCTCCCTCTTCTCCTCTCCCTTTTTTTTTCTTCTTTTCCTCTCCCTCTTCCTTCTCTCTCTCTCCCTCTTCCTCTCCCTCTCCCTCTCTCTCCTCTCTCCCTCTCTCTTTTCTCTTCTCTCCTCTCTCTCTCTCTCCTCTCTCTCCCTCTCCTCTCCTCTTCTCCCTCTTTCTCCCTCTCCTCTCTTCTCTTCTCCCTCTCCCTCTCCCTCTCCCTCTCTCCCTCTCCCTCTCCCTCTCCTCTCTCCTCTCCCTTCTCCTCTCCTCTTCTCCCTCTCCCTCTCCCTTTCTCCTCTCTCTCCCTCTCTCTCTCCTCTTCTTTTCTCCCTCTCTTCTCCCTCTTCTCCCTCTCCTCTTTCTTCTCTCTTTTTCTTCTCTTTTCTCCCCTCTCCCTCTCCTCTCCCTCTCCCTCTTTTCTTTTCTCCCTCTCCTCTCTCTCTCCTCTTCTCCTTCCCTCTTCTCCTCTTTTTTCTTTTCTTCTCTTCTTCTCCCTCTTCTCCTCTTCTCCCTCTCCCTCTTCTTTTTTTCTCTCTCCTCTTTCTCCTCCTCCTTTTTTTTTTCTCCCTTTCTTTTTTTTTTCTTTTTTTTTTTTTTTTTCTTTTTTTTCTATCTTTTTTTTTCTTTTTTTTTTTTTTTTTTTTTCTTTTCTTTTTTCTTTTTTTTTTCTTTTTCTTTTTTTTTTTTCTTTTTTTTTTTTTTTTTTTTTCTTTTTTCTTCTTTTTTTTTTCTTTTTTTTTTTTTTCTTTTTTTTTTTTTTTTCTCCTTTCTCTTTTTTTTTTTTTTTTTTCTTAAAAAACAAAATATTTCTTGTTTCTTATTTTTCTTACATTAAGCCTTATAAATTTATTTGTATAAATGTTCATAAATATGATTTCTTTTCCTTTGTCTCTATAGGTAATCATGTAATTGATTACAGATCGTAAACTCTTGACTTATTATGATACAAATTGCTTAATTTAATCAAAATTACTTTGACATCCAACTTAAGAACTGTCATAGTTTACTATATTTACATTAATTTATTTACAAATGTTCTTTGTCCTTTATACATTATTCGTTATTCGACACAAAATTATATGACTTGACTTTCAAAATGTTTTGTTTTTGGAGTTAAATACTACATGTACATTTAAATTATTTTCGCTTTACAGCTGTTCAAAAGTACGAATCAAGTTAATTTTTTCAATGGAACCAATATTTGCATTTCTATTTCTGATCAAAATAATATTTTACAATTCCACTTAAACCTTCATGTTTTAATTTTACATTTCTAAAGTCTAATAATTTTTAAACTTTAATTCTCAACAATATTCCTTTCTCTCTAAACTTTCTCTTACTCTCCCTTTTCATTTCCCTACACTCCTAACTCCTACTATCTCAAATTTTATAATCATGACTCCATTTAAATTTTAAATATAATAACCTATTTTTATAATAATACCCTTATTTTATGTCACACAGATGTAAATTTAATTCCTTCAATACTATAACACTGTCTATTCTCTCTCTTTTTCAAATGCTTTTCAAGCAGTTTATTTAAACTCCTTACAATCCTTGAAATTTCAACTCCATTCTGCATTAAAACTTTTACAATCAAATTTGAATAATTATGTTACAATTTTTACTATTAAAATAATGATGAAAGTATAGATATTTCTTAAAACTTTCTTTAGCAATTTCAAAATGACGACCGTCTTCTCTGACACAACTCTTCAAACCTCTACCAACATTTGCTAACATTTGCTTCTTAAATGCTTCCATACTTCTTCAATACTCTTTGGTTCTCTCTTTACTGTTGTTTTTTCCATAAAATAAATATAAGTCAAGTCATTAATTCTGTATCCATTTCTCCTATCCACATTTTGATAATTTGTTTTAAAATCTCAACTTTAAGTTGCCACTTTTTTCCTCCTGTTCGATTATATTCTAAGTTATGCATTGAATCAGCTTAATAAATTACGTCTATTAACAAATTCATTGTTATGAAATGTGCATTCGTCGCTAAACAATACAAAATTGAAAAAGGTTTCAGTTTCGACTACTCGGTCTAGCGCCCACATACAGTATTCAACTCGATTTCTGAAGTCATTTTCGGAAAGTTCTTGATGGAGCTGGGTTTTATAATCACGATAACTGTGCTTTTTAAGAATTCTCGAGACACTTGCTTGGCTAATGTTAATGCGCTGCGCAATTTGGTTTTGTCCTATATGTAGATTTTCGATCACAGAAGCAATTACCGCTAATTCTGTTTCTTCACAGGTTTTATGTTCAAAGGTTTATCATAATGAACACTTCCAGGTCGTTTAAAATAGAGCCAAAAATTTTCCATAACAGCTTTGTTTGGATCTTCTCTGTTGGGAAATCTTTGAGCGTAAGCTCGTGATGCCAGTAAGGCGCTTTGGTTACATTCTCCGATAATAAGAATCATGTCAATCCGTTCTTCTTTTGGATAAACGTTCATTTTCAACAAATAAGCTTTAAATACAGCACAAATTACCAATACGAAACAAAATGAACGATTTACGAACAGACGAAACGATTTGCAGACTTTTATGAATAACCGACTGCTACAAACAATAATTCAGTGTTGCCAAATTTCATAGGCGACTTGCTAAGTGTTAAATTTGTTTAAATAAACTTTCTTTCTGAAAATGTGCATTTTCCTTGAAAACAAGATGAGTTCGACATATGACAGTGTTATAGTATTCGAAAGGGAATTAATTTCTACATCAGCTGTTGACATAAAGTACAGGGTCTTCTATTTAAACTAATCAGGTTATAACTATTTTAAGCTTTAAATTTTTGAGTCATGATTTATAAACACTTCGTATATGTTAGTCAGTATTTTATTCAATGCGTCATAATATATAATCAAATAGTAAGCTAAGTGTAAAGTTTAGTTTACGAAAATACTTGTTGAGAACTTAAGAGAACTTAAAGTTTAAAATTGTTACCACATTTTCAGAAAATGCTAAATATTTCAAAACATGTAAGGTTTAAGTGGTGTAAACCTTGGTAAAACTCATTCTTGTTTTGATCGCAGAAAGTAAAAATACAATAATATATAGGGTGTTCCATTGAAAAGACTGCATCTTTGATGTGTCGTTTGGCCATAATCTTCCGTATCGAATAACGTGAATAACCCTGTATAAACAAACTTTATTAAGGCGAGAGTTTATATACAGTAATTTCTTTCATTTATTCGGGTAGCTGTAAACGATACACAACTCAACAAGGTTACCGGGATGGCTGAAACTTCTTCAAGATCCCGAAAAGAGTAAACGGAAAGACTCTCCCTACGAAAGCTTTAATAAACGCCGATAAAACGTAAGTAAGTTCACTCCGCACTCAAGTCACATCGCGCTAAGCGCCCCCACCTGCTTCTTCTACATATTTACTGTCACACCTTTACAAATGTAATCGTTTCCGCTATAATGCATCTCACGTCAAATAACCAATCATAATAAACCATTTCTTCAAATCGTAAGCGCGGTAAAAACGAGAGAGTTTTGGGAACCGAATTAAAGAATTACGTCATTAGCATCAATCTACCTTTAGAAAAATATCATGTAATACGATCTGTTTTCTTCGCCTAAAACTTTGGAAATTCGACTCTAAACCAAAGTATTATAAAAATCACAATCTTTGTCTTTTTACAATAAATGATCAAACTGACTCCCGACATACCGTCGCCAATGTTTTAAATCTGAAATGCTACGTTTCCTGAAGTAATTTTAATTACAAAATAACAATTTTCAATGATGTAATTTTAAGTCAAACTAGACTATAATTAATGATACTTAAAAAAATAGGGTTATCTGTTATTTACTATTTTACAACCGTCAAAGCGTGGAACCTAATCGTAATTTAAAAACTTCAATCTATTAAAAACCGAAAAATCTATACCTCGTTCACAAGACTGGGTCTGCAATTTGTAATAAATCCAGACATCGCCAAACAAAGTAAAAATTTGTATCTAAATTAGTGGTTCCGAAATTTATACTCGAATATATCCAAATTTTCTATAACCTGAAACGACCACGCACAGAATTTCCTCCTGCAACTGCTACATATAGCATTTTAAATATCCTAAAGTTCGAGAAGAAGAGAATCTACTGTAGCTTTTAACCTCACGTGACACATTCTTCCGACGCGGTTTCTGTAAACTGCCAGAATAATGGGAGAAAGTAGTGGCAAGCAATGAATGGGCAAGACTTCGAATAAAACAGTAGGTTCCTTTCTTTCACAATCAATGCCCAATTTTTTATAAAAAACGGCGGAAAATTATTTGTACACCTAATAATTTACCCTATGAAATAAAACCAAGAATGACAAAAATGAATAATAATAGAAAAATAACAAATTGGTGGAATGAACAAGTAAGAGAAGAAATACGGGAAAAGAAAAAGGCCTGGAAGAAATACATACAGACTGGACAACAGCAGGACAGAGAGGAATATATAAATAGAAGAAATAAAGCAAAACAGACAGTAAAGGAAGCTAAATAAAAAAGTTGGGAAAAATTTGGAAGAGAAATAAACGAAACATATAAAGATAATAATAGGATTTTCTGGACAAAGACAAGAATATGAAAGGAAGTCAGCGGAAAGAAATAAGAGTAATTAGAGATAAAAACAACCACATTACAACAGACAAAAAAGAAATACTAGAAATATAGAAAGACTACTTTGAGCACAAGTTTAAAAAGAAAGGAGACAATGAAGAAAAGAAATCGACTAGTGAAATGAAGGATCAAGAGGAGAAACACAACATTTAGAAGGTATAAAAGAAAGGAAATGGAAAACTCAGTGAAAAGGATAAAAACTGGGAAAGCAAGCGGCAAAGACAAAATAGACCCGGAAATGGTAAAATGGATAGGAGAAAAGGGTAAAGAATGGCTATAGAAAGTATGTAAGGAAGCATGGAGACTTAAGAAAATCCCGAAGGATTGGGAACAGAATCTGATAATCCTAATATACAAGAAAGGGGATCAGACGAAATGCAACAATTATAGAGCCATACGTCTCTCCTCGGTATACTTTAAAGTATATACAAGAATTTTGGAGCAGAAACTTAGAAAGATGATAGAACATACACTAGAGGAGGAACAAGGGGAATTTAGAGCAAATAGGCAAACCACAACATATGTACATTGAGGAATATTACAGAAAAAAAATAGAGGAAGGAGAGGAACTACTGCTAACCTTTCTAGGCATAAGAGCAGCCTTTGACACAGTCGAGAGAGAAAAAATATGTGAATGCCTAGAGGAATTGGAAGTAACAACGGATATAATAGAGGCCATCAGAAGTATATACAAGGAAGTTAGAGGAAAAATTCAACTAACTGGACAGAGATTAGAGAACTTCAAAATGGAAAGCCGCATAAAACAGGGCGACAGCCTAAACCCTCTTCTGTTCATAATAATAATGGACAAAATAATAAACAACCTAAAAGAAAAAACAAGAGGATTGGACACAATAATAAGGTATAGGAATGTGGAACAAGTTATGGTGAAAAGTCTAATGTACGCAGATGACATAGTCATAATGGCAGATACGGATAATAAAATGAAAAAATTAGTCAACATATGTGTAGGCAAAATAAGGAAAATGAAAATGGAAGTCAACATTAAGAAAAACAAAACAATGATAGTGAATCAAAAAGACAAGAAGCAGTAACACGGAAAGGGTTTCAACGTTTGAATGTTTGGAAACAATAATAACAGAGGATGGAAGATTGGAAACAGAACTGAGGAACAGAGTGAAGAGGGGAAACTTGATCTACTACGGATTGTACAGAACGATATTAGGAAAGAAGGCCAAGCTAATGGTACATAACGCGGTAATAATACCAACAGCATTGTATGCCAGTGATAACTGGAGAATACAAACGAAACATGAGAGTATAATAACGACGATTGAAATGAGACACCTAATAAGGATAGCGGATAAGACAAAGTTTGATAGAGTACCAAACGAGGAAATTATAGAAACACTTCAACAAGAACCAATACTGAAGAAAATCAAAAAGAGACAGTTATCGTAGTAAGGACATATACAACGAATGAAACTAAAGAGAATGTGCAGACAAGTTTTCGAGGCAGGAAGCTGACGTGGGAAAGGCAAGAGGAAAGACACTAAACGAAATGAAAAGTTTAGCAAGAGACAGAAACGAATGGAAGAAATGGATTAAGGAGGACTGGGACGTATAAATCCGACGCTGGAAGGTATAAGGATTAGAGAGAAGAAGAAAAAGAAGAAGAAATAAAACATCTTATTTTTGCTTGTGTTAAACGACAACTGAGGGATATTCTATTCTCTAAACCAGCAAATCAACTACTTGCGTAGTGATTTAGACATATAATTAACCGATTATCATTATTTTGTCTTTTCTCAATGACTTACTAGAATTAAATTAGATTTGTTTTCATTTAATTGTATTTACTTAGGTTTTAGGCAACAATCTCGTTTGTTAATTACAAAACCAAGGTTTGCTGGTAGTACAGTACGTTTGATTTACAAAACGGCACAGAAAAAGATTTGATTACTACTGAGGACAATAACTGACAGTGTTATCCAAACGTTTAGATTTGTATAAAAATAAATATAAAAATACACCATTAAAAACCCAAAAAAGATAAGTGTTTTATATGTTGGTATTTTCATATCTTTGAAATATACATCTGTTTGAGAAATATTTGATAAAAACCAAAAACTGCTCCTAATAAACCTATAGTCTTTGTAAGCATTTTATAGTATAAAACAGAAGAAAGTAAATATTGGATGGTAGAGATAGATAAAGGCTTGTCGTATGCCCCATTACATGCAAAACTGAGAAGTGAGATAAGAATTTTCGGGGATCCATATGCAGAAAATAGGTCTGTGAGACAGTTAGATGTCACCTTTACCTGTAACTATACGAGCTACCGGTATCTCTATTCGGAATAAATAATTGGACCTACAAAGTCAATACATATTTTATCCCAAATATAAGTTGGGGGAGTACTAAGGAACTGTGTATTAATTGTTAGGTTATAAAATGGCAGTGGAACCTAGCAACAGGTAAAGAGGAAGGGTACCGGTGTTCAGCGGTTGGGGTGGGTGTATTTTCGGCTTAATTTTACGTATTTTAGGAAAGCTTGTTGTACATACGTCACGATAGGGGGTTGACAGAAACCGAAAAGGTCGTCAGAGTATTTTAAATTATCACAATCGGGGTTGAAACGCCTAACTACGCAGGTTCACAGCTCGTCTAAATACTCAAATAACTGGTTTGCCTGTTGTCATAATTACAGTTGGGTCTTGGGATGTGCAGAAGTTGCGTTACACCTGAAAGGCTACAGAATTTCTACTTGCACGAAGCCGTGATGTAACATCGTGCTTCACGTAATTCAATCGATCGTTTCACTTTATCAGTACTTTACGTTATGTCTTAGAATTACAAGTCAAAAAAAGTAAAAAAACAATTTAATCCAATCTATTACCAATTGAAATTATATCAATCAACTCATTACAAAAACAAACTAGTCAACTAAGTCATGCACAACGAATCTTTAATTAAATGTTATGTTACGTTAAAAAAAGATAACCAAACGATCAACTTACGAGCGATTTTACCTCAGTAGCCTAAATTTATTATTTTATTCAGAAATATTGACGTTAAAGAGATCACCTCGTCTTAATAAAGATACACACAACTAAAATGCAAATAATTCAAATGTCGTAATAAATGGATTTCACAGCTGTGTACACATTCCCAAAGAAAACACAACTAGTTTATTAACCTATATATATATATATATATATATATATATATATATATATATATATATATATATATATATATATATACAGTGTGAATCTTATCTAATCCGCCATAATTAAAGGGTGCTAGAACTTATCATTCTAAGCAAAAAGTTCATATGTACATGGGTCTGGAAATGCTTCGTTTCCGAGATACAGGGTGTCAAAGTTGAAAAAAGGAATCGCGTTTTCTTCAATATCTTTCGACTGTTTCGAAATAATTTCATGAAATTTCGTATGTGGAGGTTTTTGGGATGACAAATTTAAATTTGTGGTCCATTTAGTTGTGGTTTCTAGGGGCGCCAGCGCAACCATTTCGACCCCTTTAAATCGTCGAATTTTTTGTGCTACACTGTATACCATTTTGGACTAGAAAAATCGATCTTCCTATCTTTTCTGCTAAAAAAAGGTATATTTTAGTGAAGTCGCTAGAGCAACCCTTTCCGAGAAAACGCATTTAAAGCTCATGATGCATACACATTTTCGGAGGGTATTCTTTTGACAGGTTTAACAATGGGGATTCTTACTTGTTTACTTATGTGTCTGCTCTAGCAACTTCACTTTTTAGCAGAAAAGATTTGAATTTGTCATCCCAAAAAACCCCCATATAAAAAATTTCATGAAATTATTTCGAAACAGTCGAAAGATATTGAATAAAACGCGATTTATTTTTTCAACTTTGACACCCTGTATCTCGGAAACAAAGCATTTTCGGACCCACCTACATATGAACTTTTTTGCTTAGAATGATGAGTTCTATTACTCCTTTAATTCTGGCGGATTAGATAAGATTCACCCTGTATATATATATATATATATATATATATATATAATCAACCAAAGTATAATAAACAACATGGTCTGTCTTATAACTCTCATCAATACTTAAATTACTTTATGTACTTAAATTGCTTTGATACTAGCTAGTGTCAAATTTTCGGCAATTTCTAACTTATCGTAAATTTTACTCTTAAAACAAAAGTGTTTATAACAAATGATAAGCGTCGCAACTTTTCAACGATTCTGTACTATCAAATTTCGCTACCAAATGGTCCATTCAACAAATAAACAAACCTCATACAATTTAAATTGTCTCCAGGATGAATACGCGTTAAACAAATTAATCAATGAGAAACTGCCAAGTAAACCACCAAGGAAAGCGTATTTATTCGTTCGAAAGTTACAAATAAAATAAACACAGCACTTTATTACAACTTTCAACCACACAAACAAACATACGAAAGATATTACCTTAAAACCTTATTAAGCGTTTACATCAATTGTCGTCTCTAGATTGCCCCCTTTTCAGTATACGGTAAACGATATAGACCCAGAGGAAGGACCCTGTAGGCGACTCAATCCGTGATCGTCGCCATCTCAACGCTCGAAGCTTCGGTAAACCACCCACCTTGTGGATATCAATCGACTTAATGTTTGACTAAAACTTTAGTTGGCTATATGGTACACTCACGTTTATATATATTTACACGATGCTTAATAACGTTATCTTCAAATATACAGTTAATTGAAGGTAAATTACTTTTACGCGAAACTTAATTTATTTACAGCGGGTCCTCTAGTTTTTATCGAGCTGTGATTCTAAATGCCTTTACGTTTCGGAAGGGATGTTTGGGTTTCCTCCACACAAACGGCTACTCTAATCCAAAACTGGGGAGAAGCACTAGGTTAACATTTCACCACCTTTTAAGGACGCTTGAAGATGCCCCTATGAACAAACGACTCTTTAAGATATGCGTGTTGTGTGAAACTACTCAATATCCCTCACTAGGGTTGGTGGGGAAAACTGCTCTTAACGAAAGTTCTATCAATACGAATTTTATTAACACCCTTCTTGCACGAACGTTACGTCGATTCGACCTGACACTACAACATCAAAATTAGGACTGAACACACATCTTTTACTTTTCGCCACATAGTATTTTATCTCCATCAAGCAATCATAACCACTTATTATATTTATAATATTGATCATACTTATCTTTCTACATTGAGATAAAAGATTCACGAACTTCTGTGAGTAACTTTGAAAATGGGACCACTGAATTACTGTTAACAGAAAACGTCGGTTCTGTAGCGTCAACAAACCATCGATCAAATTTGGAAAGTTGTGAAGGAGGTTTTCCGAGCCAACGAATCGCATCGTAGTCAAGCTGTAAAATAAGTTGTGAGTCTGTTACAAAGAGTTTAAATTTCTCCAAGGAAAATATGACAGCCAAAAATTCTTTTTCATGAATAAAATATCTTTTCTCTGTTTCGCAGAATTTCCTAGTGGTAAAGGCAGTATGATGGATACCATCTTCAATTTTTCGTAATAATACTCCCGCAATAGTAACATTGCTTGCATCTATTCTGCAATAAAATTAGAATAATCGGAGCTTCACAAATTGCGCTTTTAATTCATCAATCGGAATTTGTTATTTACTCGTTATTAAGCATTTAGTATTGTTTTTCTTGAAATCATTTAAAGGGGCTACTAGTTCAGAAAGTTGTGGACTAATTTAGCGCAAAATGACATAACATAACCTTCACGCCCTTCCTTTGCGGGGTAGGCAAAACAATCCCTGCGTCTTATTAATTTTTTTGTTCACAATAGCTTTCTTCATGCTTTCCTATCTATGTATACATCCTTAGCTCCCGTAATAGCATGCAGCATGCGTACATTATATATTCTTGTTTCTTTGTTTCTATAATTGGGTGCAAATCTGTTGGAAGCAAACAAATAAATAAATAAGATTCATACATTGTCTCTCACATGTCCTTTTATTTTTAAAACTGCTTATCTTTATTTCTTTTATTATACGTTCTACAACATTCAGCCAAGTGTTACGCGGCCCGGCTTTACCTCTAACCTCACTTACATATATTTGCTTCGTTAATCTTGCGTTGTTCATTCTCTCAATCTGACCAAACCAACGTAATATACTACTTTTATATCTATCCAGCATCGTCTTTTCCTCGCCACACTCCGTCATTATACACTAATTCTTTATCTTATCCCTTTTCGTTTCACCATATGCGCGTCTCAGGAATCTCATACACACGGCATTTATTTTTCTTTCGTGTTTTTTTTTACATACTCATGTCTCACTTCCATGCAGTACTGGCGGGACAAACACGCCATTGTAGATTGCTCGGTTCGCAGCGAGGCTCATGCTTTCGTTTCTCATTATCGTCCACACACTTCCAATCACTTCCAGCACTGGAAATATGTTAATCGTTAAGTTGACAATAAAGGCTCCTTAATTAATTAATTAAACACGGGGTTAATGATACCCTATGAGATTTTTATACTCACGCTCTCAAGTTTCAAGCTAGAATCACACGTGACAGTCAACCTAAGTGATAATTAAAACCACTAAAGTACTAAAATTCTTTTTATTTAGTAGAGTAAAATTGTAGAAAAACAAACATTATGCCATAATTTGATCAATTCATAATTCTTGTCAATGTAGATAGATGTCCAAGGTTGGCCTGGTTTGTTCGCTGGATCCGTCTTTACAATAATTGCACATGGTCTAAGCTTGTGACACAATAATTGATTAGAAGCAGCACATACAAGTCGAAATACATTCTTGTGGTTGGGGATCAATTTCAAACATTTTAGAATTGAAAGTTGGTTTTTTCAAGCTGTAAGTTAAATCAAACAGGTATTTTAGAATTGAAAGTTGGTTTTGTAAGTTGTAAATTAAAACAAACCAGTATTTTTGAATTGAAAGCTGGTTTTTGTAAGCTGTAAGTTATTATTTGATTGAGTCTGATTTGCGGGAGATCGACTGTCTTCCCACATTAAATAAGCGGTTGCTTATGGGAGTTAGGTATATAGAGTGGAAGAATCGTTACCTGACGGTTATGAAGAATTGTTAGTTCAACTTCTTGACTGATTTGATTGAGATTGATTGATTTGAGGAAGCTCATTTCAAATCAACATCTTAGACTTGCATCTTGTTTTGTTTTTGGTTAGAATGAATAAGATTGACAAAATGTGATTACAATTCAACAGTTTAGACTTGCATCTTGTTTTTGTTTTTGTATTAAATCGAATAAGGTTGATGCAGCTGATTTCATATCATCTTATACTTGCATCTTATCGTTGTTTTTATATTAAATCAAATAAGATTGACAGAAGCTGATTACAATTTAACACCTTAGACTTGCATCTTGTTTTTGTTTTGTATTAAATCGAATAAGGTTGGCAGAAGCTGATTGCAAATCAATGTCTTAGATTTGCATCCAAATCAGTATCTTACACTTGAATTTTGTTTGCTTTGTTGATTTGATTGGTGGGTTTGTGAAGTAATTTATCTTGAATTTATTTCTATATTGCTTTGCGCGTTGAACATCGGACTGAAAACTCTATTTGTGTATTTGATTGAGATTGGATTAATTGACATGGATTTGGTTAATTGATTTGATTAATTTATTTGAATAATTTATTTGATTAATTGATTTGATTAATTGATTGGATTAATTGATTTGATTAATTGATTTGATTAATTGATTTGATTAATTGATTTGATTAATTGATTGATTAATTGAATTGATTAACTGATTTGATTAATTGATTTCATTAATTGATTTGATTAATTGATTTGAATAATTTATTTGCTTCAGAATGATCTGATTGAGATTGATCTGGATCAAACTCCATTGCAGAAAACATTCATTAGTTTTAAAAATACAGTAGTAGATGGCGTCAAAAACAATCGGGGGGCCAGACAAGGGGCGGAGACCTAAGAACAAGTCCGAAGGGCTATAGTTGTCTTATGAGATAGTATACTGACCCCCTTGTTAGAATACTATTTCAAATTTCAGGTTTTCCCAACAAAGGGGCGATAACCTGAGAACAAGTTCCGGAGTCATATACCTATCTTGTGCGATAGTATGGGGGCCCCTTTATTAGAGTACTATTTCAAATTTCCCAATTACAAAAATGGCCGACAAAATGTTCGTCAAAATCGCCGACAAAACGGCCGAGAAGCCATGCCCACAAAATGGCCGGCACTAATCAGAAACCAGAGGGCGTATCTGGGCGGAGTCTATGGACCAGGGTGCGTGGCCTTCCCTCGGGTCTTCTAATCAGAACGCTGTATTTGTGCGTATTTACCTACCTTACAGAGACTGGGCTGACAAAAAGCTTTTAATACAGCCTAAAAGGCCCTAATTACGGGGTAAAGACCATAGATACGTCATAAGGGGGTTGAAAATGGTGTCTGAAAAGAAGTCGACAAAAAAGGGGCGTGGCCACGTGGAGGAGGTGGTCACGTGGCTCCCCCATTCCTTGTAGGCGTGGCTTATGAGGTCACATAAAAAGCGGTGGGGGAAGCTTCCCCCTTCTACTTTCGAATTAAAAAGATAGAGTACCTTAAGACACTGCAACACTATATACAAATAGAAAAATACATTAAGTGCTGGGTATAATTAAAAATAGCAAATAACCACTTGATTACACACTAATTAATTCACCTACATAAATTGTAATCTCGTTTACGAGCAGCAGCTTAAATATGTAGTGATACTAAAAAACCTTCTAAATTATTTTAAGCAAACATTTTAATTCAGTATCAAACTATACCATTTATACAGGGTAAACTGTAACAGCTTGTAACATATCCAACTTAGGTATGCTCAAAGACTGAAACTAATGTGTAGACTTTATGTGACGACCCATATATAATTTTTAAAATGCAGCATAAATGTCTAATTCTACAGTACTAATACAATTACGTCCTCTGAGCGTAAAGTAGTTTGTTTTTCGTATGTAAAGGATAATAGATGTTTTAAATAAGAACATACTGCATTAATATAAAGTTGCAAGATGCACCTTAAATGAATGCTGTCTTTCTGGTTAGTTCCAAAAGCAACTACAGAAACAGCAAACAAGGAACTATACAAATTGCGCTTCTTATGCTTCAAAATCTAATAAAAACGTCACATTAACTTAATATCAAATTTTTTTTAATAAACGGGTTAGGGTTCTTTCGTTTCTTTTATAGTCACAATATAGAAAGCTTGACTTTTTGATTATTTACGGAATGTTTTACTGGTAACCTCATATTAGCTTTCAAACGAATGCCATGAACTTAATTTTACTAGAAATGTAAGATGGTTTAAAGTTTTTAAATCTACTTGAATAAAAAGAAAAATTACTAAATTTGAGTTTGTAAAAATGCATCTGCCCTTTACGAAAACTTTTGGTTTTAATGATAAAGTTTGAAATAGTCTTAAAGATTTTATTCTTGTTCGAAAAAGATTCAGTAAACCCTTTGGGCACTTTTACAAACCTTTTCTATAATATTTCGTAGTACTTTCATCTATTCATAATTTATTACATTCACAACTAGATCTTGAAGCAAATGCTTTACCAATTATATGTTAAATTACCACAACACTATAATTTAACATAAGTAGTTGAAATCAAAATTAAAATCAAAAATTACATAAAACGTTCTGTATTATGCTTTTCATTGTTAAATAGCACTTGCACTTATTAACAGCTATTTCTTTATTTGATTTAACTGGATTATTTTAACCCTTCAATGCCTGAATTTGTAATTTCAAATTAATTTATTTTTATTAACAAAAAAAAGTTGTAAAAATAGTGGAAAAATGTTTAAAAGAATTTCATTTTACTTTTAATAATTGTTTATAACAACTTTATTATTGATTCAAATATGCATCAATACGCACAACGTGTTAAGAAAGTAAATATAGTCAGTTGATATGAAAGACTTTATTTCGGTAGGAAATTAATAATTATGAATATTTTTAAAACAATTTTTTTATTTGTTTAAACAAAACGCCCCATTGCATTTTTCACACATCACATAGGTTTGACCAGAACATCCTGGATATTTGCATCTACGTCGAGTATTGTTCGAGATGGGAAAATGATTCACTTTGTCATGGCTTACATCAGTCGTAGGTCGTTTTCTGGCATTTGGCTTCTTCTGTTTTACCTCAATTTGTATTTGAAGATTGGACTGTGTTCCTCTTTTTCCCTTGCCTACACTTGGAGGGCCAATTTCACAAAGTGTTCTTGCTACTTCAAGGCGAAAATCCAAAAGAGACATATGTTTTTTCCCTCGATACAAAAGCCAGGAATTAATTATTATGGTATCCAAAAGATAGTGGAAAACCCTCATGTACCATTTTCTGGATCTCATTTTTATACAATATCGTCCTATGTTGATATTCAGTAGATCGACTCCACTCATGTGCATATTAAACTGCTTGACAATGGCCGATCAGGGAATGTCTACTTTATTCTTTATTTTTCTATCGTATCTTTTTACCAAAGATGTAAGTTCTAAACCTATAAAAGATGAGAAAAATATCACTGTTTTATTGTCTTTCCAGTAGACAATGCTTATTGTAGTTCCTTCACCTTCGGTTACAAATACTCCACATTTCCCTCTTTCTAATTTGGAGCAGTCAGTTTCAGGAGGTCCTTTACAATCAGGAACTCTGTTTCTACGTACTGTTCCTAAGCAATGAATTCCAAATTTTGGCAGGTAATCAATAATTTGAATAGAAGTATAATAATTATCAAAATGCAATCTGTAAAAACAATTCATCGGAATGTCGCGTGCTAGACGTACCACGATATTACTAATTGCTCCAAGATCGGGTTCATTTTGAAGACGATTTTCGGGATTATTCTCAGTTCCAGTGTATACTTCAAATTTGTAGCAGTATCCAGATATTCTAGCAAGTATAAATAGTTTATACCCACACTTATGCGCTTTTGCGGCACATATCTGCTCATCTAAAGACAATTTTTCTTCCATCGGTGCCGAGAGAAACTTTTTGGATAAATGGTTCAGCACTGGTCGTAATTTGTACAATTTGACGTTAGATACAATCGAATTATCATTGAAATGAAGCATTTTACGAATTAGTTCAAAATAATCTGGACTCATTGTTTTCTGAACAACTTCGAGTTCAATCCCTTGTTTCCAGAATAATCCTATATTAGGCAAACAGGAGATTGAAGAAAATATGCAACTACTTAAATATTTCATTAGGTCATACTTAGATATAATTAGTGGCTTAAAATAGCTAAAGAACTGGAAGGGAGTCTCTAGATCCTTTATTATATGTTCTGGCAAATTAGGATTTTTCGTAAATATACTTGGAATATTTCCAATATTTCCATTTTGCCAGATCAAATTTCTTTTCACCTGATTATCGCATTTGAGGCTTGCTTGGGAGGTTGGATTCGGTTCTGTATTGGCCACATTTTGAAATAACTCATTCTCATTTTCAGGGGGACTTGTAATGATTACATTTTCTTGATTGTCATCACTTCTGTTGACGGTCTTTGGAATATTTGGTAGTTCCCATTGGTCGTCCGAATCATCTTCGATGGAATTTCGTCCACTAAATCGAATAGCTCTTCAGTAGACTATCTAAATCGATTTTTCCCCAAGCTTTTTGAATATAAAAGGATCTAGAAAGAAAGAAAAGGCATATAAAAGAATGTGTAACAAAATATTTGCAATAAAAAAATTAGTAAAACATTTTTTTTTTGTAATTTGTTGGTTTATTTTTCTTCGGGTTGTAATCTTATTACACATACTATACAGGGTAGTCCAGTTTATAACGACAGGACTTTACCAAACGATAGTTAACGTAAACATAATGTCAGTTTTCATATTTCATATAAACACATATTGTGGAGAGCTTCGTTTTTGAGATACAGAGTTTTGAAATTTTGCAAAATAAACAGAATATTTTAAATATTTCTAAACGGCAGATTTGATTAATTTTAAATTTGGTACACAGTGCGAACTATTTGTCTCTCATTGTTTGGGGCTTATGATCCAATAACATCTCCCGATTGCTTATGCTTCTGGAACAAAAAAGTCTGGTTCCATAGTACACATACGGCGCGCCGTTTTCGAGATATTTCAAGAGTTTTTACAACTTTACACTTACAGCATAACTCGATTAAATTTTGTTAAATTTGTTTTTTGTTGACATTTTTCATCATTAGCCCTCGACCGTTAGATGGTGTTCTGATTTGTCATCTTCAAAATAGTTTAACAATATTTAATTTTTTTAATGATCTAGTTCTTATTTACTAAAATAATATTCCATAGTTCATAGTTCATAGTTATAGTTAATACGTTTATCAACAGCAATTTTCAAATTTCACAAAATTGTTTCAACATCTTTAACAATTTTAATAAATATTATTACTAACGAAGATAACCGTAAGTGTTATCGCAACGTTTAGATTGTATTACATTAATATACAAATACACCATTAAAAACCTAAAAAGATAAGTATTTTAATATTTAATATAAATATTTTAAATTGAGTACAATAACCAGTTTATATATCTGAAATGAAAAAGGTAGCATTTAAATTTTACTTGGGAAAGTACAGTTCATACTCAACGATTCCCAAAACATGCACTTTTTAGTTGGTAATTAATTACATTAACACTAATGTATGTCTAACATGTTAAATTAGACTATGGACAACCGGTAAAGGTTCTATTCATTAAACAGCGGAGACGCGGAAATTACATTACTTGGATCTGTTAAATTTCAAATTGCGTAGACGTACTCTCTTAATGAGATTCCTTCAAGAGCAATTAAAATAAATTTCCCAATCTTCCTAAGCGTACTTACAGGTAAATTTTTAAACTATTTTAGTGAATTCTATTAGAATCAAACTGTTCGTTACATCTATGTGCTTCTGTAGTTTCGATTAGGAAATCTATGAAAAGAGACCTTTCTTTGTACAATAATGTTTATTCATTTTAAATAGGTAAACGCGTCTTTGTTGCAGATATATTCATTGAAACTTATCAGTTTCAAAGTTAACCTATTGTTTGCGTATGAAACTATTGCTGAACTCCATAAGCGTTTTACAGTTAATGTTATTTTAGAAGAACCAGACCAAATTCGTCATTCCGCACATTTTAAAAATCGATATCAATGTGTGGTTTTAGGATTGTGGTCAGAAACAACCCACCAGGGACACAGAGCCCTATAAAACATCTATGAAAATAGTCCGCTGAAGGCAGGGGTCGAACTCATAAATAAAAACCCCATCTGCTATAAAATGCAACCTTGTATATTTACAACGATACAAAACTCCGTACCTGAACCTCAATGTAAATAACTGTTGACCTTTTCGATCAAAATACCTAAAAAAGCTCAGGAAGGCGAAAACTTTTAGGATTTGATAAAAAGTGAAAGTTTGATTTTTCATTCAAGATACGACAAAAGTCATGAAAAAGATATCATATTTGATTGTGTTTAAATCGATCATCTACGAACACGTTTTTTGAGTTGATATAAAAAGCAGAAAATAGAATTTAGCTTTTGATTTAACTGCGATCATATTATGTACTTTTAGAATATGATGATTTTTACCATATGATACTCATTTGCTGAATATAACTAAAACTTTATATTACTGGTTTGAATCGTGTCCTCCTTAATTATAGAATTTAATTTTCTAGACAATAAAATAGGGGTTTAGTACCGCATTCCAATTCATATAACTTCATTGAAATTGTTTTGCTAGTTGAATTTAAGTGATTGGAGACAAACGATGAAATTTTTTGAATATGTGCTGTTATGTTGATTTTACATAGGAATTGGGAATAGCAGGCGATCGGAAATACAAATTAAAGTTTTGCATGCTAAGGGCTAGTGAAAACATAAAAATTACTTTATTCCACTGTAACGAGAGTGATAAATTGGATGAAAGGATGTTTATTTAGGAAATTGGGTAAAGCTCTGTTGACACTAAATTTTTTTTCCCTAATAAGATAGAATACTCTACAATGCTAACAACTCTGTAGGTGGATTGTGCACAAGTTATTTTACAGTCGAGTAATAGCTGAAAATGCAAATTTTACGTTTTTTATCTGTAACGATAAAAGATAGAATATCGGTTAAATGGGACAAAAGTTATCTAATAACGAGATCTGTCATCCTGTGGGTAAATTTTAAGGATCATACGGTAGATACTTTATTTCGTTCTATTTTTTTTTTAATTTCTAATTTAAAGAGTTTAGGGAGCCTTTATTTCATCACATTTCTTTTTGATTTTGGGGCATTTATAAATGGAATTTTTTGTAAAATTACGTTTCACTCACATGTGCCACATGCGTTACTATTAGATTAATGTTAGAGTAGTGTTGTGTACATACATGTTCTCGTTATTTTAAGTTTTAGGAATTTTGTTAGTTGAAAAAGTGAAATTACATTTTGTTAAGACCTAAAAAAGTGACGCGTTGTATTTAAGATAGTTTCCTTCGATAAAAGTTCAGGTAGTTAAAATTGTAAGTGTATAAATTTTCCAAGGTGGAATTAAAAAGTACTTTGTGCTTGATAACGTCCACGTGTAAAGTCGTTGAATGTGGTGCCAGTTATTTCTGAATGTAGTATACCATATCACTTTTGCTAAGTGTTGTAATTGCAGAATGGGAGGAATTTATTTGAGCTACAATAAGTACTAAAGAAAAATAATTTAGCGATATCATTTTGGTCGGTTGCTGGGAAAGCTGACGTTGCAGTTGCAGCATGATGTAATTTCTTTCTCTCGATAATCTTCGTATTGAGGATCGTTCTTACCGCGCTTAAAATTAAAAAGATTCTTTTTTATAAATGGCTACGGAAGATTTAAGTAACAGTATTAAGGAATATGGCGAATATTGAAGAAGGTTGAAATTAGTTTAGACCAGGATGCTGGGATAGATTCATGTTTGTTTGTTTGCGGTCACCGCAAATCCGCAAATGGGGTAGTTAAGTAGGGGTTGGAAAGAGTTGCGCACACTGGGGGTGTATCGAACTACCGTCGGAGGACGCTCCGCTCTCGCTAATTCGGATAATATATTGGTTCACCACATCCTTAAGTTTTTTGTGTTGTGTATCGTTTGTCATGATAACATTTTTGGACATAGAAATACGTGGTTTTCGTTTTTTTAAGTGCTTCGCAAGTTGGTCTTGCGGTTTAAAGTTCCTGGATTAAATGATAACTCTTGTGTATATTGCCGACTTCGAACAAACAATACAAACTGCTGTAAATAAAAAGTTCGTTCTTTTGAGATTTTAAATTAGTAAGTACTGGTTAGAACTTGTACCGGGAGGCCAGATAAGAATGCAAAGTGCTGTTTCTCGGAAACTATTCGTCGTAGAGAGTTGCAGTAAAAAGTGTTATTACTAAAGTGGCCCAAAAAAGACCCTGAAAAATATTTTCAAATCTGCAAGATGACCGCCAGGAGGCGTAACCGCCATTCTAAACTTTTAAAGTGAATTTTTACTGAAATCCACCTAGTAAATTTACCAAATAAGTATATACTTTTTAAAGCACAGCTTTTGTCGAATAATTTTTGTTTGACGTATCTATTAAAATAAAGTGGTGGGGAGTGATTCCGTGATTTTTTAAGTAAACAGCTGTAACTCCTAAATGACTGAACTGATTTTAATAAACTTAGTCTCGTTGGAAAGAGCATTTATTGCTCCATCAAATCTATCTTACCTATAATATGTCTAATTTTTAGTGATGCCGCTGGAGGGCGTTTTTTTGATATAATATCAGAAAATTGCAAAATTCTCTAAAATCTTAAATGCAAAATATAACGTTTTTTCGAACTGCATCTCGACATCTTATTCCTACCCTAAAATATTGAAGAAAGAAAATTTAGTTATTATAAAATTTTAAAAAGTAGATATTACACCGGTATTTATTTTTATTTATGTGTCTTTTCAAGATTTAATGAAAAATGTCATCATTTTATAATTTTTAAATAATAAAAGTTTTCATAATTTCAAAAATTAAAAAAAACATGTACGGGCATAATAATCGATGCATAGAATATGCAAGTACAGAATAGGCAGAATATTAGGAGTAGGCCATTGAGAAAAACAAATACCTAAAAACAAATTGTAAACAAAGATTAAAATTTGACAGTGTAATTTATGTTTGTTGCGCAAGTAAGTCCTTAAAACTACCTATAATGTCTTTTACAAATGATGAAGCTGTGGTATGATTACGGTATATTTTAAATGTCTTGAAAATGCGGCATTGGCTAAGAGAGTATACTCAGCTCGATATCCAGATCGGCGTCTACGCGATGCGAGAATTTTTCCGCGTTTAGTGCAAAATTTGTGTAATACTGGAAGCTTTCGACCAAAGTTGCGAAGAGACTCGGCAAGAAAAATGGACGGCAATATTGTTAATGTCTTAGTATACGTGTCATTGAATCCCCACGTTAGTACTAGAGCAATGTCTCTCGCATTGGATATGTCACGAACTACTATTCAAAACATTTTAAAGGATCATAGGTAAGTTCTTATGTCACTGAAAATACTACCTTACATGTTTCACAATGTGTTTGTAATTTCAGATTTATAGAATGCACCCGTATCACATGGATTTACATCAAGCCTACATGACGAAGACTCTAACTGACGGATAGATTATTGTCATTGGATGTTGGGCATGATCAGGGAAAATGGAGGATTTTTATCCGAAATTCTTTGGACGGATGAGCAGTTTTAAAAGTGATGGAAACGTTAATTTGCATAATGTGCATTATAGATCTGACATCAATCCTCACGAGGTCCAACATCAAGGTCGTTGAAGTGTTAATGTGTGGTGTGGCATCCTGGACGAAACTATTATAGGTCCCTATTTATTTGATTAACCACTAAATGGTGCCGTGTTTCTTCATTTTCTGGTAAACCAATTGCCTATTTTATTAGAAGAAGTGCCCTTGCAATTACGGCAAAATATGTTTTCACAACTAGATGGTTGCCCAACACATTTTTCAATAAATGCGCGAGAACACTTAAATTTAATGTATCACCAGAGGTGGATTGGACGAGGGAGTCTATTTCCTTAGCCACCCCGATCCCCAGACTTTACCTGTTTGGACTTTTATCTATGGGGTCGGTTAAAAGATATTGTTTACGAAACTTCACCAACAACGAGAGACGACATGAAAGTACGAATACTAGAGGCCATTCGTAGCATGTCAAGGGCAGAAGTTGTACACTCATGAGCGGCTCCAACAATGCATCGAGGTCGATGGGAGATAATTCGAGCATTAAGTAGGCATGGAGTAGGTACTTCATGCCTACATAAGCAGGAATTATTGCACACTCGGTCCTTTTTAAGGCCGTAAGTAGAATTAATAAAAAGAATTACGCAAATTTGAAATAATACCTTTCAAAAATAAATATTATCATATTATTACATTTAATTTTTGAAATTATGAAAACTTTTATTATTTAAAAATTATAAAATGATGAAATTTTTCACTGAATCTTGAAAAAAACAAATAAATAAGAATAAATATCGACTTTTACAAATTGTACAATAACTAAACTTTCTTTCTTCGGTATTTTAGGGTAGGAATAAGATATCGAGATGCAGTTTGCACTAACCTATTTAGGAATGATTTCATCTCATTTTTATGAAAAAAAAATTATATTGTTGCATTTAATTGTTTGGAGAATTTTGCAATTTTCTGATATTATATCAGAAAACGCCCTCTAGCGGCATCACTAAAAATTAGACATATTTTAGGTAAGATGGATTTGATGGACCAATAAATGCTCTTTCCAACGAGACTAAGTTTATTAAAATCAGTTGAGTCGTTTAGGAGTTACTGCTGTTTATTTAAAAAAATCACTGAATCACCCCGAACCACTTTATTTTAATAGATACGTCAAACAAAAATTACTCGAATAAAGATGAGCTTTAAAAAGCATATAATTATTTGGTAAATTTACTAGGTGGATCTCAGTATAAAATCACTGTAAAAGTTTAGGATGGCGGTTACGCCCCCTGGCAGTCATCTGCAAACTTGAAAATATCTTCCACGCTCTTTTTTTGGCCACTTTAGTAATAAAACTTTTTACCGCAACTCACTATGACGAATAGTTCCGAGAAACAGCACTTTGAATTCTTATCTGGCCACCCGGTACATTGCAGAGTAGCGTATTCGAAGTTTATAGAAGTTAAGTATTAATGCAATTACAGCCAATTGTAAAATAATCAAATGTACCGAAAGGAGAAATATTCACGAATTAAGTCATGCTGGAAGAATCTATTTAAGTATCAACCCCGATCACATTTCCGCCGCCGAAGTCATCCCTAGGTACCGAAGGTGTCTGTATAACAAACGTTTGAATACGCTGACTTTTTACATTCACGCTTGATATTTGTATCGATTAACTTTTAATCCATGCGTACTCATTCGTTTTATGATTTTAAATTTATCTGAGTGTTTTTTTAATTATGATCCTGACGATTTGTATTAAAATTAAATGTGGTTATGCGTTACAAGAGAACGCAGCTTATTGGTTATAATCTTTTTTTTTATTTCCAATTTACAATAATTTTAGTATGGCCCATACTGACGATAGCTAGAGTTTCATAGCCTCTTAAGAAACTAGATTTTATTTACTTAAAGGATTTGATTTATGTAACAATAAACCTTTCGATAACGGCGTTTTCTTATTATTATTCAATATATGTATATAATAAAATTGTTTCAACATCTTTAACAATTTTAATAGATATTACTACTGACGAAGATAACTGTAAGTGTTGCCAAAACGTTTAGATTGTATAATTTAAAATACAGCATTAGAAAACCCAAAAAAGATAAGTATTTTATTATGTGTGATAATGGTGAAAGTTTACATTTTCATAATATATGTATATCTTTAGCTTAACGTACTTGTCTTTTTTTAAATTGTAAACCCATTTGTTGTACAGAATCATTTTAACTTATAAGTAATGTAAATTTATGTAGTGAGTCGGTCGCTGACCGATCAACTAAACAGTTGCCCTCTTGAAGTATTTTTACATTCAGAATTTTTAGTAGTAGTGTAGTTTATTTTCGAGTGAACGTTTTGGTTTCCTGTTAGACCAATCTAAGATACGTTCGTGGCGTTTTCCCGCTTTAAACATTTTTAACAGGTGGCGCCTTTTTGACAATTTTACCCGATTTCGACGTTTTTGGAGTTGTTACGAGTGCCCTTGTACATCTTTTAGTAAGAACCCCGCCCACGCCACTAAGTTATGCCGTGGCACAAATTGCCTTTACGGGCTGGATGCTCTAGTGAGTATTTAGCCTGTAACAGATCATATTTATGGCGTTTAAAAATTCCAAATACCTTTATCATTTTTGAAAAAACTAAAGCTTGCAATTTTTATCTTTTTCCTGGGCTTATTGTAGAGCATATTAAAAAACGAAAACACTTTTCCATTGCCACTTCTTCTGATCTATTAGACGACGTTAACTAAAATTTTGTGCGACGTTTCATTTCTGAGCAACCATCATCAACTATGTTTTTTTTAAACAGGTGAAACAAAATTGTGGTAGCATTTTCTTGTAGCACGTTTTATTTCAAATTCACGCACATAGCACATGTATATATTATCTGCAAGTTTTACAAAAGCCATTTTATTAGTATCCATTTCGTATGTGGTATAAAGCCGGGTTTTACACCGATTATAAAGTTGTTCTCGAATTTAGTGGTTCTTTTATACTTTGCAAGGTTAATTAATGAGAAATGAGAAAAGTGAGTGGTATCTGTGACGGTACAAGAGAGGACAATAAATCAATTCGTTTTTAAACGTGTTTTTGCAAGAGTGATGAACAATTTAAACAGGTAATATTTTTACATTTATATAAACATTTATCTGTGTGAACGTTAAACGTTACAAATAACCTTTCACCTTTGTTTGTGTGTAAAGTATTGCATTTTAAGACGCTAAAATAAATTTCTGTTTTTACGACAAATGGAGAAAAAACAGGGTGAAAAAAAATAAAAAGCAAATAATTAATTGAACCAAAAAGAAGAGCTTGGGGAGTGGTAGTGAATAAAAAGCGAGGAAAGAAGAGGAAGGGAAAGGCAAAGTATATTTGGAAAAGAGAAGCAGATAATAAGATCGCCTACATAAAGAATACAGGGGAGGAGCAGGAAGGAAACAGCTCAATAACGGAAAGCGAAGGAAGGAAGGAAGAGAGAAATGGTGGAAGTAAAGGAATTAATACGATAGATGATGAAACAGATGGAAGAAAACACACAGCGAATAAGGAACGAAAAAATCAAAGCAATAAAAGCAACGAGAGAAAGGAAAAAGAAGTGGCAGAAGGAAAAGGAAGAACTGATAGGAAGAATAGAAAGGCTGGGACAAAAAGCGAATGAATAGGAGGGAAGGAAAAAAAGAATAATATAGTAATAAAGGAATGGAAAAGCAAGGTGCATAAGAAAATTTTAAAAGACTGGGTGGAACAGAAACTAAACACACAAGTGGAATGCAAAGAAGTGACGGTTATAAGTAGAGCGCAGGAAAACGAGCTAGTGGTGGTAGAGATGAAGAACTGCGAAGAGAAAGGAAAAATAATGGCAGAGAAAAGAAAACTGAAAAATACAAGAATATACATAGATCATGACTTGTCTTGGGAAGAACGGAGATTTCAACGAGTAATGATGAACACGGCGGCAAACATTAGTGGGAGGGGGGGGGGAATAAGGGTTGGGTACAAAAAATGGAGATTTATGGAGAAAAATACTTATGGAATGAGAGAAAGGGAGAGATATTGCAACTTGATAGCCATAACACGCCTGTCACGAACTTTGACAATACGTTTAGTAGTCATATTAATTTGTTACATATAATACGGTTTGTGCCAACATGTACAAGAAATCAAACTATTCTTACAATACCATAATATAGATAAGCTCATATCAGAAGCGCAGTTCACCCAAAGTCACATCACAACACCATGATACCATATATATATATATATATATATATATATATATATATATATATATATATATATATATATATAGCACTAGATATCCTGATGGTACTGCACATGGAGGTACAGCAATTATTATTAGAGAAGGTATCAAGCATCATGAATTAGAAAGCTACAGTGAAGAATACCTGCAAGCAACAACGGTAGCCCTTGAGGATAATACAGGCACATTAAATATATTGGCAATTTACTGTCTACCCAAACATAACAAGAGGTATAAGTATGAACACTACTTCAAAACTTTGGGAAATAAATTTATCTCTAGGAGCGACTGGACCGCAGGCATCAACACTGAGAATAGCATGTTACAACAACAAAAGGAAGAGAATTATATGCGGCAAACTGTCTAAATGCAGTACCGCATTTACCGGTAATAATTTGTCAGGTTGCGATGACGCACCCTGTATGTAGGATGTTATAATGACGTGTATTACGTGTTTTGAGTACGGCTGTATTGAGTTTGAACGAAAAAAAAAAAAATTTGTGTATGTGTATATAATGTATGTGGGTGTATGATACGCCACTGGAAATTTACGAGAAATATAATTCTGTATGTAGATACGTGTATTTGAATGTTATAAAGACTTTAGTGTTGGAATAATTAGATTTTGATGAATGTGAATGTGAAGAGAAATTTGTCCATGGGACGATAATGCTTTCCACTGTATCGCTACTGTTTGGCTACCATATAGAATGGAATGTTTGATGATAAAAGGAGTAATCTTGGTCAGAAAATGTGAAGAATAAGTGTAAAATGTTTTAGAAAATATGTAGAGAAAGATTGGGTGTGTTTAAGTGTTAAATTTCAGAAAGTTTTGTAATGTTGTGCAATTGTTTTGAGAATAAATGTATGTATATGGAATTTGAGACATTAGACTGTACTTATTTTTGCAAATGTTGCGGAAGCAGATCGAGCGCAAGTTGGAGATAAATGTTAAAAGTTGCGTAATGGTTCAGAGTGGCTACTGAATGAATGTAATGACGAAAGATGATTTCTTCGTGAAGTAATTGAAAAATTTGTAAGTGAAAACAAATATGGCGATGTATTGTAATTACACGCGTGCTTGTATAGAGGGAAGCAGTTATCAGAACGATGACATTTTGAGTGAACATTATTGGAGAATATAACGCGGAAGGAAGACATGTTTAAAGATGGATGACCGAAGTTATAAATAGGGAAGTCAGAGATCGACGAAGGTTGTTGTTTGTCGTTGGGAGTTGAAGTTAAGTTAGCTGTTGGCTTGTGATGAGAGCTCGGTGAGACGCGCACGCGAGTTGGTGTGGTTTAGAATGGGATGATGTTGGGGTATGTTTTGTGAATTTTAATGAGGCAGTAATCGTTTAATTAACTGCGTTACCCGAACCGGGGATAAATTGAAAAAGACATTCATAAACAATACCATAATTAAAATTGAAGTTGAAGGTAAAAATTAGTTTGTTTATCTTCAAGAAAATAATAGTGCGTAAGCAGATTTGAATAAAGATAACAGTTGTTATGTTAAAGTGTGAAGGGCAGCGCGTGTCTTTGTAACGAGATTCGGCTAAAAGTATTTATGAGACCACCTGTTAAGTGAACGAAGCGTTCGTTGTATATTAAACCAATGTTTAAATAACGTTATATGACATTGAAAGTTTTATTTGTATAAGGGACTAATTTTGGTGTAAAGGTTGCAAGAAATTTTAGAAGGCAACCAAACGTATACAGTTTATTACATGTTTGTGGAAGTAATAACCTCGCGTAAGTGAACTAATCGCGAGTGCACAGAGGATTGAGTTTTGTTAAGCCTTGTGTAATGTGCTTCAGGCAATTTTATGCAGTACCAATGGACTACATATAATTAATTTACGGAAGAAAGAAGAAAGAAAATCCAAGGATTTATGGACAATTTGTTAAGTAAGAAATTAGATTAAGGAATTTTATGAACGCATTTAAGCCCGATTATCTTTTTGTTAGTTTGTTTGCGTATAGTTGTTTAAATTACTAATTAGTTTTGAAAGGAAAAGATAATCGTTCTTGAGTCGTATTGTATGGTTTGTTTTAGTAGTAAGATTGCAAAGTGGTACTTGGTGGTTTAACTTTCAACCACGCTGATGTAATTTATGTAAATATTTGTGTTTTTTTTTTTTAATTATTTTATGCAGGACAATATATAGTTATCGTTAAATTTTTATTTTGTTGTTTATTTAACCAGGTATGAAACACAGTTGTTACATTCACTTAATTGGTGATCTTGTTTTGATAATTTTAAAAGTAAGCTTTGCATATTTTCATTTTAATTTTTCAGATTTAAGGAACAACCTGATAAGTCTTATTAGCCAGGTTGATTGCAAAATTTTATGTCAGTTTCATTAGAGCAATGCACTATTAACAGATCAGCTGTTGTCTTACAAATTTCATTAAGTATAATAAAAGTTTGAGTTTTGAAACCGTAAATGTTTACGAATGTCAAATATTATAAGAAGTAAAGTAAATTTAAAAGATATCGTTCATGTTAAGAATTTTACAAATTAATTACCGTTCATTGAATGAATTTGAGTGATAAATTTTATTTTGGAAGTTTTGGTATACGAGGTGTATTCAAAAAGTTTTTAATAACCTGGGTAGTACTAAATTTATTTGAGTTTGAGTTGAATTGTTTGGGACGAGTGTTTGTTTTAGAACCTTCGTATATGAGTTTACCGAGTAAGCACAATCCTACTTTCCACAATCAAGTAGGGTTAATTAACATCCAGCTTAAAACAATTATTTTAGCGAAGTATCGATTGTGGTGGCGCCTAGAGACATATTTTCCCGAATTGAGCTATTTGAGTATAAGTGTAAGGTGTTTGAGCTTATTGATCATTCATTTTACTTATTATTTCGACCACGCCCATCTCCCTGTTAGCTGGCTTGGCAACCCGCTTACATTAGTAAGCCTACACGACGCCTAGTGCGGTTTGGACGTGTAACAAATTACATTACTCTCCTTAATATTAGAAAAACAAAAACGACCGTCATTACGCAGACATTACACTAAGCGTTTAGGATAACGTTAGATAAACTAATAATAATAATAAATTTGCCTCTGAAATCACCGGAAGAGCCCGATTTCGCAGTGATCAATTTCACAAAAGCAGTGCAGAATTGTCTGCAACAGAAACGACCGAGTATTCATTATGGAGAGCCATCAGGAAACGAACAATGGACCAGAAGCAGTAAACAATAGGGTATTTGCAAATCACCTAACAACCGTTTTCAAACCACATGACATAGAGACACTGCAATACGAACGAAATATTTTGGAATTTCTTAATCTTTCTAAATGGACATCGCAATTCAAAATATTAAGCTTAATGAAATTGAAAATTCAATTTCACGATGCATTAATTACAAGAAATCTCCAGGGTTCGATTTGATCAGTGGGAAAACGTTACATGAATTAACACCTAAACCATTGAAAGATATACAACAAATATTTAATGCAGTTCTGAGGCTTGAATACTGTCCTTCTTCATGGAAGGTAGCGGAAATCATCACGTTACCCAAGCCTGATAAAACCTAAATGAAACAACCTCTTATCAGTCAATAAACCTATTGCGTATTCTTTAAAAAGTTTTTGAAGAAATATTTCTAAAACCCGTATTGAAGAAAGATAAGCTTATTTCTCATAACCGGTTTGGGTTACGAACACAGCATGGTACGGTTGAACAAGTCCATCGCATAGTGAACACAATCAATAACGCTTGCGAAGAAAACCAGTACTATTCGTCGACATTTCTAGATATCAGCCAGGCCTTTGATAGGGTCTGGCATGAAAGTCTTCGCTACAAGGTTAAATTAAATCTCCCTTATAGTATCGAATGTACAACATTTTTACAACAAAAAAGGTCATTAGCCTAAAATTAAAAATAACCGAATTATCAATACATTTTTCTTTCAGACTAGTTGGTTACTAATGGTTGCGAAATAAGATTCAATTTTACTTTTTTATCTTTAAATCGATTTATAAAATTCCTTAAAAATCAAAATATGCAAGACATTTTCTATTTTATCTATTTTTTCTCGACACAAGATGTCTCTGTCATATTGCATTTTCTTTAAGACTAGTTGGCTGTGTATGTCTAAAATAAAAACTACATTGCATGCGTCCGTCATTTTAAGTTAATCTGATGTCAAAACGCAAGCTACTAAATTAACGTATTATATGTGAATTTAAATTAGAAGTTATTTTTGTTATTTAAACAAATTACATTTTTCTTATTTCTCCGGAAACGTCAGATAGTTCACTCATTTAGAAAAATGCGACATGCTAGAGGAATATCTTGTGTCGAGAAAAATATCTCCGAGTACTGGAACAATATGGTACAGAAAATTTAGGATCAATGAAAATTTTTGTGAAAACTAGAACTCAGTAACAATTTATTATAAATGAAGAAGTAGACGTTAATGTGTTGGCATTTTTCGAAGCGTACACAAAAAATTCAACCACAGATTTGGCAAAAGACGGTGGTTTAAAGTTATGTACGATTTGGAGAATTTTGAAAATATTAAATTTTACCGTTTAAGTACTGACCAGTACAAAGATTAGTACCTGGTGACACAGAAAGGAGGCTAATTTTTTACCAATGGATTGCAGATATGTGTAGGGAAAATTTTTACTTTTTAAGGTGCATTTTGTGAAGTGATGAAGCTAATTTTTCAAACAGAGGAATGTTTAATCCCAAAAATATGCACTATTAATGTATGTTTGCTGTCTATTGCTTAAATAAAATGAAAACAGTAAAATTAAATCTTATTTCGCAACCATTAATAGCCAACTAGGCTGAAAGAAAAATGTATTGATAATTCGGTTATTTTCAATTTTAGGTCAATATTGCTAATGACAGTTTTTGTTGTAAAAATGTTGTACATTCGATTTAGCAAAAAATATACAGGGTATTCCATTTAAAAAAATACATTTTAGTCATTTTTTTTCTTAAACGATACATTCAATTGTTTTTCTGTTTTCACCATCTTAATCAGCGAGAAAAATGCTATTATTATGCTAATTTAACCGAATTTGTATCGCCAATAATAACAAAGTTACCAATGGTGCGCACTTAATTTAGAACACCCTGTATATTAGAGCTTATAATAAAAAAATATGTATTAATCCGCAAGTAATAGCAAATTTATTTTTAGCGATTATAAAATATTACCGTAAGTGATCCAATACATTATAAATGCCTTTGCTTTACAATAATTAAATTAAAATGGTTTATTTTAATTTGCCTCGGTCTAGCTCAAATGGGGTCTTGTCTTAACAAGACGGGGGTGGTTCGTATTTTGATGCTTGAATAATTACAACAAAAATATTTTAAACGTATATTACCTATTTCTACAAAACTAAATAATCAGGTACTGAACTAAATAAATTAACAACTAAAAAAAAATCTGGTCTTAGGTTACCCGGGATGTCCTTCCTGGCAGCGCCCGTTTTGGTTGGTCCCCGTGGACGGTAATGATGATTATTGGATCCTGAGCCGTTTCTGTGGAAATATAAATTATTGTGGTTCAATTGTTAGTGTCCTAATAATGACGATTTAATTTGGTTTATTACGACCATTCAAGCCGGCCCTGTACAAGGTGGCGTGGTATTTGTCCGGTGGCGTTGTGTAAAATTCTACGTATTAGATACGCAGGGGCCAACGATCGCATTGGTGTCTGTAACCAGGTCAAAGAGAAAATCAATAATTTAAAGTAACCTTGGTGCGCATGACCATTCTTATATGTGATTGGGCTTTCAGACTGACTGGATGTGAACTCAATACTTGGAATGCTTCACACAGGACAGGTTAAAATTTACACGTTTTTAAATGAAAATTGTGCGTACGCGTTTGATTATTTACTGTAATTAATCAGGATGGTCTCAGGATTTCTTAATTAATTGAGAACGTAAATAAGACGCATTAATTCTTTATTATTAGAAAAAACGTCTGTTTTTGTTAAACGCGTATAACTTCCTTATAAGCGAAAATACAGGGTAGACGGAGTTTATCACGATCTTTTACGTTAGTTATTATTAAAAATTGCTTCTATTATTAATTGTTGTATACGAATTAATCTGAGGCGAGTCTACACGACCTTTTAGGACTGCGTGTACTAAATTGAACAATTCTGAGAATTGTTTCCGACGGAATACAGGTGTCTTAAGTACGTGATTATTCTCGGGATTAAAATGAGAGAAGTTACACGTATAATGTGCGTAATCTATTCGGATGCTAGTAAATTAGTCAGGCCTTCGTGAACGAAATAAGGAATAGCTTTTCGTTGCAGCAAAACATACTCGCGATACAGGAATGTTTATCTTATTTGGATTTCCTTTATTGAGAAATATTATTAGAAGAATATCTAACAAAATTTAAATGGGATTTGCGAGACGCTGGAGCACGTTTGATGCCCTTTGTTACGTAAACGCACCACGGGTTCGTCTTTATTTAACTGGAGGATCACGCGTGGTCTCTAAGAATACGGCTTCTGGTATTAAGATTATCTCTAGGTCAAGGCGTCGGTTGTTTGTATTGCTAATTTTCCTCAGGATCTGGTAGGTGTAATGCATGGTTAATGGAGAGCCCTTTATAAGATTCTGGGTCCAGCCCGTCGACTGCTGTACAAAGGGATCTCCTGGGGGAGCGGTAGAATTAGAGCGAGTACCCTTCTTGCCACTGGAGTAAATGGAAGATAACTACAGGGCGTTAGCCCAAAGTAACAACGTCCTGGTTTGTGTGTATGTGGCAGAAGGTAACTTCAGGCTATACAGCCTGTCGTATACTTCTAGTGTGTGTACTGGAACGGTTAGATCACTTTCGGGCTCTGTATCCCGTCGTTTCTCTAAGTGTCTGGTGTAATGTTTAAGAAAAGTGGTGCAATAAAACTTACGTGCTGTTAACCTTAGCGTATCTCAACCAGCAGTTTGATTGTATAATGCTGATTTACCGGTAACGGCGGCGAAGTAACGCGACTAAAGATACACGACGGTTCAGGATGAACGGATGCGGGAATCGACCGGTTCTCGATTCTAGATGCTGGAGACGCGAGAGTAGCAGGAGTAGCGGAGTCGCGGAGTAGAAAAGTAGTAGCAGAGCGCGCAGAAAGGAGTAAGTAAGTAGTAGTGGAATTTCTTCCGGTAGCACCGCGTTCTTTATAGCGATGGGTAGATCCGGCTTCTATGCAGGGGTCCTCTGGCTGTGATTGACTGAGGGTTCTCGGATGTAAGAGCATTTTATGCTTTTTAATATCTACATCGGAGGGGATTAAAATTAATTATTCATGATGCAATATCGCGCAATCTTTTGTGATGGGTTTTAATTTTATGCAACTTTATCTATCTTGATTACTGTAGGGCAATTAAAAATAATTAATTACAAAAATTTTAGTAAAGTTAAGCTGGATCTTTATATAATATGCGACTAGGCTCGTGTGTAATTTGAAACGTCACTCGTTTATTTTTATGCGTATAACTAATAGTAAATAAAATAACGTATTCCATTATTCATATCTCTTTACCGAAATACCGCTAAACGCGTTTCATGAATAACACTGTAATAGTTATTTATGTTATAAGTCCGGTAAAATGGATATTACGGACGAATAAGTAATTAATTCGGACGAGGCGAAGCCGAGTCAGAATTTGTATGTGTAATGAGTATGTAATATCCGAGTACCGGACGAATAACATAACATACTTTATTCCATACATACATTTCCAAGATTGAAACCATTTTTAAATCATCATTCAGTTGGTCATCAGGCTAAACAAGCACAAGTTCTCACCCAAGAAGAAGTTTATGATTTCAATAAAGCCAGCTTTGATTTAGTTCCGTAAAAATCCTACCCTACCGCAAAAATGTGGTTTACTATCGACTACACTCTACCGTAAAACCCAATATTACAGTACAGTATGAAATAAATACTATTTATCCTCTAAAGTCATAATAACAAATGTACTTTTATATTAAAGTATAATATATTGTAAAGCTTTTTCACAGCGTCAAACGGTATCTTTGACAATAGGGAGTGTACAAAGGTTGCAATTGTCAATAATATTTACAAAATTCCAAAAGTTATAATAAGATTTTGTTATTTCTGTACTATTGTATATAATTTTATTTTTTTATGTTTAACAAAGTACGTTTTTGAAAAATGGCTACTTTAAGAATGAACTAGGACAAATCCATTTTGTTTATGCAATAAATTTTAATTATGTGGCCAAGTACACCTTTAACAAGACTTTAACCCTATATTGCCTTCAACTTCAGTTAATTCATAACATTATTAACCGAAAGATAGTACTGCAAGGTTGCTCGAAAAAATACATTCATAACGGCTCAGAAAATTGAAAACACAATTGTTACTAGAAACGATATTGTAGGATGAGTTGAGTATTCTGTGGCAGGAGGTGCGAGCGAAGAGTGTCCACAGGCACCAGACGTATTTCAAGGCTCAAGTTTAATTTAAATTTCATTCTTTTGTACAAATTTAAAATACTAGTCATTTTGATTTCATTAGTTTGCAACATGTAAGAATTCGTATATAAAATATTTAAAGAATATAAATTTAATTAAAAAAATAGCTGTATATCAGAAAGAGTGAGTAGATAAATTAGAGCAAGATAGTAAAGTAGCTTTTGCTCAAGAGTTTAGAATATTTTTTCCACAACATAATTAATTCTTTAACCTATTACTGGTTCGATGGATCAGGAAACGTTTCCAAATCCGCAACGTTTTGCGGAGTCGTTGAAATAACGTGTCCTGGTGAACTGGATAGCAGCGAATTCTCTTATTGGTCGAGTGTTCTATATTAAATACACGGTGACGTTTCCCACAAAACGTCAACGAGTAAACAGTTTATTACGTTTATTTCGATAGCAACCGTATAGCAGTGCGTCAACAGATTTTGTTTACCTGTGATCAAATTAATAGTTGTAAAAAAAGTTGCAATACACAAATAATAGAAAATCTAGTCTTCTTCAAGAAACATATAAAACTCACGGTTCACGAGATATTTGCTAGAAAAGGTTTTTTTGATATGGCGGATAAAGCGTAACACCATCGTACCGTTTTAGTTTTACAGTCGGGTTACATCCATCAATATTTTCAGGGATGAAAGTTATTATTATCAGTAATAATGACAGAATTTAAATATTTAATTAACTTTCACAACTAAAAACTTGACACCAATAAATCGTTAACTCGTTACTGTACATTGAAAACAGAATGTGTAAATTTAACCTTAGTTTAATTTTAACTGTACATGTTATTAAATCATTGCAGTGATGTGATGAATAAACGTTTGGTAAACTTCAAGGTCTAGAAAAAACGCTGCAAAAACTAGACATACAAAACGTTAAAACAAAATAAGGCGTAACGTTTTGCCTGTTTTTAATAAATGTATATATATATATATATATATATATATATATATATATATATATATATATATATAATACATGTACAGTGCCCTCTAAAGTCTTCCCCCCCCACCAACCTCTTAAGTGAACCATAAAACTGAAATTAATACAATTTAGGAAACCGAACTATTGCACATATTCAACTTTTTTCAGTGACGAAATCATTAACATTGGCGGACAACCGCAATTTTGTAAAATAATTTTAAATGTGATCATATGGCCATTTGAAAGCTCGGTCCAAGTCCTTTGCAAAGATACCAACTATATTAAAATATTACTAATAATTCATGAGTTTCAACCTAGAACCGCAAATTAATGTTTTGAGGTTTTTGGGTTGAAACTCATAAATAAGTAGTAATAGTATAATGTTTTTGATGTGGTTGGCATAGCTTTCAAATGAGGTATTACTTGCCGTATGATCCCATTTAAAATTATTTTACAAAATGGCGGATGTCCCCATTTTCAATGATTACGTCACTGAATACCATCAAAAACGTTGTATATGTACATAAGTTCGATTTTTCAAGATTTTATTAATTTCAGTTTTATGGTTCACATAATAGGTTGGGGGGAGGGGGACTTTATATGGGCAGGAAAAAGGAAGGAAAGGTCACGTATTTCATTCCCTCCCCAAAGGGAGGGTGGGCTGTTTGCGCTTTCCAAGGTCCTTCAGCCACAGTCGTGGATTCCCAGCATACATACACATATTACGTATATATGCATAGTGGGATTACGGATGGGTGTGGTCAGGATAGGATCGCAAGGAACGGAGTTAGGGTTCTGAGGAGGAAAATACAACCTCAGCAATCGCCTAAGTAGCCGCACATTTTGTGTATATACGCAGTGACCATGTTGCTACATGCGTATGAGGAAAACCTCCTGAAAAAACCCCATTCAAGGTAGACGGTAACGGGAATCGAACCCATTACCTCCCGAATGCTAAGCTGGTCGTGTCACCACTACTCTACCAGCTCGATTTTTAGACGGGCAATATATATATATATATATATATATATATATATATATATATATATATATATATATATATATATATACAGTATGTCCCCGGATCGACTTTAAAAGAGGGAAAATTCTCTTATTTTTAATTTCTCAGAAAATTTCATTCTTGCTGATTTGCCCTGCTTGTTTTCAAACCCCCGAAACACAAATTACTTGCTATTTAACTCAAACAAATTTTAGAAAAAATTTTAGAAATTGAGGTTATGTTGACCAAAGATTAATTTTATTTTTTTTTAATACATTTCGAATGTTGTCATATTTCTGAATTAAATCTGCCCAAAAACACTGTTCTGACTTATTGGCTTCAAAAGTTTCAAATATATAAACCTACAAATTTATTCTTGTCAAATTTGACTTTTCGCTGTTAAGACAGTTTATTTGACTGGTTATAATTTTTAAGTTTTCATTTTGTTATTAACAATGTTTTTTCGCAGTGAAAAAGGGACATGTAGTTAATTTATGGTGAATGCAACAAGAATTCAGTGCGAGCAGCCTAGATATACCGTGAAAGATATCCAGAAGTGCACCACCCTGATGCAAGAATGTGCAGTCGTTTGGAACAAATTTTATGAAATAGTGAAGACGCATTTTCAAGTAGAAAAGGAAAAACTACTTCAAAAAGGATATGCAACCAAAAAATGTCGCAGTTATTGTAAATTATTTTGAGAACAACCCCAGAAATTCTATAAGGCAAGCAATCCGAGAACTAAATTTTAAGTATTCTATTATTCAGAGTTTTGAAAAAATATAGTTAATACGATTATAAATTACACAATTTGATACTTTTAACTGAAACCCATTAAGAAAAACGTCTAAACGTCTAAGAAAATCTCCACGTAATAAACGAAATTCAAAACCAAGAACATTTTGGCATAAACTTTTGGTGGTATAATTGGTCAAAGTTTAATTGGTCCACATTTTATAACCTTGAAGGCAGAAACTATTTCAAATTTTTACAAGAGGGCCTTCTCCTTTACTGGAAGAAGTTCATCTTCAGTTACGTGAAAATTTGGTATTTCAGCATGATGAAGCTCCCCCGCAGAAAGCCACAATTGTCAAAAATTATTTAGATAATTTATATGGAAATAGATGGATAGGTATAAATGGACCATTAATATGGCCTGCAAAACTACTCGACCTTCGCCTTACAAGACCTCTTCTCGCAATTCTAACCATTTGAAACAGAAAATTAGAACCGGTTGTAGTAATATATCCAGGGAAACTGAAGTTTCAGAAAGTCCAAATAAATATCTTGAAGTGGAAATTTTTATTAATATCTTTGACATAAATCAATTCCTTAATTTATGTATTTGCATCAGACACGATTTTATAGTTGGTTTTATTAAATATATTTTTCCCTTTAACTTTTGAACCCAACAACGTGTGTAGATTGAATTAAAAAAAATAATAACATTCAAAATATCAAATTTTCTGGGAATTTTTTATTTTTGGACGACATACCTCAATTTCTAACTTTTTTACAAATTTATTTTTTGGTGCAAATTATACACTAACATAAACCATTTACATTTAATGTTTAATACGTCAATACATTTACTTGATTTTGGGACAGCTATGATTAGGTTTAAACGAGAAATTACTTAATATGAGCGAAATGGCTAATCTGTATACATGGTAATATTATTCAACAAGGGAAATAATGGTTACATGCAAAATAGTATATTATATTACAAGTGAGTGAAATAAGCCATTATAAGCAAGTGAGGTTTTTGACCAACGAGCGCTTGCGCGAGTGCGACAAATTCTCACGTGTTTATAATGGCATTTCACTCACGTGTGATATACGACGTTTTATCCAACAGTTGCATTTTTTTTTTAACAAAAAACTTGAAGAGATTATTTAAAAAAAAAGTATAAAAAAGAGTCAAGCAGCCACGTCTTGCTGGTCATGGTCGGTCGACCGGTTGTCATGAATACCTTGTTGATATAAAATTTAGTCACTAGTCACTAAAATTTGATTTTAGTCACTGAAAACTAACGTATAACGTATAAAACACTGCAACGGTTGGACCAAAAAATTAATGGAGCACATACATGATTAATAATCTTTGGGTTAATACAATAAAAACTTTCGTCGCGAGTGGCCGTTAGAATTTAAGTGAATAAAAAAATATTGGCAATAACTGACAGTTAATAATAACAATCATTTTGAACGCTTACTTTAATATAGTTTGATTCAAATACAGTTGGGTATGACTCATTCTTAAAATTACACAAACTGAGATTAAGGCGACGTAAATCTTCATTAAATCAGCATAGTATCTTTTAGTCAATATTTTTATCGGCAGATGTCTCCACATAAATTTCCATAAAATTTCAAACAATATTGAAAATCATTGAATATTTTTTATATTTTAAAAGAGAAAAATTATCCATTATGTCCACTTATTTTATTGATAGAGTCAATAATATTTTGCTGTGACAGTGACTTGTTATAAATTAGGACATGGTACATTGGAATTGAAACATTCACTATCAGTGTTACTCTCAGAAGTGGAATCGTTAAGAGATATAATTAATGGTTGCAAACCTTAAAATATTTTTCAATTTCCCACCACTCTAACATAGACACTTCGGCATGTTTAAATCATTTCTGCCAATATGTCCCATCAGTTCGTTGCAAGGATTCCATCCATTTTTTTTTTTACATGGTCATCGTTAAATTTCGAATTATGTCTTCCTATATTTTTGTTGTAGTGTTATTTACGGTTTACCTACCCCAGTTCAATTGGATTAAATTGACAGTGGTATGGTGTTAACCGTAATACTCTGTGTCCACACTTTTGTGCTATTTCAGCTATTTCATACACCTTTGGTATCGCATTATCTGCAACTAATTGCAGTAATTCTTTTTTAAACATGTTATAAGCTATGTTGTGCTTTTATAGAAAATTACATATTTCTTCTTTCTTAGGCGAATTATTTGGATTTTTTTCTAGGAGTTTGGAGTGATAACTAGCATTGTCCATTACAATTAAAGATGGTTCTTTTAAGTTCGCAATTAAACCATTTTCAAACCAATTTGTAAACAACTCCGCACACATATCTCCATTGTAGTCTACACTTTGTGGCTTTGTAGAAAAGCAAAGTGAAGCATCGGAAATAAATCCATCTGGATTTGGATTTGGCCGTTGGAATTTAAGTGAATAAAAAAATGTTAGCAATAACTGACAGTTAATAATAACAATCATTTTCAACGCTTACTTTAATATAGTTTGATTCAAATACAGTTGGGTATGACTCATTCTTAAAATTACACGAACTGAGATTAAGGCGACGTAAATCTTCATTAAATCAGCATAGTATCTTTTAGTCAATATTTTTATCGGCAGTTGTCTCCACATAAATTTCCATAAAATTTCAAACAATATTGAAAATCATTGAATATTTTTTATATTTTAAAAGAGAAAAATTATCCATTATGTCCACTTATTTTATTGATAGAGTCAATAATATTTTGCTGTGACAGTGACTTGTTATAAATTAGGACATGGTACATTGGAATTGAAACATTCACTATCAGTGTTACTCTCAGAAGTGGAATCGTTAAGAGATATAATTAATGGTTGCAAACCTTAAAATATTTTTCAATTTCACACCACTCTAACATAGACACTTCGGCATGTTTAAATCATTTCTGCCAATATGTCCCATCAATTCGTTGCAAGGATTCCATCCATATTTCTTTTACATAGTCATCGTTAAATTTCGAATTAGGTCTTCCTATATTTTTGTTGTAGTGTTATTTGCGGTTTACCTACCCCAGTTCAATTGGATTAAATTGACAGTGATATGGTGTTAACCGTAATACTCTGTGTCCACACTTTTGTGCTATTTCAGCTATTTCATACACCTTTGGTATCGCATTATCTGCAACTAATTGCAGTAATTCTTTTTTAAACATGTTATAAGCTATGTTGTGCTTTTATAGAAAATTACATATTTCTTCTTTCTTAGGCGAATTATTTGGATTTTTTTCTAGAAGTTTGGAATGATAACTAACATTGTCCATTACAATTAAACATGGTTCTTTTAAGTTCGCAATTAAATCATTTTCAAACCAATTTGTAAACAACTCCGCACACATATCTCCATTGTAGTCTACACTTTGTGGCTTTGTAGAAAAGAAAAGTGAAGCATCGGAAATAAATCCATCTTCACTACTTGCATGAACAACTATAAAACTAAAAAATACGGTTTTTATTAGGAATTATGATGTAATAACTAAATTACGACAAACCTGTTTCCTTCATCCATTGGCTCCTTCTTCACACTTTCCTTAGCTTTATCATGCCAGATTTTTTGTGCGATCCTCGACTACAGTATTGGCAGCAATATGTGATTGTTCCAGTAAACTTCTCCTACCATCATCTACTTTAGATGAAAATCCAATGGAACGTAAGCGACGTCTTAAACTTAATCTAGTGAAATCGAAAACTGGACTATTGCTTAATTCTTTTTTTAATAATGCCAGCGTAACATGTATACTTACAAAAACAGGGATAGTAGTGCATTTCATAAATCTTTCTCTTTTGGGGTTCTGTAACCTTTTTCTATAGCACTAACTGTATTTATACTAACCACACATGGTTCACACGTGCGCTAAAAGTAGTATCATATTTTACACAATCATGTACTACATACTTGAATAACAGATTCAAATGGAACGAGTGTCCCTTGATTGTCACGTTCCCGTTCAATAACTAAGCACGTTCAAAACTACGAGCTGCGCTTGAGATTTAAGGTGCTTATTACGTAACATATCTAAAATTTTGTAAATTTTATATAAATAATGTAAAAATGTTACCAAATTACCGATAATTTACTGTACAAGTTGTAGATAGTTTTGAAAAAAACTGTTTTCATATAAAAAGTAAAGCAAACATGCATAAACAATAATTTCAAAAAATGACGGGAGTGACAGACGCTGCTTCTTAATCTCGACACACGTTTTAGTGCGCTAATATGAATTGTACAGCAGATTTATGTTTTTATGGCCATCCTTCTCTAATGCATGTAATTGAGAGATAAAAATATGTAATTTTGTTATAGAGTTTTACATCGATGGATCATACCCAGCTTTATTTGAATCAAAATTTAGGCAAGTTGCTTTTTTATTAGTTGTTTTTCTTCCAACTAACCCCAAAACGTGAAATGTCAACGTGCTGTCAAACACCGACCTGTGCCGCTCTTTGGCGCAGCGTCCGAATTGCCAACTCTTAAATTCCAAAAACTAATTCTCGATGACGAAAGTACATGATCGTATTTACTTTGCTGGTGTTTTCTCAATTTTTTTTGCTCTTTCAGTTAATCTAAGTGATTAAATAAATTTTAATTGAAAATGCGTGCTTTTGTAATATAGTACAGTGAATTGTCACATCGATTAGGTACCTTTAATTTGCATAAAAGACTAATAAAACAAAACCACATTTTGCCAAAGTACGGTAGTATAAGCGTAATTATCCCCATTAAAAAGAAATTTAACGTGGTTTCTATTTGAATTAAAAATTCTGGGTAGTTTAATGTAAATTTTCATTAGTTTCATCCCTGTTTTTTTAAATTAAAAAAAATAGCAAGTATCGTCGTCATATGTATTATCTATTGTTTAAAAAAGTTTCAAACTGTGTAATTTCAATTTATAACCAAATCCCGCCATGTACAAATAAACTCAAATATATCATTTCGTAATATGGAAGGCTATAAAAAATGCAGGCACTTTCCACAATGGGGGAGAAAAATAATCAGGCGGTAAGCGAGACGGTGATTCTTGTTGTAATTTGGTTCTATTTGGATTTTATATGTTCCTATATCTCCCCCGTCCAATTAACTTTGTCAGATAACGTGAGATCACTGCAGGAGCAGGAAATATTCGGATAACCTACCCTTGCATTATTGTCTGGGGTTCTTTCCCCAGTTTGCTTGCACATTTCACAGGGTTTTATAACTTCTATATAAGGTTGCATGCAACACCAACTTAAAGTACGTAATGTTTAAAATACCAAAACGCTTAAATTCGTCTCGTTTCCTTCCCTAATATTTTAGTCTCACACTGGACTTTAATACTCTCCGTGTTTCCGTCGTTAGTTCTGTTTATGATTTTAATATGAGACAGGAATGAAAGCAATGACGTGCACAAGATTAAGGATGCTTTACGATACAAAAGGTGTTGCTTTGTGGCTTTTAACATAAGCTAAATGAGCTTTTACCCTGAAACTTGCATATTACTTGAGTAGAGTGCCGCGTTCATATCTTTATTACACCTTCTATTAAAGTATATATTACAATTTATAAAGTAGAAATTGAGTATATACAATACGTTTTCCTATTTGTTGCTATTAAAAATACATTTCTAAATATTTACATACTTACTTCAGGGAAAGTCGAAAACCCAGACATTTACCTTTTTTAACAGCAGAATTTATTACGAAATATCCCTGTTCAAATAAAAAGATTGCTGCTTTAGGTTTGAATTGGAATTACTGAACCGTTTTTTCGTGTATTTTTCGTATTACATGAAAATACTTTAATTGTTCCACTTTGAATATTTACATTTCGTATCGCATTTAGTTACGCATTGAATACCAAAATTTGCGTAAGAAATAACTGGGGATTTAAAGATTATTAAAATAGGTGCTTTAGAGGTTTTACATGTTTATTGATTTTTATATTTACGTGCTTTTTAATAATACCTTTTTTTTCATTAAATCACAATAATTTTCCGGTAATACCTTCTAATTTCTAGCTGCAACTGCCCTTAAAAATTCCATCCCAAGTTACACCTTCTAGATAGAGTAACTCCTCTCGGTAATCAAAATAATTTTTAGACCTTGATATGGATTGAAAATAGTCATAAGTAGTACTGGGACACTTGCGCCGCCATCTTGGATTTTGACGTCACAAGACCGGCCACGTGGGAGACTACATTTTCCACCCTTATGGTTTCTTTTCGCTGATCTTTTTCAACCCCTAATTTTTTACTCGCTTACGTGAAGGACCGTATTTTTCACCCTAAGGTTTCTTTTCGGAGGCCTTTTTCAACTCTTAATGGAAACTGTATTTAGGACTAGGAGTTGAACTGGGGGTCTGACTTAGGGCTGTATTTATGGCTAGGGTTGAACTGGGGCTTGGGGCTGTATTTAGGGTTTTGAACTGGGGCTTGCGGCTGTGTTTAGAGCTAGGGTTATTTTTATGGTGATTACCTTGTAGATCGTTTTTTATTGTCGTGCCAGCTCGGACATTCTGATTGGATTTGTATTTAGGTCTTTTCAATGATTGAATTTGACCCCAGGTCATGTGCGTTTACGTGTATTGGTGTATGTCTATTATGCTAAGAAAAATGTTATTAAAGATATTTCTATTAATACTCATGTGTAGGCTGCGTGTTTATATACGAAATTACAACAGCTGCTTTTCTACCTTGAGAAAATTGTTAACCATGAGAAACAAGTTGGCCTTGAAGTTAGCCTTGGAGTTAGTCATTGGTTTTTGAAGACGATCTTGAAGTTAGCTGTAAGTCCTGTTTTGAAGTTAACCTTAAAGTTAGCCTTGCGCATAACTTAATTTGACCTCAGACTATAAAATTCACATTTGAGTTTAAGCGACGTGTATTGGTTTATATCTATTATGCTAAGAAAAATGTTATTACAAATATTTCTATTAATACACAGCACGTTTTTTATCTATATACAAATTTATTTTTACAACAGCTACTTATTCTACCTTGAGAAAATTGTTAACCATGAGAAACAAGTTGGCCTTGAAGTTAGCCTTGGAGTTAGTCATTGATTTTGAAGACGACCTTGAAGTTAGCTGTAAGTCCTGTTTTTAAAGTTAACCTTGAAGTTAGCCTTGCGCATAACTTAATTTGACCTCAGCCTATAAAAATGTACATTTGAGTTTAAGCTGACGTGTATTGGTTTATGTCTATTATGCTAAGAAAAATGTTATTACAAATATTTCTATTAATTCCCATTTATAGACTGCTACTTATTCTACCTCGAGAAACTTGTTAACCGTGAGAAACAAGTTGGCCTTGAAGTTACCCTTGAAGTTAGTTAGTCATAGGTTTGAAGACTACCTTGAAGTTAGCCTCGGGATCTGGAGGAATACTATAAAAGCGTGCGCCAGGGTTTAGTTAATTTAGTTCTGTTTTGAAGAGCATCATATCGTTAACTGTTAACCAAATTATTAAGTTGTTCAGTGCTGATGCGTTAACCGACGAGGGGTTGAAAAACGCGTACAATATCATCACTTATAGAATGTTGTGCGAAAATGACACTATCGATTCGATAGGTGTTTATAATGATTTTGTGGAGACTGCACAACGAGCTGGCGGAATGTAAGTACATGCTTGTTTTTATTTTAAGATTTTAATAATATTTTTTATAGCCCTGCTCAAGTAAATCTAGAGGTGTTTGATGATGCTGATGAGATGGAAACTCCCTCAGCAGAGCATTTGATAACGGTATGTCTTTTTAATTTGCTATTGTTTAGCTTACTGAATGAGTACATTACAGCAAAACCAGACGGGCTCAGGTTCCCAGCAGCAGGCCGGACCATCCTCAGGGTTCAACCATATTAATATAATAGGAGAGTCAAATAGTAAATTTATTAAAAAATTTAATACAACCTGTAAAACGCTACGATTTAACTTCAATGACGAGACGTGCAAGGATAATCCCTTAATGTGGCTACAGGTAAAATATACCATTTACTAAAAATTTATCTAATACATATCTTTTTTACAGAGTGCATTACAAGAACTGTATACATGTATTGTAAAGGATGCGGTTTCATCAGATCGTGTAGGGATTACGTTAAGAAATCCAAATGTCCCAGACAAGCCAATTGGCATTTCATTTAGAAGAGTGGACCAGTTGTCGGTGAAAGTGATAATGTCGCTGCGGGAAAAGGTAATGCAGAGAAACGCTAGTTTTTTCTCCAGTGACTTGTTAGTGTTAAATGTGGACAAAGTGTCGGTGCCTGTAGGCTATTGTCCTACATGCATGAGCGAAAAACCTATCGGTCATCTTTGCTACATGTCTGTTAACAAGGCTCGACGTGACAGCGGTAATGGTAAACCATCTATGTTTATCTTTTACGATTTGGAGTGTATGCAAGAGAAGGTGTGTGAGGGGACGAATGGTCGATTTCTGCATGAGCCCAACCTATGCGCGGCCGCGAATGTTTGTTTTACCGGTATTCAACAAATCGATGATTTGGATGAACAATGTCCGGCGTGTAGCAAAAGAGTGCACATTTTCGGGGAAAATCCTGTTGAATCGTTTCTGTCATATGTAGCCGAGAAAGCGCGAAAATGTAAAGTAACATGCATCGCTCATAACATGAAGGGGTACGATGGATGTTTTGTGCTCAGGTACATGCTAGCTAATAATAATCAATGGAGACCTAAAGTCATCTCCAACGGTCTAAAACTAATTTCTATTCAGTGTGGCGATATTAGATTTATTGACTCCCTTAATTTCATTCCGTCACCACTCTCGGCAATTCCGAAAACTTTCAATTTCCCCGAGTCAACTCATCCGAAAATCAGAATTACGAGGGTCCTCTGCCACCACTTGAATATTATTGTGCAGATCAGATGTCTGAGAAAGAGAGACAAAAACTTTTAGATTGGCATGCGGCCCAGAGTAATTATGTTTTTAAGATGCGTGAGGAGATTGAGAAGTATTGCCTGATGGATGTTAAGATCCTCGTTAAAGGTTACATTAGTTTCTGGTCCACCTTCACGGCCCAAACTAAAGTCGACCCGTTTGAGGAAGCTACCACTATTGCTAGTGCCTGTAATAAAGTGTTCCGCAGACTTTTCCTCAAAGAAAACACAATAGGACTCATTCCGAAAGGCGGTTATAGACGTGCCGACAACCAATCAAAGGTCGCAATACAATGGTTACGCTGGGTGGAACATTCGCAGCAGGTGAGTATACAGCATGCAGGGAAATCTCGAGAGTTTAGAACATCTGCAGGTGTGAAGGTCGACGGATATTGTGCAGAGTCTAGGTAATCAAGATGACGAACCTTTAAACCCACGTGGCGCATTTTATGGAGGTCGCACTAATGCTAGCAAGCTTTATCATAAATGTGACGGCATGTATAATGACGTGTGCTCATTATACCCCTATGTAAATAAATATTCTAAATATCCTGTAGGTCATCCGAAAATTCATGTAGGTTTAGATTGTAAGAACATTTCATCGGACACGGTGGAGGTTTTAATTAAGTGCAGAGTACTACCGCCCTCTAATCTCTACCACCCTGTTTTACCCTTAAAAATGCACGGCAGTCATCTATATCAGAATTACTATCCGTATCAGGTAAAAATTAATTTCTGCTTGTTACCTCAGACATCGATAAATTCGAATGCAAAGAACATGATCGATATGTTTTAAGTTAAACAACTCTTATTAGATATTAATAACAATAAACATTTCATGCGAATCTATCTAGCTCATGGAAATATGAATAATGGTAGTACTAAAACAGGATCAAGTTACACGTTTTTAAGTGTGTATAATGTAGAGGGTAGTATTTTTTCTCAAGGTAAAATGAGTATGCTGTTGTAATTTGGTATATAAACACGCAGCCTACACATGATTATTAATAGAAATATCCTTAATAACATTTTTCTTAGCATAATAGGCATAAACCAATACACGTAAACGCACATGTACAATTTTTATAGCCTGGGGTCAAATTAAATAATTGAAAAGACCTAAATACAAATCCAATCATAATGTCCGAGCTGGCACGACAATAAAAAACGATCTACAAGATAATCACCATAAAAATAACCCTAGCTCTAAATACCCCAAGCCCCAGTTCAAAACCCTAAATACAGCCCCAAGCCCCAGTTCAACCCTAGCCCTAAATACAGCCCTAAGTCAGACCCCCAGTTCAACCAACCCCTAGTCCTAAATACAGCCCTAATCCAAACCCCAGTTCAACCCTTGCCCTAAATACACGCCTCACGTTAGCAGCTACAAAAACCGATAAAAAATTTCTGTCAAAGGACTCAATACATCCAAAAGGGAAAAAACCATAAAATAAGACCGACAAAAAAATTGCTGACAAAAAAAGGCCTAATTGTCAAAAAGGCCCTTAATACAACCAAAAGGGCTGAAAATTCCACCAAGGACCGCAAAAGCTGGCCGAAAAGAAACCATAAAAAATAAGGGTGAAAAATACCTTCTCCACGTGAATCAAATAAAAACAAAAAGGTCTTAATTAAGGATGAAGTTTCAATTAAGAGTTGAAAAAGGCCTCCGAAAATAAACCTTAGGGTGAAAAATACGGTTCTTCACGTAAGCGAGTAAAAAGTTAAGGGTTGAAAAGACCACCGAAAAGAAACCATAAGGGCGGAAAATGTGGTCTGCCACGTGGCCGGTCTTGTGACGTCAAAATCCAAGATGGCGCAAGTGCCCCAGTACTACTGTCATAAGAACAGATTTAAAAGATATTTATACACATTTTAAATATATCGGGTGTCCGGTCTCTAACCCGAATATAGGGATTTAACATTGGAATGAACGTTTTTGCAGATTCCTGCTCGCCAATTCAACAGACAGAAAAGCTAATGGTCACAATCAAAAGGTGGAGTGATTGCGCATCCAAAGGTACTAATTACAAGACTAAAAGATGAAATGTCTATTTTAAAACACTAAATAAATAACTGGCGCTTTTTAAGTATGATATACTGTAAGGTGTATATGCAGTATTTTGATAACGTATGGCACCTATTTTGAATGTAAAGGAAGTGGGTTTGCATGAAAAAAATATTTTGTGTATGCAGAATGTAAGTTGATGTAAATGATACGCCACTGGTGTTTAGTGGAACAGTGTGCCATATCAAAGAATATTTGAATGTTGTACAAATATTTTCAGGTTGAAAGCAATAAATTTGATTGAAAAATAATGTTTTGGAGAAATTGTTACTGAGACGGCACTGGTAGAAGGTTACTGTTTGGCCACTGGTCTTTTACTGCTGTGTACAAAAGAATTCGGATCAAAGAAATGATTATAGACGTATGAGTAAGCAAGATTATGATATATTGACATTGTATTAATGTGCAGTAAGTAATATGTATGCATATTTTTGTTTGTAGAAATTTTGTAATATGGTGCAATAATGAAAAATTGAATGCGTTTTCAAGAATGAAGTTGTTAGAATGTGATGGAGGTTGTTGAAGTGTACGGAAATAAAGATCGCCCGCATGCAAAATCTTCATAGAACGTTGAGTTATGGTCTGGATAATGTACACAGCGAATATAATTGCAATAAATGGTTTTTTCGGAGAGTTGTGAGTGGATTTACAAAGTAAATTCAAGATGGCTACGTTTTTCTTAGTTTCGTTTGCCTTGGGTCCGTACGGACTTCCACTCGGCAAAGAAATGCACGAAAGACGAGTTCGTGATAGATAAATTTTGATGTTAGCGTGAAGAGGTAGATAATATGGCGGACACAGGGTATACAAACGAGAGCCCATTTGAAGTAAGGGGATAGTGAGTATTGTTCGGCTAGAGACCTTAGAATGGTCAGTGTTGGATGTTATTTGTACAAATTGTAGTACAGCAGTACGTATAATTAAGCGACTGCAATAACCCATAAGGGGATAAATCATATAGACATTCATAAATAAATAGTTTAAGTATGGATTGAAAGGAGATAATAGTGATTTTCTTTCAAGAAATTTAAAAGTGCTAAAGTAGATTTAACAATAAAACAGCAAACATATTCAATTAAGTCTGCAGTAAGGGCGTGATTCAATACAAATAAAGAAAGCCTGAAGTAACCCCTTAAGTAACCGAATTAAAAGTTTGTGAATTTAGTTAGAGATTAGTGGTCGTTGGTGACATTAATTGTCGTATGTGTGCAATCGATAATAATATCAAATCAACTGTACAAGGCAAATAAGGATTCTATTATAGAAGTGGAAGCAACCATTCTTTGTTGTGACAAACGTTTAGGTTGAATGGCAAACATTAAAGCAAAGAGCCTATGTCAAATACCCGACAGAGAACTGAGCTCGCTTATGTTGCAGCCTAATGCATTAGCGAATACGGCTGTCTACTGTGTTTTGTGCCAGTGTGCGTGCAAAATACAGATTTGAAGTGTTAAAATTCAAACCCATTGATGAATGTTTAAATACGATTTTTAAAGACAAAGTATTCATAAAAGAGGTTATTTATGATAAAAACACTGATCGTTCTATTTAAAATTTTCAGAAACTAACGAATGTTGTGGAGATTTAAAAATCAGCATATTTTGATTCCTTTCCAAATCGGGTAATGTTTGTTTATTTAAGTTTTATAACAGTTAGAAATATAAATTTGTATGTATACGAGGGATACTTAGGAAGTATTCAAGTTAATTTTTTATAACTTGGAATTTTCATATGTACGGGGTGTGTTCAGTAAGTCTACGACGACCTATGTATTTCAAAATATTCTTAAGCTTTTGGATAAATTTCTTTCCAAGTGTGAGTGAACTAGAGTGGTGAATGGTTTTACTTAGTAGGCTGCAATCCTGTCTTCCACCGTCAGATTAGTTTAACATCCCATCTAAGACTAATTATTTTAATTTTTCCTGGACTGAGCATTGTGAGTTGTAGATTTAGTAAGTGTGTAACACTGCCCTATTTGTGTAAATGATTATTGACGCGGCTTTCTGGTTTGGTAACCCAACGCGGTTTTATTTTGCCTCGGTTTTGCTCAGTCGTGTTTATATTTTAATTTATAAACGGGGTGTGGTTCGTCTTACTGAATAGGCTTAACACTGTCACCTTAAATAAATACTTTAAAGCGTTTTTAAAACGTATATTAAATAAATTTAACAATAAAACAAACTGTTATTAATAACAACTCTAAATGTATTTTTATTTCTTGATCCCGGCGGCTCCTCACACTTGTTCTCCTGGTTGGCGGCTATTTATTGAGTGCGTCGTCGTTTCTATGAACAGAGATATTATTTTAATCTATTCCTTACCTAAGAGGTAAAATTTAGGTTACGGTCCTGTATTTACAGAAGCTGGTACCGTTGCTTTAAGTAGTTTTGTTCATCGGCGCCAGTGTAACGACCTCGGACGGAGAAAATCGATATCGTTCTCGGTCTATACGCATGGCATAACTATCTACTCTTCAGTAACGCTGGAGCGCTGAAGCGAGTATGTCGGACTCCCGGGCAATAATACACGCGAAATGCGCGTATGCAAATGCGAGATCTCGGTACTGTCTTTCTTTAATTATAACCGGTTGAATTAGACAATTAGATTATTTATCTAACGGAATTAATTACGGATTTCTATACTAATTATCTACATTCAATCACGGAAACAAAATACTTGGTATTACAAATACTCTAAAATGACTTTAATAGGTTTACGTAAATATAGAATAATCTACGTACTATCTAATTTATTTACAATCGATATCGCACCAGGTGTTTGCGATGGTTATATTGACTACAAATTTATACAACCGATTTCGGGGGTACTCTCCTGCGATCAAAGACACCGTGTACGGTTATTGTGTTTGTCTGTATGTATTGTATGTATGAGTTTCGAGCGGGATCTTAGTAATGCCCAGAAGACTCAGGCGATGGCCTGTCTTAACCGGATGGACTAAGAGAAAGGTCGTACGTCTTTACAGCCCTGTAACAACCCTTCACCCTCAATTAGTTGCAAGTTACGTCGGGGGTTACCCCTGCGTGACTCTAGGTGTTAGTGTGCTTGGTATTTGCGAGTTACGTCGGGATCTACCCTGCGTGACTCTAGGTGTTAGTGTACTTTGTATAACTCCTGGAGACTCAGCCCGGAGTTATTTACGATCTGTAGTGTTTGATTGTAACTTGTCAGATTTTATAACTTTACAACTTACGTGTCTATCAATGGCAGTACAGGATTAAACTTTAGGTTGCCCGGTGCGAGGTGGTGCGCGTTATCGCACGATCGCGATGGACTCTTCGACGGTGAATAGCAGGTCGGTGCTTACACAAAGCAAACGGTGCGGTGGCTTCTCGGTATCGGCTTGACTTGAATCGACTTCGATTCATCATTCTCTTCGCGCGCGTCGCGGGTTTATAAAGGTGCATCTGTGGGCGGCTTCGCGGCTACCGTGCGGGGGATGCCGTTATGCGATTGGTTGTAATCGTTCTGACGTGCAAAAACTTACGGGTTTTTAGAAATACACGTCAGCGGTGATGAATAAATTATTCGTTGTGCAATATCGCGTAAACTTTTGAAATCTTACATATAGGATGGTCCGCAAATAATTTATTCTAAAAAGCATACGTAAAGGACGCTGGTTCTTTACAAGTGTAAGGTGTTTGAAACTACTTTTCAATCATTTTACTCCTTATACCGACCCCGCCCATTTCCACTGTAACTGGTTTAGCACCCCGCTTACTTCAGTAAGCCTGCACGACGCCTAGTGCGGTGAGGAAGTGTAACAATGCGTTGATTTCCAATTTGTTTCAAATGTGTAAAATAATTTTAAAACGAATTTAGCATTGATTAATATTGTCGTCCATTATTAGGTTTAAAATGAATAACTATTGCAATGAAGAAAGAATTTCCAAAAAAGTTAAATGTATGAATCAAAAAATTGAAAGTAATTAAGACAAAAGACGCGATTATGTAGTTTAAAATACTAAATTATAAAATTAGAGTATTCAAACTTTATTGTAAAATCTAAAGAGAGACAAATAAAAATAAAATACCCCAATCTATTATAAAAACCTCTTCTAACGTTAGGTAATTAACCGGTACTCGTTTTCTATGGAGAATGTGCCCAGTCAGGATTTTGTAAATTTGTGTTGTGCGATGCCTTATAGAAAAAATTTGTCAGTTGATGGTGATGGAATTTAGACCAGGAAAACAATGGAAATTGCGGAAGTGGCACAATGATGCTGGGTAACGTTATTTTCCTTGCTATTATAATCTATTTATACATTAATATTGTTACACGTCCAAACCGCACTAGGCGTCGTGTAGGCTTACTAATGTAAGCGGGTTGCCAAGCCAGCTAACAGGGAGATGGGTGTGGTCGAAATAATAAGTAAAATGAATGATTAATAAGCTCAAACACCTTACACTTATACTCAAATAGCTCAATTCGGGAAAATATGTCTCTAGGCGCCACCACAATCGAAACTTTGCTAATATAATTGTCTTAAGCTGGATGTTAATTAACCCTACTTGATTGTGGAAAGTAGGATTGTGCTTACTCGATAAACTCCTATACGAAGGTGCTAAACCAAACACTCGTCCAAAACAATTCAACTCAAACTCAAATAAATTTAGTACTACCCAGGTTATTAAAAACTTTTTTGAATACACCTCGTATACCAACACTTCCAAAATAAAATTTATCACTCAAATTCATTCAATGAACGGTAATTAATTTTTAAAATTCTTAACATGAACGATATCTTTTAAATTTACTTTACTTTTGAATCGTATTTGACATTCGTAAACATTTAAGGTTTCAAAACTCAAACTTTTATTATACTTAATGAAATTTAAACTAACAGCTGATCTGTTAATAGTGCATTGCACTATTAAAACAAATATGAAAATTTTGCAATCAACCTGGCAAATATGAACTTTCAGGTCGTTCCTTAAATCTGAAAAATTAAAATATGCAAAGCTTACTTTTAAAATTGTCAAAACAAGATCACCAATTAAGTAAATGTTACAACTGTGTTTCATACCTGGCTAAATAAACAACAAAGTAAAAAAATATAACGATAAATATATATATTGTCCTGCATAAAATAATCAAAAACACAAATATCTACATAAATTACATCAGCGTGGTTGAAAGTTAAACCACCAAGTACCACTTTGCCTTCTTACTACTAAAACAAACCATACAATACGACTCAAGAACGATTATCTCTTCCTTTCAAAACTATTTAATAATTTAAACAACCATACTCCAATAAACTAGACAAAAAAAAGATAATCGGGCTTAAATGAGTTCATAAAAATTCCTAAATCTAATTTCTTACTTAACAAATTTGTCCATAAATCCTTGGATTTTCTTTCTTCTTTCTTCCGTAAACCAATTATGTGTAGTCCATTGGTAATCCTTTAAATTGCATGAACGCACATTACAAAGGCTCAATAAAACTTATTCCTCTGTGCACTCACAAACAGTCCAATAACACGTAATAAACTGTATACGTTTGGTTGCCTCCTAAAATTTCTAGCAACCTTTATACCTATTTAGTCCCTTACAAACAAAACTTTCAATGTCATATAACGTTACTTAAACATTGGCTTAATATACAACGAGCACTTCGTTCACGTAACAGGTGGTCTCATAAATACTTTTAGCTGAATCTCGTTACAAGGACACGCGCTGCACTTAACACTTTAACATAACATCTGTTATCTTTATTCAAATCTGCTTACGCACTATTATTTTCTTGAAAATAAACAAACTAATTTTTATCTTCAACTTCAATTTTATTATCGTTTTATTTATGAATGTCTTTTACGATTCATCCCCGGTTCGGGTTACGCAGTTGTTTAAACAATTACTGCCTCATTAAAATTCACAAATATAACACCAACATCATCACATTCTATCACACATTACCTTGCGTGCGCGTCTCACCGAGCTCTCATCACAAGCCAAAAGCTAACTTCCTAACCCTAACTCTAACTAACTCGTCAATCTCTGACTTTCCTATTTATAACTTCAGTCATCCATCTTTAAACATGTCTTCCTTCCGCGTTATATTCTCCAATAATATTCATTCAAAATTCCCTAGTTTCAATAGATGCTTCCCTCTATACAAGCACGCGTGTAATTACAATACACCGCCATATTTGTTCTTACTTACAAATTTTACAATTACTTCATGAAGAAATCATTTTTCGTCACCACATTCATTCAGTAGCCACTCTGGTCCATTACACAACTTTTAACATTTATCTCCAACCTGCGCTCGATCTCGTTCCGCAACATTTGCAAAAATAAGCACCGTCTAAGGTCTCAAATTCCATATACATACACGTATTCTCAAAACAATTGCACAACATTACAAAAACTTTCTGAAATTAACACTTAAACATACCCAATCTTTCTCTACATATTTTCTAAAACATTTTACACTTATTCTTCACATTTTCTGGCAAAGATTACTCATTTATCTTCAAACATTCCATTTCTAACGGTAGAAAAACAGTAGCGATACAGTGGTAAGCATTATCGTCCCTTCGTCAAATTTCTCTTCACATTTACATTCATCAGAATCTAATTATTCCAACACTAAAGTCTCTATAACATTCAAATACACGTATCTACATACAGAATTATATTTCTCCTAAATTTCCAGTGGCGTATCATACACCCACGTACATTATGCATATACACAAAAAAAATTTTTTTTTTCCGTTCAAACTCAATACACTCGTGCTCAAAACACGTAATACACGTCATTATAACATCCTACATACAGGGTGCGTCAACGCAACCTGACAATATGTTTATTCATCGAAATCCCGATGCCATTGCCATTGATTTTCAGAAAGATTTTCTTATAGTAATAAACTCAGTTGTTGCATTTTATTGAATTTTGATAAATCAGAATTTCCCACATGCAGCCGAAAATATTTATTTTTTATTATTATTTGTTTGTATATGAAGTAATAGGTTCTTGATGTTCACGGTTGCTGTCAAACACGTGACGCAGCATTATTCCTTTTTAGTGGTTAGCCTAGATAAAACCAATAGATGACTGTTTTCACGAGGAAAATTGAGTGGAAAAAGGCGCTCTCTTTTAGGGACGAAGGAAGTACATGTCGTTTGTGATTGGTATTTCACTAACTATTTCGATTGGTCGCGTAAAAAAAAGCGGATTATTCAAATTCAGACTGAATTACAATTATTTTTTAATAATAATAGGCACTTGTTATCCAATATAAATAATGTTTATTTGACACATGCTCTAATTTATAATTTCATTAAATTATCATGAGACTAAAAAAATGTTTTTTGAATTATAACAATAATTAATTAGGTCTTTTGCTGGGTTTGGAAATACATGTTTGCTTGCTGTCGAATTCCAAACACTTTCAACTGTACAATAAATAGCAACGATCTACAATAATAAAACATGGAATTTCTTGCTATTACTTCTACAAACGAACAAACCTTTAAATTCACACGAGGCGCTTTTGTAAGAAGTCCACGTTAAAGATGAATACTAAAAAACACTAACCTAACCACAAAACTAAATGTGAAGGGAAACAGTTGACGATCGAACACAGTCGGATGCAATCAAGCAGCGAGGACAGCGTCACCTAAAAAAAAGAGGAAACTAAAAACGAATATCTAGAATTCAAGAAAAGTATCTATTTTTTTTGTCTAGGGTGGTTAGGTTTCGTTTTTGGCAAAATACTTTTGTTTACGCCCCGCTGTCTAGGAAATGTTTCATTGATTGTACTTTCCATTTTTTAGATATATTTTTTATTCTATTCTTTTAATCACAATATAATTATTTGTAGTGTAATTTTGGGCATTTATTTACCTTTACCAAATTAAAGCACGTTGAGTTAATTACGGTATTTGGTAATTTTCTTTTTTTCTTATTGAAGTAAATAATTTTACGTGGAGGTTTGCACCATGGATATAATATATATTATAGTGAATGTTGAGTATCGGTTTTCGCAATTTTTGCGGATTAAAAAAGCTTAAAATTTTACTGAAGTATAAGTGACATTTGCTTAGGTGTTTTTGAAGTAGAATTTTAGGTAGAGGTGAGTGTTTTTTTCTTTCGAGTGAACATTATGGTTTCCGGTTAGGTCGCTATTTTAACATCTAGTTCATGACGTTTTTCCCGCTATAATTTATTCGTTTCGAGCAGGAGTGTGCGCTTCCTAAAGTGCATTTCTTTTTTTGCTTTTATAGTGGTGTACAGTGTAAGGAAAATTAAAAGGGTGGGCTACTTGGATTAAGTAACAAAATAGTATTTTTGTATTTCTATTGTGCAAAATGTAATTTAGCTTTCGTGGTTTGGTTAAACTTAAGGTTTTCAAATTTGAAAAAGTGAATGCTTTTTAACGTCAATGATTTGGTTGAGTAAGTTGAAGGCTAAACTCTCTTTTGGTTTACATTTACTCATTTTATATGTGGATGCTGCATGAATTAACTAAGATGTTACTTCATTATTTTTCTAACTCATTCACTGCTTCCTCTTATGCCTATCTTAAAAAATTATAAGTACTATTTGTATCCGTTTTTGCTATTTATGATGATCGTTTAATTAGTGCACAAAAAAATACGTAACGGCAGGAAATCTTGATTCTTGTACTATGAAATTATGTAATGAAAAACTGCATAGGGCTTTTCTTGCAAAACTCATATTTTTAGTTTAATTAAACCTAAAGTTTCTCCTTTTAACTTGAAATCTAGTATCTGGAGTACAATGTATGGGTATCTTATCATTTAATAAAATTGTGGTGATACTCGCAGCTCCTGTGACGGCAAGGTGAAAAATTCTCGGCCTGACAATGAAAGACTGCGCCGTTCAGTAAAAATGATTTTATTTTTTACCTAATCTCCCTTGACTTCAACACACTTGGTCCAGCGTTTCTCCTACATCAGTATTCCTTTGCGGAAATGAGAGTCTGGAAGGTTGTGAAAATATTCATCTACGGCCCTCTCAACTTCTTCATTGGATGCGGAGCGCTTCCCAGAAACAAATTACTTAAAGTTTGGGAACAGATGGAAGTCTGATGGTGCCAAATCATGAGAATAAGGGGATGGCCGAGCAAATCGTACCTCAAATCCCGCAGTTTTCTTCAAGACATGCCTCTTCTCGCGAATTTTGGCATCCAGCTGGTCAAGAAGGTTGGAGTAATATTCCCCTGTAATCGTTCTACTTTTTGCGAGGTAATCAATTAACAGTGTTCCTTTCGCATCCCAAAAACGGCTGGTCATGGCCGTTCCGGCAGATGCGATCGATTTCGCTTTCTTTGGCGCTAAACCACCGCTTAGACTGTTGTTTCGTTTATGGCGTGTAGAGGTGGACCCATGTCTCATCCATGGTGACAAATCGCCGCACAAAATCGGTTGGATCGCTATTGAATCGAACCAAAGATTGCTGCCAAAAACCATTTGCGCATTTGTTTTTGATCGGTATTCAGCAAATACATCCATCTTACGC